>JAVHJM010000009.1:1800000-2234608 GCA_036971725.1 Arthrobotrys conoides
GTGCAATTTTCAACTTAATTTTGGGGTATGGTCACTAACATATTTGTGTAGCATGTTCTTGATATCCTGGGACAGGCCATAGCTCTTGGTGATTCTAGCATCCTCAGCGAGCCGATAGAATAGTTGACCGCAGCCTAGGTTGCATAAAACCAACGTCGGAAGGGCCTAAATTCGCAATATCTAATGACGTATAGCGACTCTCTATCACATAACTATTTCTGCCAGCTCGACCAACTGTACATATTACAAACCAAAAAGCAGGGTGACCATTCGCGTTTTTCTGGCCTCGGGATTCGTTTAGGCTTTTATTATTATTATTTTGAATTATCTCCCCTCATACGACGGGAATGTTGATGGTAGGAAAGAAGGGAAAGGTGCGGGGCATTTTACAGGTTCTCTTTGATTTGGCGAAGAGGCTGCACCATGCCAATCAGGGATACCTCTATGAGAAGCAGAGAATCTTGGATCACCTGCTTTTTTTGCATATTTAATTTTATTACTATCTCTTGTATTATAGATTACTGCCAACCCCCCTATTTTCTCCACGCTGTTTGAACAATGATATCACGATTGTGAATGAAAGTATCATTCTAGATTAAAAAATTAGAGAGCTCTAATTTCGTTCATGCAAGTCTTCATATTTGGTAGACTTTTGATAACGAAGAATCAACCCATGCTCTTCGGCTTAGCCTCATTCTCGCCCATCTCTCTAATAAATAACTTGTTCTCTGGATTTGGAACCGCTTCCTTCCCGTCTTCGAACCCATTACAACTAGCGATAGCTAAGTACCTTCCGTTATTTGAGAATCCCATTGCCGCGATTGACGCCGGATATCCTGGATACTGCTTCAACCGTCTCTTTGCTACACCGTCCCACAATGCTACGACACCGTCTCCACCACCAGAGGCAAATGTACCGTATCTATTACCACAAAATTAGCCCGATTCCAAAATATGAGAACGATAGAAATAACATACGTAGGATGGAAAGCCAACGCATTAACCGGATAAACGACATCGACATCACCTTCCGGCTGTCTATGACACTTAAACGCATACTTCCGACTCTGACTCTCCTTACTCGGATCGAAGAACTCAACCGCAACTCTTCCTTCGATACTACTGCTAGCATAACCCTCACCGTTCGGCATACATCGGACCGTTCTTGTCATAAACTTCAAACTGGATTCGCGACGTTGGAGGGGTTCGGACATGGCACGTAAGTCGTAGATGTGGATTGAACGGGAGGCCATCGCGACTACTAGTTTGTTTGTTATTGTCGATAGACTGAAGATTTTGTGCGGGAGGGTATGGGAGGAGGTTTGCGAAGAGGTGCGAGCATCATGGAGGTGTAGAGAACGGTCCCAGGAGCCGGAGATTATGGTTGAGAGATCGTTGTTGTATGCGACGGATTTCACGGCGGAGGAGTGTGTGCTTAAAGTTGCGGTTTGGGTGGATCGGGAGAGGTCGAAGCTGTATTATAGCTATATGTTAGTCTAACATCGTATAGCGAAGCTTTAGAGCTTAAGGATAGTAGCAAAAGCACGGGGGCTAAGTACTATTTGACACCCTGATCCAATCCACCAGCGACCGCTTTCGTCCCATCTTGACCAGCAAAACACGCGTCTAGTATTGGCGCCGAGCTATCGATCTGTACTAGCTCACGGCCACTCGTTCCCGCATGCGTATCTATTAATCTTAGGGTTTGGTCCCATGATGATACTAGGAGGGTTGTGGATGCCGATGGCGAGTAGTTGACGGATGAGATTGCGTCTGAGATGGTAGTGGGGATTTCGAAATTGTCTGTTTGGAAGTTATTGACACTGGTTAGTTGAGTTTTTATATCAGCATGCGAGACGGTTTGTGAGGTATGAATGAAAGGGGTTGGCTTACTTGACATTGTTGAGGAGTGAAGGGGACTTGGTTTGGTGGTGATGGTAGGAATTGTGGGAGGACGTGATGAGCTTGAGGTTGTGCTTTGGTTAGCGTGTTCCGGTTACACGATTTGGCGACAGCCTGTTGGAATTTTACAAGGCAACGCAGAATGGGCTCGGATTTGTTAAGAACTCTTTAACTTTGAGGCGGGGAAATTCTCACTTCAGCAAATTTCAAAGAAATTAGGATCCTTCAAAAGCGTTTAAAGAATTTTGAATATCTGAATATCATATTTTTTTACAATTTGGCGATAATTGCGGTTAGCTTTGGAGACCAGCCCATGGCTCAGAGAAGCCTTGAACCTCAAGGGAATTTTAGGACCAAGTCCACAAAGCTTTACTTGGGATATTCGGGATACGCCTGAAGTGGAGCTTGTGCCCACTCTGTCTAAAGTCGCATCTGCTGCCTCTGCAAAGCCTAGTATCACAAACCGGCTGGTATGGGCCCTGGGCGAGACAATTAAAGCGGAAGTTTAGTAATTGCATTAGTTTAGTCTGTGTACCAACATATATAAATTTATATCACTATACTATTGTCTCTTTTGGCAATTAGAAAACACCTTAATTTCTCACACTGATGACAAGGATGACGGGAAGAGGAAATGTGATTTAGAGGTTGGCTAAGAAGGTAGATACCATCACAAGGCACCTCCTAAATTGGAGTCTTAAATATTTTTTCTATCCTTTTTTTGGTTCCGTAGTGCTGCAGAGGTGATATAGATCATAGGATTGGGAGCTAGCGCTAGCAAGGGGCGGTTGTGAGTGAAGCTCGCGGACAAGCTACACCAAGTTTATAATATTAGGCCTTTTTGCATTTACGGCAGGACCTTGTATCTCTGGAAGTACCTAGGTTCTGATAAACTAAGGTATTTAGTACTGGAAATTCCAAAAACGTGGAAGTAATGTATTCATTTGTATCCGCTGGATAGCTCGTTGAGCAAAGGATTTATTTTTTTATATTTTTATTTTATTTTAGTATGTACATATGTTAGCATGTTCGGCTCTATAGCTACTTAGTGATGTCTTTCTCGATGACATATACTAGCACTAAGTATAGTATCTACCTTGTGGAAAGTCCAGACCAAGTATACTGGACTCGAGGCTAGTCGAAAGCGTGGCATCGTTTTACTGGAGATTCTGTACGTACATGTATAGGCGCATGTTAACTAGCTGTATGCCAGAGCATTACCCACATTAACGTAACTAACTGCATGTAATTTATCTAGACACCTCTGGGTGCTCCCGTTCACTTATCCGCTCCAGGATACAGAGAAAAAAAAAAAGGGGGGGGGGGTAAACGTACAGATACTTACGTGTATGCAAATTCTACAAGTCACTGCAAAAGTCAAGCATGCGTGATAATCTGCAATGAAAAGACTCGAATTGAATTCATGAATGCGCCTATATGTATATGATTATGTACCAACGCGGCCGAAGATGCAAATTACCGATCATGCTATATTAATGTTGACCACGAGATTGCGATACGTACCACCGTTGAAAGAGTTCGCTACTAACATGGTCCAGTTGCAGCAGTGCTCGATCGCAAATTGCTGCAGTGGTAACCAACACAGCCAACCATGCATATATGCATCTGCAGCATTTGATACTAGTTGCTGCTTGCTCAAAACATGGTCTCGGGTTGCTGAGAAGGTCAAAAAAAAGGCTCGTGTAGCTCATTTAATTGCTGGAATCATGTCCGACTCGCACTCAGTTTTTATCTTTAGTCGTAGCGTAGATGAATTCATGAATGTGATCGATATTCGCGAATACCGCCATCTAGAACCGCATCGAGTATGAGCATTAGGGAGTGATTAATGTCAATTTCTCCATGCGTAGCCATGAATCTTGACCCTTTCTTCATAATTCGATCCGTAGTTCCGTCTATAGGTTCTCTCTATAGATCTAGACCCCGAAATATACTTTGTTGCGTGTCGTTTCGACCCGAACAGCTTTCACAGATATCCATGGGAAGATATATGCTACATTAAGACACACAGGGTAGCATTTTTTGAGAGTGTGGCTCCAGTGGGTACTGGTGAAGACCTGTCCTCATCTGCTTCTGGTCTCGAGGCTAGGGTTAACATTTTATAGCAAGTATTCATCATGCACATATTAAGCTTAAGATCTTTTTGCTAGAGAGCTCGAAAGCGCCAGTTTCAAGATGAAGCGTTTGTCATTTCAAACATGCTAACATTATCTTAACAGTTCTCAAGATATCGAAAGCAAGGTTCAACAGTGGGGGGGCCGGCCATGCGGGTGGTATCGATACGGATCGGGGATTTGGCGTGGAGGCGTAATATCTCGTCCCGGGCCCAGTAACTTCGAAGGCAGACTAAGAGCCTTCCGGGGTCTCAAAAGCTTATAATTGCGCGCTAGATTTCCGAGGGAATATTCGTTCAATAGACTAAGAAGAATCGAGGTCTAGTACTCTTCTGAGTTTTTTGTCGCCTGACATATATATATCCGTTATACTACGAAGGCCTTATCATTAGCCCTGGCCGAGAATTATGAATATCAGATACTGAATTTTAATTTTACTTTATAGGCGGAATCGTTGACTCTCTTGACAATAGGTTTAGTTGAATTCGATCATGAAGGGATAATATACATTAATTGGTCTTAGTAAAATACTATGCGGACGACATATGAAGCTAGGTTGAAGGATTACATAATTTATTTATACCGGTATATGCCACCCAAGTTAGAGTCAGTGCCCGGTTACATCAATATCTGTTTAGTTGTAGACCATGCATTGGCGATCCACATGAACAACTACATTCGTACAGCTCCCCTCCTTAATTTCATCAACCTGCTTGTCGACACCCCAGTCATAACCGTTGGCGACGGCAAGAACCTTAACTTTGGCCCTCGCATTCTCAACCAAGTAGGCTAATGCCTTTAGCAACCCCTTTCGATGACTGAGACTTGACACCTTTTCGCATCGATCAACGCGATCCAGAATTATCCACACTGTTTTGTCCGGATCAAACATGTTCAGGACTCTAAGTGCCACATTTTGAAGTAATATGTTGGTCTTATTACTCTCGTTTCTCGCCGCCCCTTGATATTCCTGAATTTCTGCGCAGAGCTCGACATATTGTGCTTCGTTTCGTAGTGCATGGCAGTTGAGCTTTAAAAGCTGAAAAGTGATATGCAATAGAACATGAGGAAAGGAGTTGGGTTCCCGGAGTCCTAGGATGTGAAAGGCGTAAGGATCAGGTTGTTCAGACTTGTCGAGATCCGCAATCATATGCAAAGCAACAGGGGAAAGCCAGCAGTGTCTGGCCGAGTAAGCCGATTGATCGTTGTATCCAGCTAAGATCAGCATGCATGAACCCTCAGAATGACACCATGTCCGATAATTCTCATGGTTCTTGAATGCCTCAAGTCGGTGTTCTTTCATCCGCTCGAGGTAGGTCCAATTATTATCGAAATCTGCATTGAGGTTACGCTGATACTTCCCCAATAGCTCTATTTCAGACTCTCTTGAGTACTTCTCGAGGCCTAGCAATGTCTGTATCTTGAATAAGCGATCACCGTCATGTCCCTCTTGCAGCACTAATGATAAATCAGCTTGCATCGATCGTTGAACCAGCGTTTCTGACTTACCTTTTATCTGTGCTTTCAAACCTATGATTCTCAGTCAGCCGGCCCTCATCAAAAGCTCTACCCTACCTAGATATCTAAGAAAGAACCAACCTTCAATTTCCTCTGCCTGATCTATCGTCTAACAAGTTAGTATACGTCAGGTAGAAAACCGGAGAGACACTGACTAATATTAAGCTGCTTGATCATATGAACGCTTTTGTTGAGCAGCTCTTCGCTCATGTATCTGACATCAACTATGGCTTTTTGTACCTCAGATGCCCGTTCTAACAAACTCGTTGGTCTGCCCATAGCTTTGAGCCATCGCCCTGAAATTCGAAACTATAAGCTCACGAAACTAAGTTAATAAGGCAAGGCACTCACTCAATCCTCCCATAGAGTAGTACTTCGTTGCCGCTATACAAAATCTGACGAAACTGTCGTAAGTTTCAACGATCTTGGATTGGAGCAGTTGATCAAGTTCGTGATTATCATTATAGATGTGCATGTAAACTTTTAGCCCGGCGACTCTGTCTCTAATCTGCAAAAGTGTCTCCGATATTTGGCTTTCCATTGATGCGCGGTTTTTGCCAATCTAGAAGCCTCAGTTTAGCTCCATCTAAACGTCTAGATATATATTCGGACTTTGATAGTCATACAGCAAATAGGAACGAGATTGTTCCGATGGCCATGCCTCCGTAGGGTGCACCAAGGTCTTTCACGACCTCTACAAGAGGTCCGAAGTGTTGTAAGATATCATATGCTGAGGCCGCAAAATTCTGGGCAGTTCGCACCGTGCGCCCAACTCCATGTTCGTGGCTCGCCTCGAAGTTTTGTCTAGAATCAAGCGTCTTGTTCCAGAATTTCTCAAATGCGTCGAAACTGTCAATCTGTAAAGTGGATTTCTCCTCTTCAGAGAATTTTTCTTGGCTATCGACGAAGGCGCGGAATTTCTGCTGTTCTATATCTGAATCCTTGATCACGGCCCTGGGCCGCTAGTTAGCCCTGGATGCACGTTGGGGTGGTGCTGTAGCATACATATCATGATCGGCAAATCGCGTTCTTCCTTTCGGCGAGCTAATTTCTAGCGACATCTCGTTGCCTGCCGTAACACGTTAAGGTTGTCGAAACAAGTAGTGGGACGAGCTAAGATCCGGGGTATGTGATAGAGGGTTTATGGTTACACTTGAAATTTATCGGCCATATACTCCTGTATAAAATTGACCTGAACGAGAAGGGAGCCAAATTCAAATAGGCCGCTTGCGATTGACCATCCATGTCCAGACTACCATCCATGGATCCATACTGACCGTTCTCATGCTGCCCCCCTTTCAATTCGTTATGGTAAGATCGGCTGAATAATTATGCCATGTTTGCAACGTTTGTCTGAGAGCTTATGGATACTAGTAACGTATAACTGCATAGTTTGTATGCAAAATTGCTCGTCCGCTTTACTATCCCAGCCCCATGGATTACTCGATTGATTCGTTGGATAAAATCAGGGTCCTCCATACCCGTGAGGCTGAGATTTACAATCAAGGGTGCCTAGGGCTTCTTCGCAGAATGGATCTAAATACGAAGTGGTGTGATGCCAATAGCTCAGCAGAAAGCAATGCATATGTAAATGCTCTGCTACGAAAGCTGCCAGCTGCAGAACGTAGGACTAGCTGGGTGGGGATCTTGATAGAGTTACGTTACACGATAGTACTAGGGCTCGAGAGCTACCGGCCCCAGACTAGGTATCTATCGGCTAGTCTGGTGGAGATCCGAGGACGCCATCCCATCCTCAGCGGGAAAACTTCGGTTCCAGCAAGGATCCACGACAATACAAGTTGCAACGCTCACAACACACCCTGAATACTTATCATATTAAACAGGTTAACTACCTATGTCGGATGTTTCCCCAGGACGCAGCAGCTTCTTCCCTTAATAAAAAGCTTGCTAAGAAGACTAGCTGATACACTGTCTTGATGCCACTCTCTGCTTACTGTGATTTCACAACTCCCGCTGTTAGTGTACGTCCATATGCATGTCGTCCATCACATTTTGTGTATGTGACCCTAGCGCTGGACTCGAGGCTAATGTGACCCCTCTTCGAGATTTTGCGAAGATAAGCCGTGCGCGTGCATCTGGCTGCAGCTAGCTATCCCACATGTGTTAGGAAATGCATAGTTTATGTAATATGCTTGGCGAACCTGCCGGCAGGGCTAGGCAACCATTCAAGCTTATAATGAATCCAGACTATCCACTTCACGAGCTGAATCCTGTTCATAAAACGGATCTAAGCGATAAGTGGTATATGATATATGGTATATACGGGCCGGGACGTGGAATGAATGCAAATGCTCTGTCCGTACTATCTATTGACAGTCCCTTGTCATTTAGATGTTATGGCCTCAAGCAAAACTGTAGTTCGAGGTAATCGATAAGGCCAAGCCAGCCACAAAGAGTCATCGGGTCGTCGAACCACCAGCCAGGAACGTCACCAATAGGAAGGCTGATGCAATCCAGAAACTTCCCTATGAGGTATTTTAAACGAGCTGTGCCGCTTTCCTGGGGCATTGGCAAACGTCGGTAATAATTTGAGGCTCCGACATCTGGCCCAGTGAATAAAATGAGCCTCCCCGCCCTTTTGAAAGGATCATTGGAAGTCGACTACTTCCTTCAGATACTTAGGTGGGTGATAAGCACCAACAGTTTTGTCTAGTCGACGTCAGTGATATCTATGTCTAGGAAACTTGCAAAGAACATAGCGTATACCGTTTTGGAGGCGGAATAAGTTAATCGAGAAGACTAATTTCTATCTAAAAACATGGCCACCCCGTCGGAAGACTCTTTGGCGTCGGTAAATTTGAAGCCCTCCTAGAGTTTCAAATTATTGGCTGACATCCTTGGTTAAGGTGTTGGAGGCGAAGCTTGCGGCTCTCGAGAAAAGATTTTCAGAACTTGAGCTGAAGTACCAAACTCTTTCCGGGTCGAGTTCTACTGTTATACAGGGTACGGATAAGGGCAAGGCTGACGCTGCGGGGACCACAGACTCAAAGGTTTGAAAGACCTGCCCATACATTTGCATAATAGACCTAACTGAATGATCTCCCAGTCATCGACGGAGCCGACTAGCGATGCGAAGACAGATGACAAGGTGTGTTAAAATCTTAGCCCCGTATTGAAGATTCGAATATTCTTTTCTAAAGATGAAGCCTCCACTTAGAATATCGAGCCTAGTCAACACTCTCGAGTCAAGATCCTCAAGACAGTCAAAGATCCTAGTACTGGAGAACGTGTTGAGCAGCTAGAGAAATCGCAAAATTTGAAGCTGGACGTTAGTGGCGATCATGCATTCATCCTGAAGAAGAAAATGCAGGAATTGTTTTTGAGTGATGAAGAAGACAGTTCCGAGATAGATATCGTCAATCCAGACTTATGGGAGCTGTTGAAGAAACACCTTGGTCACCACCCCAACCACATTTTCCGAGGAGGTCCCGTCACTCTCCATTCACCTTATGATCCTTTTATTTTCGAGTGGGATGCTCTCCAAAATGCGGCGGCACAAGATCCGAAAGATAAACAGGATGAACAGGCACGCGGGGACCTGAAGCTTCTTCTAGATGTCATCTCGGGCGGGTCATCTGGCGATGCGAAACTGGATAAATACTTCAAGGGTCGAGATGTGTGTGTACAACAAGAAAAGATTCAATTTGATGATCTCTGGACACTATTCCCCCCAGGAGCCTTGATCTACGGAAAACCTTTTCAAGACCAAGATCAGCTATTTATTGTTCAGGATAACATGGGGACCTGGCCGGATCACGATGATCGTCCGCAACAATTCTTGCCTTGGAGGTTGAAATGCTGGACTTACGATTGGATTGGGGAGATTTTTCAGAGGACTAGCTTTACACTCCTATTTGACCCATACGATGGATATCGGCCAATTTCGGCTTTACCGTACTTCCCTTTCGAGAAACACCCGCATCATGACAAGATCAAAAGTGAACTGGTGGATCGCGGGAAGGATTTCCGAAGACTTTGTACTGCAAAGGAGGGATCGAGGCTATTTGAATACAAGGGGGATGCAATCTTCGGGAAGAAAGGCTTCTCGGGACTTATCCAAACCGATGATGTTTGTCAGCCTCTCTAGGTATAGATTGAAAGCATTCTAACTAGTTACAAGGATGGTAGCGATACTCGGTCTCGGTCGGTATGGGACGACTTTCTTGGGATCAGGAGACACCGTTCACGAATAGAAGCCCCCCAGTCTGGTGCGATGAAGTCTTCCCATGTGAGTTGCGCTGTGGCCTAAGCACTTATATATTGGAACCAGCTGACAAGCATCTTAGATAGAAAGCAGGGTCATGGTTGACTACCTGTCTTACTTCCAATACGGACCTCCGTCTGCTCGTAATGGGGTGCTAGAGCCCAACTCGGATAATACAGGTTGCTCATGTTCTGATTGCCATCGGAATGATGGCCTAGCTTCTATATATAGAACCCGCTTCGATACAATCCCGGCGCAGAAGCGTGATACTTGGGAGGACGAACAATACATTCTTTGCCCTCCTCGCGTCCTGGGATACATTCTCGCAGATAAGCAGTGGGCACAACTACAAGTCTCCCTCGTGCGCGATATTCCAAGGAACGATCCAGAGAACGCATGGCATTCTCGATTACGACTTGCTGATAACCAAAAGACGAAGAATTTGCTCTTTGATCTTGTACGCAGTCATAGTTCGTCAACAATGAATAATACCGAGGATGCCGACGAGAGAAATCGTCTCAAAGTTAACGACTTCATACCTGGAAAAGGGAATGGTCTCGTCATTCTGCTCTATGGTATGGCTTCTCTTTTTCATCACTAGTTAATAGGGCTTCAACATTAACTTGACATATAGGTCCACCTGGGGTTGGAAAAACCTCAACGGCAGAAACTATTGCCATTGCCACTCGCAAGCCCTTGTTCTCCATCAGCGTCTCTGACGTTGGTACCAAGGCTAAGCATGTCGAATCGAACCTGTCCCGGATATTCGCTCTGGCCACTTCGTGGCAAGCTATCTTGCTGATGTGAGTACATGATGGCGTTTTCTTTTGAATCTGCTAATCTTATTTGCGGTTACGTACGCAGTGATGAGGCCGATGTGTTCCTGGAGAGCCGAGGCAGAGGCCCGGCTACATCCACAGACAAGAATGCCCTAGTTTCAGGTAAATCTAATTTTCCCTAGAGTAATTTGGTAACTGCTAATTTTCCAAGTCTTCCTTCGAGTCCTTGAGTACTACCAAGGTATCATGTTCCTCACGACGAACCAAATCGCTCAGTTCGACGTTGCAATCCCATCTCGGATTCATGTTGCTATCCAGTACCAGAGCCTGAAAGCGCAGCAAATGAAGGATATCTTCGTCGGTTTTATTAAACCACTTGACGATAGTGATTTAGTTGAGGACTACCAGGAAATTATGGAATGGCTTGATGAAGACGTATATAGCATTGGATTCGATGGCCGGCAGATCCGCAATATTGTAACCACGGCCCTAGGGTTGGCCCGCGCCGAATTCAAGCACAGGAAGGGTAAAGGAAAGCTTAACAAGAATCATTTGAAGACCGTCATCAACAATACTCGTGCATTCAAAGCCGATTTCCTGGTTCAGTACGATCGGTATATTTCTGCGCAGGAGAAGATGATAAAGTAGGAGAAGAATTTTGGGGGGAGTAGCCTTGCTTATAATATGTGGTCAAATAGCTGAAGCTATTTCGTTCCGACCCTTATAACTATACTAAATAGTTTCTGCATCTAGGGAAACTTGAGTTATTATGATATATAAATAGTAGTAAATTCCTGGCCTAGTTTTAAAACGTTACTAGAGAACATATTCAGGCCATGATAGTAACTATTGTAATCTCGAGCTAGCCAATCCGATGGCTGGCGCTTGAATACGGAGGACTCTATGAAATGAGAGAAGATTTAAATGACCCAAGCTAGTCTTAAAGCATCATACCACAAGTTAATGAGGTGGATATATTGGAAGTTCATACTACCTCAATACTCCTGGATATTCGACTAGGGGAACTATAAGAAACCATTAAGCCTATATATAATATGCTTGCCTCGTACCTAGCCCTCGAGGATACAATGTCAACACTAAAATTTGAAGCAGGCGCCACACAGATTGAGTCCTTAGTTACAGTTACTATTTTATATTCATAGAGGCTAGCCCCATAGTAGGGTTTGAAAATATTCTGTGTGAATGGCAAAAGCAGTCGTGCTTTGCGTTGGGAAGCTAAAATGCAACGAACATATCGGGGTTAGTGCAGCAAAACCATTAGCGTGCCAGTTTATAACATTCAAGATACGGGATTATTAGTCTCTTAGCTAACTCGTTAACTCTGGATCCTTGAAAGTCTAGCATACAAGCAACTAACCGATCAATATATCGAATAAATGCTAGCCGCCGCTGTCAAATCACTACTTTGATAAAGTTATGATTTGTACAGGCGAGCGTACGCATTAAGAATTCTAGAACCGACTTCGAATCCCGGATTATAATATTAATCACAAAACGGACCTTTAATTTGCAGGTTCACTATTAGCAGCCCCTGTGCTATTGTAGGTGAATCTAAATATATATTTACAGCTCATCTCTCACAGAGCGATGGCTACCCGGCGTACTACCCGTAGCTCGTCTCATAAGTCGACCCAACTTGGCACTTCTCCATCCGTATCCCAAAGGGCCTCTCCACTAAGTCTCCAATCATCAATACCCCTGTTTCCCTCCTCGGATCTTTCCGTAAAATTTACAGGACTGTCGAAACGGGACCTGACGCTGCTACTCAAAAAGAAGCGCCTTCTAAAAAGCTCCACAATACAAGCGTTAGCAACGCTAGATCCACATCTCAGCTCCGCTTTTTTGGCAACTTTAGTCTTCGCCCAGTCTGAGGCAGGAACGGCCCTTTGCATTTCTCCTACGGGGCTACTCCTAACCTGTTCCCATTGCGTCTCCGAAGACCCCTCCGAATTAGAGGAGAATCGAATAAAATGGCTTCTATTTGCATCAGGCCGTGCTATTCAAGCAAAATGTATTGCGTATGACCATACCCGCGATCTAGCTCTTCTACAAATAATCTCTGCAGAACAAGAGCCAACCGGTACCATCTCTAACACTTCTATCAATCACGAAAACCCAAACCTTTCTTTCCCATCCCTCCCAATATCCCAAACCCCACCCAGGGAAAACGCCCAAATAATCTGTGTCGGCCACCCCGGCGATGAAGATCTAGAAGCCTCGAAACCAGGCGTCAAAACAAATTACGACGTGCTTCATATCAGCTCTGGAAGATATAGGGGTATTGCGGAGGGCGCGGATGTACACGATAATAGTGAGATTGGGGCATTGATGCATGATTGTTGGACTTATTGGGGACATAGTGGAGCACCTTTGTGTTTGAGGAAGGATGGATCGGTGGTGGGAATGCATTCGAGTTGGGATGATGAGACGGGGATGAGGAGGGGGGTGGCGTGGGAGGGGATGGTGGAGTTTTTGAGAGAGAATGGGGGTTTGCACGTTATTGAGGGCGTGGAAGAGAGAGTCGCGGGGTCTCGAGAGGCGCCTATATTGCTTGAGTGATAGTGCCTTAGATTTATAAGCGTTTTGAATTCGTATTGAGGTATCATATATAGATGTTTGAAATCGAATGAAGGTCAATCTTTGCTTGAAATGCGCTCCGGGTATATAGAAAGAATGGGGCGATGGAAATCGAATACAGGCCCGCTGAGATCAGTAGAACTAACAGAATGCAAAATATATACATAAAATAAGTCACAGGCTTCTTTCTAAGAAACACACCAAACTCCGCTACAAATGCCTTGAACTCGGCCGTAACTCCTAGATCGATCTTCAAATGCAAAAAAAAAAAAAAAAAAGAGGTAGCAATTTTTTGAAGACAAAAAAAAGCTAAAGGAATGGATAGATTCAGAATCGAACAATCTTATCCGAGATTCTCGCATATCCCACATTTGGGGGATTCCTAAATTGTCGCGACACATCATATGGCAGATGTCCCCCAAATATAATAACTTCTCTGGGAGAGTAATCAACGTATCTATTGGCGTGATTTACCTCACTCCGATGCCTGAGATCAATCACTACCGTGTGCGCTGCATATGGGTCTGAATCTGGCTCTGCTCGCATGGGTGCCAACTCGCTGGGTCGGTGAGAATAAGCTGCTTCGATCAAGGGCATCATCAAACCTAATGCCGCGTCCGGAAGGCCATCAAAAGAGGTTTTGAACTTGAAATCGTAATCCCACCAGTTATCCTTGGATCTCCAGTTTGTATGCGCGCCAACATTGACAGTAATTTGTCCTGAGCCCCGCGGATAGAAGATTTGAACTTTTTCCCAAATTGGTTGGAATTCCTTGATGAGTCGTACGCATCTCCTCTTAAATATCCGTTGCTTAATATGAGTTGGACCCATTTCTCGAAGGACTTTATCGTAAAACTTGTATATCGGAGTACCTATCGGGATGACAATGCAAATTATGATGCACATAGCTGTTGTATAGAAGACGCCAGATTCTCGGGAGCTATCGTAACTCCTCATACCGCAGTGCATAGCTTTGTAGACCTTTCTACCGATGTGTAAACTTTCTCGTTCTTCTTTTTCTGGACGCTCCTTTCTGGTCTTGACGTTTGTTTTCGCCAGTCTTTTCCAGAATATACCGAGAATGTCGAGGGCAAGTGGAGTCAAGATTTGAGGGCCTTTTACGGCGGGGTCGGGTGGTGGAGGTAGGCTCGCATATATCCATGGTGGTAGAGTTGGTGTCTCAGGTCTCTTCTCTTCTTCATTTGTGTTCGTACTGGCACCCGCGCTAGTACGTCGAACGCCAGAGCGGTAATAATATCTTAAATCCGGGGATGTGACTTCGATAAGTTCTTTCCAGTTTTTGCAAACAGCTCGACAATTCAATATCAGATCGATTGCGGGTACTTCCAGAAGTACACCCTCGAGAACTTCATGGATCAGAAAGATGGGGGATGTAGGTTGAGTCTGGGGCTGTTTTCCCTTAACCGAAGCGGTCGCGGTTTTGCGTGATCCTATGCGGAGGCGCATATGCATGGCGTTGGATAGATCTGGATATGGGCCAGCGCTGGCCAGCTAGATCGAAGTAAGATTGATAATAACGATATCCCGTGACACCGTACCAAATCCTTCGAGGGTTTTTTAACGTGGTATTGATGACATACTAAACTTCCGGGTTCGCTTTGGTCTTTATATGATACCTTCTACCTCCGGCCGACTATCAATCAAGATAAACCCCTTTTGCACACGGACCATTCATTAACAAGCTTCAATCTCGACTTTTGTGGTGGCAGTGTTGGGGCTCTGCCTTGCCGAAAGTCCAACGAATATGACTTGTTGGCAGCCCGCCAATACAAATGAATTGAATTTGATTGCAGCAGAGAATAGTTCCATGCGGCTTCAGTTCGCCTCGCGGGTCTCCGTGTTAATTAGATATCATGTCGGGAGCTCGAGAGTTTCAGGATCTGATTCTTCTTGTTTAATGGCCTTCCGCCTTGTGTCACCAGGCCAGACTCAACACAAGTTTCACAACAGTGAGGAAGGCCCGATTTGGCCTCGATCGATGTTTTGTAACACCTCAATTTCTTAAGAACGGGTTGAATATTGAATTCACAGAACAAACGATGGGCAGCGCCAATTGATATATCGTAAACTAAATATCATGTGACAAATTCAAACGAGTAATACTCAGCATGCTGAACATTCTCTATGATCTGATCTAGATAAACTTCGTTTCGGAATTTAATTGTTCGCTTGCATTGCTTTCGATCAACTTAAACCTCTGGTTTCACAAGCCCAAAATTACAACAGCATGGGGTGTTGTCAGACGAGTCTATAGCCCTACAGCGGCCTGCAGCTTGTAGATTTCAACTGGAACTCCCCGTTGTATACTCCGCACAATATGAATAGTAAAAACATGTCACTCTCGTGAACTATTATCTTGTTCAATCAAAGATAAACCTGTATAAATCTGATTTACGCTCAATATGTAATTAAAAAGCAGGGAGCGTGACTGACATGACCCTACCCTAATATCGTAATCCGTTTATCGATATATTTCTATTCGTAGAGCTTTAGGATAAGGATCGATCGAAGAGTCTAGGATAGATATCCCAATGATAGCTATGAGTGCAAGAGTAATACATATATGGCCCCTCCAATCGAGCCTAACAGCTATATCTCCTGATATTGATAATAGTGTAACAGATTTACGTCCAGGAGATGTCGACTCTCTTGACAAATTCGTAGATAATTGCTCGCCTTAAATCCAGGCGCTCTTGAGGCAGTGTGATATTAGTCCCCCTCCACGATGTAAATACCACGAATTGCCAGAACAACAAACAAACTGATCAGCTCCCCTTCCATCTATCTAAGCAGCTTCCTCTCATCCAATATCTCCACCTTCATCACAGAACCCTCTCCAATCACAACAAAGCCCCATATCACCATCACCATCTCCAGAGTTACCAGCAGCCAAAATGGGTGGTGCACGAAAGAAGCAAAAGAATATCGATCTTTGGAATAGTCTCAAGGAAGAGACTGCCAAAGCCCTTGACAGCAAGCCAAATGTTAGAATCTATCTTCTTTTTCCCTGTTTTGCGTAAATTTACAGCATTCTAACTCACCTTAATATAGGATGAACCTGATGATTCAGTCAAGAATTTAACTGTCGAGTCTGAATCTAATAAGACTCTAGTCGCCGATTCCGAGCCGGCTGCTGCTACTCAGGACGAACTAGCTACCAATGTTTCTGAAATCAGGGAGATTCCAGTTAACAAGCCAGTCGAAGACTCGAAGTCTACTGAGAAGCTGCCAGCTAAGGATAATATCGGAGTTGTCGAACCTGCCGGAAAGCCAACCAAAGATTCATCCGTCACTCAAGAGCTCCCTCCAAAGCTACTAGTCAAAGATCCCGATATCCCCAAGTCCCCACCAAAATCACCTGTCCATGTTCCCACCCCAGCCGAGAAAAAACCAAAACTCCAAGCCCGATGGACCGAAGTCCTTTCCGAGCTTCGAGAGAACCATCGACATGCCAAGGAAGTTTCGATGCGAGCAAGAGAGACGCAAAAACGCATGTCCGAAAAGATCTCGGAATTGCATGCGTCGTTTGCTCGTACTGCTGCTATTGTGAACAGAATGAAGAAGGAAAATGGGGATACTGAAGGTGTTGGGTCCAAGAAGTGAATGGTAATTTTCGACTTGAACAAGGGATTGGCGAGGTGTATGGGAATCTAGGCTAGATTTAGAGGGTGTGAAGGTTGCTTAACATGTGGTATGCATGATGGACCCCTGATGCCCTATCAATATTTAAGTTTTCATGCCACTGACCAGACGGATACGAGGCCATGACCAGATGCTCGGTAGAACTAACACAGGAAGATCATAGATATCTAGACTAGGACTTACACCCAACTGTTGTTAGACTAGCCACTTGGATCCGAATGCTTTAATCTGTTACCAATCAGTATGTTGGCCAAGAAAGGTTCTCTAGCTCTTCCCGTTGTCGTTTCAACTTTTGCGTCATATGATCATTCTATCTATACTATGCTACAATAGTTTGAGATTTGATAGGATCGATGACAATTCCAAAGACATGGCTTCTTCAACAAATTTGCAGATATATTAACCCAATAGAATACTATTCCATTGTGACAAGGTGGGAACTGTACAGCTTTATTATGCTAATAATCGGCTATATTAAATTATATGTTAAAGCTATTCGTGTATCACAGAGATATTTCATGAAGGTAGCATCTTCGAGGATTCTTTCACATCTTCATCGTCTGTCTCTTCTTCCCCCGATTCCGTCTCGTACTCGCTTTCTTCTTCGTCGTCATCATCCTCTTCTTCTTCCTCGTCTTCTTCCTCATCATCATCCTCTTCCTCCTCATCAGAGCCCTCCAACCATTCATCCAAAGACTTCCCATTCACCTCCTTCTTGCTAGACACATCTGGCAGTTCCTGCATATGCCCCGCACTAATCACGGGCGGAGCAACATGCCGAATAGCTTCAACCTTCCTCTCCACGCTTTTGACTTCCTTTACCTCCTCATATCCATATTCTTTCTCAACAGGATCCCTAACCCCACGTCCTGGGGCGTCTTCTTCACTGACCCAATCTGGTAACCCAACATATCCCCTCACATACTCATCCTTCCCAACCATCAGCGCCGAACTACCCACCGTCAAACCTTCCCTCAATGCTGCGCTGGGACTAGGTGCGAATGGGACTGGTTTCGGCGCTAGCAGTATTAACGTTGCCAACTGCACTGACTTCGGAGTTGAAAGCAGTGACATATACATCCTAGCTCGATCTCTAATATCATAACTGACATCATAACGTGCTAGGCGCGATATGTAATTGAAGAGCTGTGGGATGGGATGAAGATCTTCAGGTGTATCTTCATCTTCTGACAACGGTTGTTCGAAACCCGCGTTCGTCCGGTTCAAGTAATGGGCGTATACCTTTGCCGCCAGGAGCAGAATCTGTAATTTGACTGCCTCAGCTTCATCCGCAAATCCCTTCGCTAGAATACGGAGTACATCTGCGGATACGTTGTCTCCGTTGTCCGCTCCAGAGAACTCGGCTACCAGCCAAATGATACTTGCTCGAGCGGTACTACTAGTAGCAGTATCTAGTGCTTTTGCAAGTCTTATTACTGTCTTCTTGTGCACCGTAGGTTGTTGTTGGATGATATGCCTTATTACCGTTAAACTTTCTGCTACCAAATGTTGATCGGAGGAATGGATATGTTCCATCAATAGCTTGAGACAACGTCCGGATTGCTCGGGATTATTTTGGGCACACCGCCCGATAGCCTTAACGGCCTCTCGTACTAATTCTTTATCATAACTTCCTGCATAATATGATAATTCGGTTAGAATCAGCGATTGATATGGCTTTGAAGAATAAGGATAGACGAGTGTTAGAGCTTCAAGCTTTAGTTTGCTGATTTGAGGGGTGTCGACAGGCGAGAGGAGAAAGTGAGTGCAATGAGGAGAGAAAATGGAAGGGTATCTTAGTGCAATAAAGACTATGTTTGTGAGAGCTATGAGTTGGATGTCCTGCGGGCTTCTTAGAAGGGATAGAAGTGGGGGGGCCAGAGAGAGGAGGTAAGAAGAAGGTGCTAGATGGTAGTATGCCCTGGCAACGGCGAGGATAACCTAGATACTATTAGCGAAATAGACCTGTTTTAAACGGGTAGATATCAACTTACTGCACTATTGCGGCTTTGTAAGAGGGGTGGACAGCAGTCTAAGAGAAGCTTTAAGTCTGGATCGATGCCTCCTGCCGGACCTTCATCCTCAGCTTCTTCATCAGAGTAAAATCCACCTTTCCCACTTGTGGTTTTCTTCTTTTTGTTGCCTCCCTTCACCTTCCCCTGCGGAAAGTTTTTACGCGCATAGACGGTCAGGAGCCTCAACAGGGCCAGTTGACCCCATTCATCCATATCGATCAGCAGCTTACACAGCCCCCGATAGTGCGGATGCACCATTTCGATCCTTTCCGGACAAACTTCCCACCAAGCCATCACTGCCGCTCCAATAACATAGTAACTCTTATCCCCCAGTAATGTCGCTACAAGATCCGTAAGCAGCGGTAATGTACTCGGATCAAGTCGATAACATTTCGGAATCGCCAAGGCCGCAGCTTTTCGAACATAAGGCGACATATCGGTTACACATCTTTTGATCCCCAGAGCTACTATTTGCGATATAACCGGTACCCTAATTCCAGACATAACACGAATTGCCATAGCACGAACGACTTGGTTTTGGTCGGTTAAGGCCTTTTGGATGGTATTTATGGAGAGTAAAGCGAGGTCTGGCTCGGATTCGGCGTATGTGAGAAGGTAGATATACACTAGTTTTTTGATTTCTAGTGTAGGGGAAGCGACATTCTTAACGACATCGGCAAAGTATTCGGAACAGTCGACGCCGCGGGACATCATCTGGGAAGTATTAGATCAAATGGTCACAGATATACTTTGTAGAACAAGCTACGTACGGATACAACCCGCCGAAGGCCGTCGAGGATATCCCTATCATGTCGGGAGGAGAGAAAACGATGGATTTCCTTCGGCGACGAAGCCTTGGCAGGTGCGACGGCGACTCTGGTACCATAGGTGCGGCTGCCTGAGGCGGATGTGGCTGCCTCGATGGTAAGGTCGCGGGCTATCAATATTCAACTAAGATTAGCTAATATAGCTGGATTAGGATGGAAGGTCAAGTACCCTGCCCGATGATGTTGGATATTTTGGAGAAAGACTCCATGTTTTCGAGAGATGAGGTTGAAGTGGGATGGCGATAGCTGGCCGGCTCGAAGGAGCTTAGTGTTGAAGTGACGTTATCAACACAGATCGCAGACAGCTGAGCTTCAGATTACATAAGCATCAGCTACCCTACCTTACGAGCAGGTACCCGCCTACTTGGCGACACTAGATAAGTACTTACACTACACACCTGCGTGGATAGCCCCAAGTCCTCCTGGAATCGAGGCTGCAAGTCCTCCACTCTTCTCAATAGCTCTGCAATGAGCTCTGATCTCAATGGGAAAAATGAAATCCAACAAATTTTCGAAATCTCTGTTTATTTGTCTATTATAAGACGCCTAGCAATACAATATCACTTTCGAAAAGGGAGCTATTGCCCGAGAGTTTTATAGGCTATCCTATAGCTCGCAGCGAGACCTCGAAGTTATAATGCAATGATGAGTACCATCTTTCACACGAAAACTCGGCCGTATGAACTAATCAAGCCTTGCGTAAGTATCATTCCTGAATCTACATCTTCGACACTTAAGATTAACAATAGTTACTGCAGAATGTGCAAGATTCCAAAGATCTAACGAACAGCCTATGCAATTGTCGGTATTCTTGGCAAGCCTCATGGTCGTTATATCAATTATCCATGAGATATGCACTAATGAGCTAAATATTCTACCTGTGAGCTCCCACAACGGAGCCTTGTTACAAAGCTTGCTTCAGTGGGGTAGTCTTGGCCTCGGGTAGGCTTGAATCTAAGCCGCGAGATGCTTTCTCTTGCCAGTAAACTCCACCATATACGGTAATAGTGCCAATACCCTTCTGATCTCCTAGACTGCTCAGAAATACCGATATATACGACAACAGATTCAAATTAGAATTTGGACCCGGCGCAAATGCTTAAGTGTAACAGCTAGATCGGAGCGAACTTGGAGAAAGCATTCTTCTCTCTCTCTCTCTCTCTCTCTCTTTTGGCCTATAGGGTCATTTCCTAATCATTCATTATGGAATCTCCAACTGACTGTTCCGGAAAACCTCCAGCTCCTATACTAAATCCTGAAACAGTTCTTCAATCTTCCCCTTCTCCTTCTTTAAGCGGTGGTTACGAGCCACAGAATCCCATCAACGATAATAGTGATGATTTAGCAGCCCTTGTCGAGGCTATCTTGGGTAGTGGTACTGACTCAGATGTCTCTGCAAAACTACTGCGAGCCATCTCTGAAGTACCATAATATCCAATACGAGACTACATATTATCTACCTATCAGAGGGGTTTAAAGATGCTTACTACCCTAGATAGTCAACTGCCCAAAGAAACCCGAGTATCACAAACCGGTTTCTCGAGGGATCTCTATCTTTCTCCGCGTCTGGCGGCCTTTACCTCAACCAGCGTGTACTTATATATAAATGGTTTTGCCAAAGTACAATTTTCCACGAAGTCTTATCCAAATCATATCTTTAGACTCGATGACAGCGGCCAAGGCAAGTACTTAATCCGCATCTTGATCAAGCAAGAAAGAAAAAAAAGTTGATATCTGTGAACGCATACGGCTACGTAAAAATTGTTTCAAAAATCATTGGCGGCTGCAGCGGTAGTGGATTCCCTATTTAATCTCATTAACCTCATCCTTAAGTATCCCATATATTATTACCCTAGCGGCTAATAGCTAAAATATTTCCAAATGGCCTAGTTTACGACCATGGAGTTAGAGACAAGACGCACCGGTATAATGAATTGGAGTACGGTCTCGACGCAGGAGTCCTTTCCTTCTTCACGGATTTTGAGCTTGAAAGGGTCTTAGAGGTGCCAATAACTCAGCTACACCCGACATTATTTATACGAACAGCCGTATCTGTGAAAAACACAATGCTAATTCAACGTCTGTGTTAATTATATAATCTTAGGGCAACAATCCGCGTGAGAGTTATCGTTTCTAGTATGTTACTTCCACATTGCCCATGAGAGCATTATATTATATTCGGAGAGTAATATCAAGCGGATTGCAATATTGATATGTTGATATGTGTTTTTTAGTATGATAACATTAGATATTTGATCGAGAAATTGCTAAATTTGATATTCGCCAAACACAGATTCAATTTGGGATTCCTCCAATCACTCATGCCTTGGACTGTCCTTAAGGGCTCTACTACGGGATATCGATTCTTAAAAAATGGTGCTGGTACACCAATTAGTTACGGTGAGGCTTTATTTCATTTTTTCACCAGCTCTGTAGCCAAAAAACCCAACCATTTTGGGTAGGAACTTTAATATACAGACACCGTAGCCTACTAGCTAGCAGCATAAATCGACGACATGAAATCAAAAAACTCAAAGAAAGCCAATTGTGATGGGACATATTATATCTACTTCATACCCCTTAGTCCTAGCTATCAGCCTTATAGATTCTAAGCCACCCATTCAAGCTATCTAGTTCGTGACGACGGATACGACATAGCTACATAAAACGTATTGGTACGAGGGTTTAAACTTTTATCTTCTATTAATCATACCTGCCTATAGGTCTAGTCTATTATATTCGTTTCAAAGTACCTCGATACTTCACAAGTTACGTATCGAGTATCTGACCCAAAGTCTCGATTTATATACATCATTACATGAACGATGAAGAGAATGGATACAAGAGTTTCAAGAATATGTTTAAGAAAGGGGCGTCCTTCCCATTGGCGAGTTTCTGGTCGTAGGATGTTATCACGGCGCCTATTCGCTTTTTTTTTAGATTCTAAAGGGGTTTTTGCATTGGTGTCTTCCAGTGAATTGAAGTCTATGGATCCATCCACCCCCCTAGGATTTTAAAGTGTCTCGTTAGTTTCGTCATTCAAGCTCGGTTCAGCCTAATATAGAAATTTCAATATTGATCCCGTAATAACATTCATCATATTAAGTTATATATGGGGACCTATGTTAAAATGGGTAAATTTAATAGTCATGATTCCAGATCCATATTATTTCAAATAAATGCCACGCTATGATTCGAGTAGACGGTTCGCACGAATACTAGACCTCCAAAATCAAGGGACTTATAAACAAATTTCACAGAATGTAAAATTACAGGATCTATGAGCTCGCTGATTTCAGAAATTCATGATCGTTGTTTGGGGATACAGACAAAAAATGACAATAGGATACAGAACACCGAATCCAGAAAATAGGAAATATAGTGAGATTGCACCTCGACATTGACATTTTCATGCGTTTTGCAGTATATATGCTGGGCTGCACTGCAGCATTTACGGCATGGGGTTCAGACAGTGGACTACTAAGCTGAGCCGAGTTTTGGTTACGAGACTAGAGACTAAACTTTGTTAAATTAAAAGATCTTAAGACTGAGACTAAACTAAACTATGTTATAATAATTCAAAAATAATACATTTGGTGCCACCAAGTCCGAGGGGAGGTAGTATTAATAGCTTAGGTGTATTTGCTACCCCTCCTTTAAACAGTCGGGCATATACTTGTATACGCGCTCAATGAGCTTATAGATGGTGTCTTACTAAGGAGGGACCTCTGCAACTCTGGAAATGTAAATTTATGAAATAAAAAATGTGGTAGTGTACGGTGGCATGATAGATAAACATGGTAAATACACATTGAAAGAGAGAACGGAGAAAACAAAAGAGACTGAGACCTAGGTTCGCATAGCTTGAACATGTTAAATCATCCGCACGGCTATGCTCGTTTCTGCCTTCGCCAAATAGGCATCAGAAGAATCGGAATGACACTGGTACGACAAATCCATCAAAAATATTCTCAGCTGTAGTAAGACAAGCATTTTACAAATGAGATCCGACCTTTTCCTCCCATTTTTATCGACCACGCGTGCCCATTGCACAAGCTCTTTTCGTGATTTGAGTTCCTTGATGGCTCTATACGGGTCGCCTTTATCCATATTACAGGCGGACTTGAGTACTTGCAACAACTCTTTGATTGATGTGGGAAGCGAATGCTTGCCTCCGGCGTCTGAATCCGTATGGAACACTGCGGCTTGACTAATAGCACTTGCTGGTGCCGGCGTCATATTTTTTTTAAACTCAGACGCTCCAGGATTCAGTAGTAGACCTGTGGCCACAGTTTCCGGTACTATTTTTTCATTTTTAACTTCTATCTGCGATGGTGCGCGAATGACACCTGGAACCTTTTCCGTCGATTTGTTTGCTGGGTCAAGTACTGGGATGCATGGTGTATCATCGTTTTCCCAGTCATCGAGGATCTGAAAAAACTTTTGGATTAGATAACCTGAATCGCCAACTAAATCAGCTCGGTTTCCGAGCTCAAACCACAAAGCTATGAAGTCGCAGGTAAGTGCATCGACTTCTTTGGCATCTGAGATTAGTTTTAATTGTTCTAGCGTTGGTGGGTATTCAAATTTGTCGATTTTGGATTGGAGTACTGAGAACCTTCCTCCTTCCTCCTCCAGAAGCGACCAAATGGCTTGTAGACGGCCGTCAACGAGGAGTAAGCTCAATAAAACTGCACTCTCGGTTGTGTAGACTTGGTCACGTCTTCCTGATGACACTTTGATATATTTGCTTGCTTCTCCAATCGAAGGCAGGGATCCGTTTATGAGCTTGATGACGACCTCAGGGATATATAGATCGCTATTCTCGGCGCTGAGTGTTTGGTCAGAGACATCGGACTTCCACTGTTGTAAAATGGGCCGATTTGGCAGCCATGCCCATGAGTATCTTTCAGGTAGAACAGGTAGTCTGTTACCGGTAATGCAGAAGTCAGAAGTTTCTCGCATAAAGGGAATTTTCCCAGTGATAAGGTGCGCCTCTATAGTCCCATTTTCTTTTACAGATAGTAGGGGTTGAGAGCTGCCACATTTAGAAGGCGAGAGATTCGTGAACCATCTCGTCCTTTGTTGCTCGAGATGGGGCCGGTATGGTGTAAAGAACACCTTTTTGGGAACAGCCGTCCAAATTCCAGCAAATGGCATGACGGCCAAATATTTTATGATGATTGGATTACAGGAATCGGCGAGTCATGACCAGGTGTCCTCCCATTTAGCTCCGGGATTGTGCTGTATGTATTCACTAAATCTTTCTGCTTGCCTTTCTAAGGAAACACTGTTAAAAGTCTTTTCGCGTTCAATACTTTCCGGTGCCGAGTCGTAGATAGCTTTTTTCCAATCCCTCATATGCTGGACCCAATTTTGCTGTTCCCATCTGCGGGCTAGGCCGAATAAAAAAACACCTTCGTCGAAGTAACCAAGCGAGGGGCAGAACCCAGGTCCCATAATTGCACCCTGTGCCATAATGCAAACGTCAAACAACTGGAGAGAGTGTGCAATAGCGAGTTTCTTTTTAAGCTTTTCAAAGTCACCGTCGACGGTAACAAATTTTCCTAACCCTGGGGTCTCTTGGGTGTTTAACTTTATGTACCTGTTCTGGCCATTTATAGTGCTCTCAAGTAAGTTGATTTTAACATCTTTGATATTTGCAATATAGCAAAGAAGGCAAAGGTCGAACAACTTCATTCTTTGGATTGGAACGTCAATACTAGATGGTATAATGTCCGCGTTTTCATAATGGCTGATCATGCCCTTGTCTGGTAACACCACAAATGCCGTAAGCAGGTTACACCATCCAGCCCGAGCGAATGGTAGATCTCCACTTCTGCGTTTGCGGAGGGAAAACCATAACCAATAAATTTTCTGGGTTATCGTAAGATCCCAAAAGGTAAGTGCTCTTTCCCCGTCTCCAATAACCTTACCCCGGTCTTCGAGGTACCAGAAGAGGTTATGATTTTTAATATTTTTGTCAGACTTTGCTAAACAAAATCCGTATCGTTGGTCCGGAATAGCTGTCTTCTGCCAGTTCTTCAATGATTCGGAATATTTTTCTCTAGCGATCAATATCGTCCCAGGGTCAAATCTCAATCTAGGGTATTGAACAATTATCCTCCATTTCCAAGGATCCCATCTGGTTTTAGTATATACACTCCAAGTGCCAATCGCTCCCAAGAGGCACTTATCCCTTTGGTTGGATGTCAAGTACTGTAAAAGTGCTTGGAAGAATGCTGCCAAGAATGCAACTGCTGCGAAGACTAAAGCTACAAGAGCTAAAGTTGTTTCTGTGGTACTGTTGTCCGAGGACACGGCATTCGCACCTTCGTCTTTCGGTGCTTTGGTATCGGGAATAGGTGCCATTTATATGTCCCCTGGTGTGGATTTGCTCTTAAATTTTGTGCGGTTTGAAGTAGTAAAAGAGAAATCAAGATCGGTGTACTGTGACAGCTGACGTTATCCGTTTTTGGCTTCGGATGTGATATAGCACCTGATCCGTTGACCCAGATAATTATAAAAATTAATATTGCCGAATTGAACGGGTGAGCATTTAGAAGATACTCGAGATATATAAAAGCAGTCAAACTGACCGTAGTACCTTTATTGGAAATTGGATTTTGTACCCGATTGATATATGTGCGGTTGCAATTGGATTGAGCTGGGGGTAAAGTGTAGGAAAACTGCTGCCTTTAAGTACTTATTGGCGGAGCCCTTTCTAGCTCATAGTCATATGCATATAGATAGAACCGACAGAGCCGATCATATAGTGCGTTCCCTGCCAGGACACTAAGGAATCCAAAAGCTTGCATAAGTCCTGTAGCCGTTAATCATAAGCAAGGCAATATATTTTAGTCCGGTATCAGCGCTCAACCTTGCTTAAAGTCTTGAAAGAAAATATGGTACATAACTCTAGGTTGTGCCGCATAAATCCTGTAGGCTGAATGATGTTGTAAACATTTTTCAGTCTCAAATACAGTTCTGCAGATACTTGAGCACAATCGCTACGCTTTAAAAAATATGAGCCTCGGTTTTGTGTACATATACCATGCATGGCCAATCAAAATACTCTCAGCGCATGTATATTGGATGGGATACATATCAATGTGATGTTTGTTCCCCGCATATGCGAGAACATAACGGCTAATCAAGTTATCTGGATTGAGTCAAAAACTTTCCCAAAAGGAGTTTATGGAATTAGTAGCAGGGGGCTGGCTTTTCACAAGGCAGGCTTCGAGGTAGGATCTAAGAGTATTTATGTAGTTGCTGTGGGTGTTACTTTCAGTCGCCCCGGGAAAAGAGGCTGGATAAGTTTATCTACATACATCGAACATCTTGCAGATATCTCTTAGCAAACCCGCGAACTTCGGCGAACGAAAACCTTTATTCTTCAGTCCATCAAGCTTACAGGTTATCAATGTGGGGGGTTAGCATTCTTCGAACGCCTGCCGGCATACGAGCTCGCCCCAAGTGACCTGGCATTAGTAATATCAATTAACTGTCCAATAGGCGCAAGGTTAATGCTGGGAAGATATCGACCTGGTTACCTTTCCGTATTCGAGAGGCTCCGCGGATCCGGGTCATACACCATGTTTCCTGGCAGACTTCTCAGATGCTCATTGTTATCCGACCTCGTGTTGCGTTGCAAATTGAATTAGTGATCCTCGCCGTCGAGCGCTAGCTTTGCTAAGACCGGCTCCGTCTTCGTTAGATCTCAAATTTACATCAATGCCTCAAAGTTACCTGAAGCAGATGATGCTTTGTATAGCTGTCCTGCAATAACACGTCCATCAATGGCGGAAATAATAGCGCGCCCTAGCACTGAAAGACTCGACAAAAACAATAGTATCGTATTCCTCCCTGAAAATCAGATGGTGGTCAAATATGGCAAGAAAGTTTCCATAGCAGAATGTCAGTATGGGCGATGACGGAGTACCTGCCAGGGGCTGTGCCTGTACCAAAAGTTTGTATTTGGTACCGAGATATCGAACATGATGTTATGTTTCTATACATGGAACTTGTGGTGGCGTACCAATGGAAGAATGGTGGCAGACCATGTTTTGATATGGGGGGGAAATAGGCCGTTTGTGAACAACTTAAGAAGACGGTGGACGGCTGGAGGGGCCTCCGACAACATCCTAGCAACGATATTCTCTCGGGTAAGTTTAAACTGACATTCTTGCTGGGCATCTAGTGCGTCTATTCATAGCTATGTAAATTTTAGGCCAGATCGGGCGGCAGGCACTACGAGATCGAATCTCTCACATGGAGCCAGCCCCACGGTCGCTCTCATCTGTTCAGGATTTCCATCACAATTTGTTATTCTGGTTGGTCCTGCGACCTTTTTTTGGATTTTGAAGGCCCTTATCCATATAGGGCAAGGCTTTTGGACGACCTGCCAGCAACATTCACACACTGGCATAGAGATATTCACGTGAGTAACTTCACTGTTTCTCATGAGAGAAAACTTTAGATTAACGCTACAATTTACTGGTCTCGCAGTATGCCAGACCAATTTACTTGGAACAAGCTGGCTTGTTCCCATTGTAATGGGGATAACGAAAAGCTATAAAAAACGTTCGTTTCTGCAATTTTAAAGGATTACTGGATAGAAGTGCCGACAAGAATAGCATGGAACAAGATAGAGTGATACCTTACATTTTACCGCCAGATGAAGACTATTGAGACCTCTGGGTAATTGGGTTAGAATATTATATAGTATTGGGTACCGTAAAACTTCTTGACTCCTGCGCAGCCTACCTCGTAGCCTCCAAGATACCCGATATAATGATCTTTGATAACTTACAATTGACTAGGCCCATAAACTATACCCCGCAGTAGCACCCATGGCATGCGATAATGACTTCGAAACCTCTTCATTGTCTCCATTGCTCGCGTCCGCCTCGTTTTTGAAGAGCTCCCTCCGTCGACCCGTTGTGAACTCGGCGTTTTTAATTAAGTGAACTGCAGCTTGATTAGTCAAAATCCCACGAAAAACAGGCACTATGCATTTAATTTTATCCTAGGAAGCTACAGGGGTTAAATTGATATACCCTTTATAGTTAATGCTCTTTCTTCTTATAACTCTACCAACCCTCAGCAAATACGAACTGCCTCGACAGTGTTGGAATTTTTGTGTTGCGCCTGCTTCTGGGCCTCGGGCTTTCCTGTCTCGAGACTAAGATTCCCGATGTCGCCACGAAATTGCAACTGTAACCTATTCGGGTTATAGTATTCACAGTCGTCCCGTATACAATGAGTATCCCGACGGAAACCCCATTGATTCCCGCAAACCAAAAGCGGAGTGTTGTCGCCATACAATGTTACGTACTCCACCCGGTATGTCAATTGACACTATACTCCTGCAAACCAGCTATGATGCATGACATGAGTAATGTCTCGACTCACGATAAACCTTCAAATCCTCAACTATCGATAACCGGCACTTACCAGGGGGTGAGCTCCCCCAGAACTCGCAGGCAGCAGCCGCATTAGCTCCTCTTTAGGTAATCCCGCAAAAACCCTTCCCAAACAGAAAACCCCCTTACCGCGCTATAGAAATTAATGGTATACAATCCCGCGAAACGAAAAGCAAGGTGGTTTCCGATTTACCGTTACTGTTACCCGGACCACTCGTTTACCCTGGGATAATTGACGTTTGACAGGTTGGACAGAACCAAGAAAAAGGAAAGTTTATAACCAGGGAAGAGCGCAGGTAGCCGGGTGAAAGCTTGTCGTGCTTATCGAACGGCCGGCGCGCGGACCCACTTTTTTCTCTGGGGAGGCAATCCAGACCGTTACGGACTTTGGGATATGGCCTGATTCGATGCAAATGGCTTCCTGCGGGATCAGATACGGAGCTCAATCGATAAACTAAGTATTTATTTAGTGGGATATCTATCCCGGTGTTTTTGCTATCTTCCTTTTCTCGTTCGTTGGAATCAATTACAATCAGTCTTAAGTTATCCCAGTTAGAAAACGCATTTTAAGACTCCAAAATCCAACATCACCATTTACTCAACAATGTCGTCGGCAAAAATCGTAGTCATCGGGTACATCCCCCCTCACAATACCTCAACCATCGCCGCCAATGGTACATACTAACTTAATCATAACCCACCAGCGCCGGAGTAGCCGGTCTAACTACCGCCCTCCTCCTCGCCAAATCCCGACATTCGGTGACCGTAATCGCCAAACACATGCCAGGCGACTACGACATCGAATACACTTCCCCATGGGCAGGCGCAAACTACTTCCCTTTCTCCATAGCCGAAGACTCCAGTCGTAAATGGGAACGATCCACCTATCCGGAACTAATGCGTCTAGCGACACAAGTCCCCGAAAGCGGTATTCACGTTCAAGATGCGAATATCTATATAGTGAATGGTATTCCCGTTACACCATTTATGAAGGATCTTGTGGATGATAACCCTTGGTTTAAGAATTTTGTTCAAGGGTTTAGAAAATTCGAGAAGGAGGAGTTGCCGGAGGGGATGACGTCTGGGACTACGTTTAAGAGTGTTTGTATTAATACGGCGATTTATTTGCCGTATTTGTTAGGACAGTGTTTGAAGTATGGAGTTGTGTTTAAGAGGGGGATCGTTCAGCATATCGCCGATGCGGCAGACTTACATTTCAGCGGGAAGAAGGCGGATGTAGTTGTCAACTGCTCGGGACTATTGGCGTGTAAACTTGGGGGGGTTGAGGATAAGAAGGTTATTCCGGCACGTGGCCAGATTGTCTTGGTTAGGAATGAAGCGCCGGGGATGTATACTACTTCGGCGGTTCACGATGGGGATGATGAGATGCTGGTATTTTACTCCTACCCTTCTAAGAATTGTGATTTAAATTATTTACTAACATAATGAAGTACATAATGATGCGAGCGGCCGGCGGTGGGACTATCCTCGGAGGATGCTATCAAAAGGGAAATTGGTCACCAGAAATCGATCCAAACCTTGCAAACAGGATTATGAAGCGCTGCGTCGACGTCTGTCCGGAACTCGCCGGTGGAAAGGGTGTCGAAGGACTTGATATCATCCGACATGGTGTCGGATTAAGGCCATGGAGGGAAGGAGGCGCAAGAATTGAGAAGGAAGTTATAAACGGGGTGAAGGTTGTCCATAATTATGGTGCTGCTGGATGGGGCTGTAAGTTGTTTATTTCCCTTCTTTTTCAATCATATATCTCGCGATCGGATAAGCAAAGATGCTAATATAATATGTTTAAAATAGATCAAGCTTCTTACGGCATGTCGGAGGACACTGTCGCGCTTGTGAAGGAATCGCTAAAATTGTCGGCAAAACTGTAGATACATTTCCCAATCCAAATACATACTCAGACATCGTGATATCCAAATTTAGACCCTTTCAGTCCATAGGTCTATTCCAAGAATTATCATACTACAAGCCACTATTTTCAAGACCCCACGATTAACAATTCTTCAGACTAGGAAGTCGATTAGTCGATCTTTAAATTACCATTTAATTACTTTTCTATAAAATACCCTCCCCCAATTCCCTCCCCCCTTCGTAAAGATTTCTAACTTCAACCACTATAAAATCTCCAGTAGAACCAACTACGACTAATATACTAATAAACTAATAAACCACCCCCAAGAACATCTAAAAATCCTCCAAGATGTCATTCGGCTTCAACCCAGCAGGACCCCCTCCACCCGCAAACGCCACAGCACCGGGTTACACCACCAACATCGAATTCCAACTGGACCCAATCGACCCTGGCGCCGGAGCCTCAAACCGCGATGCGATCCTAGCAGAACAACAGCGTATCCTAACAATCTTCAACGACTGGTTTATCGCGCAAAAGCTAAAACTCCTGGGTCAAGTCAACGTCCGATTACCACAGATAGCGAATGAACAGTCGAATAGAGACCAGTTGCAGATGATGATCAAGGATATTGCGGAAACGAATGTTAATAAGAGTGCTATGACTGGATTGATTAATAACTTTGGACAGCAGTATTGTAAATTCATTACTGGTATGACTGCATCCTTATCTCACCTAGTATATCAGTCAGAATATACAGAATATAAATGACTAAATTATTAAAAAAATAACAGAACGCGACGCCGTCGAAGCCCAACGCCAACTAAACGAAATCGAAAAAGCCCGCATGATGGGAATAGAATTCCTCCCACCCCCGGCCCAAACCTACGTCCGCGTCTGTCAAATCGGCGTAGTCCTGTCCGCAGGCGGAACCTTCGGCACCCTAGTAGCGATCTGGACCGGCGCCACCGCCGTAAAAACCAGTCTAGCTTCCGCCAAAACCGCGGGTCTACAACTCCTGGTCATGGGTCTACTCCAATTCATCTGTTTGATCATGAGAGCCGTGGTTTCGATCAATGTCAGCAAACTCATGGTACCGCCGCAATCGTACGGGAAGGATAAAATGTTTATTACCCGGCTTTGGGATGTTTATATCGCGGTTATTTTGACTACGATTATTAGTTTTGGGGCGTGGATGTGGACGAAGAGTAATGTGAACTTTGGGAAGGGGAAAGGTGGTGGTGGTGGTGCGGGTGGGAATGATAAGGCTGCTGTTGAGGCTGTTAATGCTGCTGCTACGGCGGCTGTTTCGAGAGCACTACAGGGGAATCTTCGTGGTATCAAAACTGGGATTTCGGAGGTAATAAATGTTAAGGCTCTGGCAGCGGGAGTAAAGGAGGTTATTACGGGTTCGATTACAAACAGCCTTTCGACAACGGTTACAAGGGTCGTCGAAGCGGCTAATACGACCTTTTTGACGGTGACGAGGAAGTAAATCCCACGGATCCCCATTTTCTGTCAAATATCTTATTGCGACTTAAATATTCGAAGTAGTATTAGTAATAGTGTAGATTGTATACCAAGTACATGTACATGCGGTATAGTTATAGTTATATGTAAAGCCACTAGAGCACCTGGAAGTAGTTCGAGATAGTATTATGTAAATGTATAAAAATCAAAAGCCCTCATCAACCTCGATATCTCCAAACAACCTCAGCCATTCCACCTCGTCTCCACCAAATGCCACCTATTAACCATTCAATTCTTCTCTTAATTAAATCAAAATGCACATAACATCCACAGATCATCGGATCCCCCCTCCACGACCCAGCCGATCAAGTCGTGTCAACACAAGTACCCTCCAAAATCCAACAAAATACACAAGTTACACACACTATATATCCCCAAAAAGCATATATAAACAGTATAATTAATACGACATGATAAACATGTCTTCCTTTACATATAATAATAATAATAATAATAAACATAATTACGACAATGACATCGACCCAGACTCAACTTCCTCAGACGGCGGCAGTACAATCCGCCAACTCCGCCGCCCTTCAACAGCCACGATCCTCTCCCGGGCAATCTCGGACTTCGAATCCGACTTCAACGCCTGGGATTCCTCGTACAAACTCCGCCGATTACCTGCACCTAATACAGTTATACAACCAAGACCTTATATACCTACTCCTTACTCCACGGTTCCCATATACCCTCCTTCCGCGATTTCGAGAATAACAACAACGTCGGTTGGATCGATACGTTCTATTGGTAATAATAGTACGATTGGGTTGGGGCAGAAGAGTTGTGAGGAGGAAGAAGGTAAACAGAGGGTTGGGAGGTTAGGAGGGGTGGGGATATATAATCCGCATTTTGAACCTGGGACTACTTTTCCGAGACGGATGAGTAGAGTTGCGGTTTTGGGGGATATTGATACTGATATTGATTCGGGGTCTGGGACTTTGGTTGAAGCGTCTGGGGATAGTGGGGTTGCTTCTGGAAGTGATATTGCCGAAAGAGAGGAAGGGGCAGAGGAAGTTGGGTATTTGGGGAGACTTAAGAAAGAGATTTTGAGGAAGGCGAGGGAGAGGAAGGCGAGGAAAGAAGGTTAGTAGATTTCATTTTTTTTGGTTTTTGTTAGTGATTGAGATTCATGTTTGGCTGATATATACTGTTCGAAGTATATATTGTTTGAGTACTGGATTCTTATTTTGAAGATTGGGTTGGAGTCAGATCTGGTGGCCATAATGAAAAGGCTTATTCGTCCGAGTTTCTTTGTAAAGGGTACCGAGGTACCAGAGGCTTCAGGTGATGATGATGAGGAGGAGGAAGGTACTGGAAGTACACCGGTTGGAGATACAACCGCAAGTGGATCTGGTGAAGTTGGATCAAGTTCAAACGTTCCCGGTTCTCAAGCATCGAGTCAAGCACATGAAACACCTAGCTCGAGTTCTCGTAATATCGAAAATGTACCATCGGTTCCTAGAGGACCTGGAAGTACTTCATCAACATCAAAACCCTCGGAAAGCAAATACAAACTCCCATCTCTTACAGTTGATACCGGAAAGTCTTCTATACATCGTGATACTACGGCCGGACCTTCCAATACACAAGCTCCACCTCCCCCACCGAGAGCGACCGCTACAGGGTCTTTAAGAAGTGGATTACAAGAAATTTCGCAGACGTATCCGGGAAGTACCGGTAGCCCTGCTAGTTGGAATGATGGGGGTCTCATTCAAGGAGGGGGAAAGAAAGTAAAGGGACAAGTTAGATTTGGCAGCGTCGATGTCAGGGAGTTTTCGGGTCCAGGGGGACCTTATGGGTCTACGAAAGAGAGAAGAGGTCAGCCGAGAGGCAATATTGATTTCGAACGGGATTCTCCTCCGATCCTCTCTCCAACTTCTTCTTTATCACCTCCTCCTCCTTCTTCACTCGCAAGAAGGAAGCCGCCTCCAGAGAGAATCAGAGATGAACGTAGCGCATCTCCTTCTCCTTCATCGCTTGCGAGAAGGCCATCTCCAATGAGAAGGAGGTCAGGAGGTAGAGTTCCCTCATCATTAAGTCCAAACCGTCGAGGTCGACAAAGACAGGAGGAGGACGCATCTTCTATGGGACCAATGTCTCCACCACCGTCCCGTGATAAAGAAAAGAACCGTTTCGCAGAAAAGTTCTCGGCATTTTCTAGATGGAAAACGAAACGAGAAATGGAAAACGCACCTAGTTCTTCTGAGCCTACGAGACCGATAACGCAAAATGAAGCTCGGAATCAAACGGCTTGGAGAACTCCTCGTGAAGCGAAGGCTGCAAGAGAAAGGGAATTGGCTGCAAAGGATGAACAGATGGCATTGGAGGTTGCTGCAGAAGAGGAGAGACGGAGGCAAAGAGAACTTTCGAGGGATAGGGCAGTCGAGGTGGCGATTAGACATGAAGAGGAAGAAAGACTTCGAGAGAGGGCGACTGGGGTTGAGGCTGGTACTACTGCATCTGCATCACAGCAGACGAGAAGACGGTCTGCGGATTCGGGATCTATTTCGCCGCGTTCGAAAATTCCGGAGAGGGCTTCGGGGGGGTCTAATCGTGAAGACCCAGCTGGCCGTTCTGGCACAACTCAAGAACGGTCACGAAGACAGTCACAAGAGCAAACTGGAGGATCCGAGCAATCACAAGGACAGCCTAGAGAAAATTCGAGAGGGGGCCCAGGAGGAGACCCAGGAGGAGACCCTGACGGGCAGGGCGAAACATCCCAAGATCCCAACGAACCCGGGGAAAAGCCAACAGACTCCAAGGACGACCCACCTAAGAAACCGACCATAGGACAACGTATCGCTGCTAAGCACCGGGTTCGCGTTCTTAAACCCAAAAATGGAAAGCTAACGAAAGTACCAGATCCTTATAGACAAGCCAAAACTCGAGAACTGGAAGCCATGTCCACGCCAGAGAAACGACTCCGAAAGCTTTTACAAATCAAAAGAAGGTTGAATCAATACGGAATGCTAGCAACGGTGGTAACATCGGTATACCTCATATGTTTCGGCGTAGCATGGCAAGAACATCATCGATGGAATAATCACGATAAGGAGGAAAGACCGATAAACACATCTCCGTTTGCGATGTGGTGTGTTTGTATGGTGTGGATTTCTATGGCTACGGCGTTGAATATGTTGGCCATAAGGACAATTTTTAAGCTGTGGATGTTTGGAAGGAAGTATAAAACATGGGCGTATGGAGAGTGGAAGTGGCAGTTGTTTTCGAAGGCGGGGTTGATGATTTGTATGCTTATTGGAGGGGTTACTATTGCGTCGTTTGGAGGGACTGTGACGATGTTGAGGGAGGCGAGGACGTTGGAGATTGAGAGGGGGTATTTTGTACCATGATCACCAGTTTGGGTGTTTAAGTTTGTTTACTATTGTGAAGGGTTCTGGTTATTGCGGGAGTTCTAGTTTGATGCATGGAAGTCAAGATAGTTTTGAGGAGAGTATACTGGAAAAAGCAATTGGGATTAGATTCTGTACGGTCACTGTAGTCATAAGAGATCTCCGAAGCGATACACGGAAGAATTCATGTCTTGATAGTTCCTTCAATAGACATCGTTATAGGGAAATTAAGCCCATGGAGAACATCCCCGGATATGTAGATTGGAAGCGAGGAATGCCACGTTTTTTAGATATGATAATAACGGAAAGGGAGTGCAACCCCTGAAAAGATCTTGGACAGTTTGTGGTTCCTGAGGCTGAAATCTTTTTTAAACCTTCCTCTTGGTAAAAATAGAAAGTATATACAAGCTTTGGGGATCAGTTCTGTTATAGTTTTGAAGTTTAAGTTTTTGAAAGGATGGAGGAGAGAAGAGAAAGAGGAAATATGTGTTGATTCGGCAAAGCCGAAGTTAAAATACCACACAACCGCGGGGCTAAGCTGGATTTGGCTGGTGGCAATCTGGTCGGGGAAGCTTCGAGTTCGAGTTCGAGTTATTCCGGGATATCGATTTGTGGATTAAGTTCTAGACCTTTTTGATTCGAACTTCTTTTATATCGTGATAGCTAGTGAACTATAGTATGAGTAATAAGAGAGAAAAATGTTTCGAAACACTCATATTTGCGCTCTAAGCTATATATCATGCATCATATCAATCGAGCTCTTCAGGCTAATTCCAAGCTTCCCATATGCAAAATTGCAAGCTATGACCTTTAAGAACATGTACATTACTAAATAGAAGTAGCTATAACATGTTCGAAGTTCAGCCCCACGGTGTAAAAGAGATCTGTGTATGTAGGTTATCTCAAATTAATCTGGGAATTAAGAAGCACGAGTCAGTGCAGTGCATGGCTGTACCACATATGCCATCCCTACATGGTCCGGGGGGGTTCGAAAGGTATCATGCCACTTTTTTTCTTGCTATTTCTGTCTCTTTGTCTCTAAATGCGGTGCCGCTGTGCACGGGCTTTCCATTCCGGTTTTAAAAGAATTATTGCGAATGCAGATTTGAAGATTTGTTCATGTTTCTGTGGTATTCCATACTTCTTTTTTTTTTTTTTATTTTTTTTTTAAAAAAAAGTATTTGAATTAGAGACAAAAGATATTAGTTTCGAGGCTATTCCGGTCAATTCTTTTGATCTTTCTTTTCTTCTTTTGCTTTTAGATCGGGGATACTCGGGATCGGGCTGCAAGTGGTAAAGCTGCCGAAGCTTCCTTGATCTTGAGTTTTATCGGCTGCTGGTTTAATTTTGGCCCCACATTCATTCATTCACACCTGCACTTATTCTCAGATCGAGTAGCTAGCTAATAGCAAGCAATGGAAGAGGAGAAACCTTCTTTGAGGTTTGAAAGGAAAGAGAATAAAAAAAATAAAAATAAAAATAAAAATTAAAAAAGGTGTATATAGGCGGGGTGTCTCCCAGATGTTCCTGCAGACCAATTAGTATAGATTTCACATCATTATTAACCTCAAAAAGCCCTTCTTTTGTCTTTTTAAAATTGCTTCTATCAGCATCATCGTCATCTTCATAATCAAATTGATCCATCCCGGCGGACATCCCGTTAGCATATAAACTAGCAAGTGGTGCATTAGTAATAAGAATAAGAACTGTGTTCGCTTACCAGTCAACATCACCTCATCGCTTTTTTTCCTTTTCCCACCGCCTCCTCTTCTCTCTTAACTTCTTTTCTTTTCCCCCACACCACACCCACTTCTTTTCGATATTAAATAAAAAAGAATACACTGCACCTCATTCGAAGGATTGTCTTTTTTAGAAATCAAAAAGAAACACTGGCTTCTCCGAACTATATAAGGACCGTCAAGTCCTTGTCGACTCTTCGTTTGTCGTCTTCGAATCTGCTTAGTCCTCAGAAAAGGTCTTTGTGCTCGGCTGTTGTTGTCGCTCCTACAAATTCACTCATCGGACGATACCCCACCATAACTGCCACTTCTTCTACTTCTACTCTCACCACCACCACTCCTACTACTATTAATACTACCATCCCGACTCGATCCACAATCTCCCAGTCTTCTTTCAGACAGTTTTCTACTTCATCTATCAAAATGGTTGCCGAAATCAAGAGGTCCGTCCCTTTTTTTTCTCTTTCTTTTTCAGGTGTCGTCGATTTGCCGTTCATCCGAACCCTGCTAACTTTCTTAATGACTTAATAATGAACAGCCAGAAGGAATTCACCGAACTCATCGGAAAGGACAAAGTCACCGTCGTAGACTTCCACGCCACATGGTGCGGCCCTTGCAAGCAAATCGCCCCGTTCGTCGAAAAGCTATCCAAGGAATTCGAAGACGCCAATTTCGTCAAGGTTGATGTCGATGAGGTCAGCGATGTTGCCGCCGAATGTGGTGTTAGGGCTATGCGTTAGTCTTCCCTTCCTTTCCCCCACTCTCCATTCTGAGTACATTTTTAGATGATATACTGACATAACTGTTATTATAACAGCTACATTCATGATCTTCAGAGGAGGCGAAAAAGTCAGCGAAGTAGTCGGCGCCAACCCGGCTGCTCTCAAGGCCGCCGTCGCCACCGCCGTCAAGGCGTGACTAGCCGGCGAACCCGTTACTCCATTCTCGAAAGCTCCTCCGAATGCCGCCCTGGACTTCGTTAACACCTACGGTCGATTCATTGTTATTGTCATTGGATTATTGATATGGTATTACAAGAAGGATCCTTCTGCTGCTGCTGGTAATCAAGAGTCTGAGGAGGTTCCCATTGGATTTTAATCTTCACACACACACACACACACACACCCAAAATTAGAGAATAAGATGAAGATGAAGATGAAGAGAGAGTGGAAATGAAAAGGCATACCCGGTCGCTTTTGTTTCAATTTTTTTTGGTTTGGGAAGTGTTTTCTTTTGTAAATTCAGGCTTCTCTTACTTCTTTCGTTTTTTCTTTGGTTTTATTATCATAACGGTTTGCGGTAATTACATTGTCACCAAACATTGTTATTTTTGCATACTACCTACCTACTACTATTACTATTTACTATTTCACTATTATTACTACTACTACTACATGGGACGGCTGTGTTTGCTCTGCTTCTTTTGATAGCTAGGAGGTTGTGATTATTCAATTACCTCAGAGCCTTGTGTTCTCTCCATTCCCTCCAATCTTACAGGCTATAAATAAGGACTTGTTAAGTACTCTGGTACTAATTAAACGCGAAGAGTCCCTGGTCCTATGCACATACCAGGGTGGCACGGTGGTAATAATTAAGTAAGTACTTATACATGTAGTGTCTTGATGCCCTCGTTGGACGACATCGGTGTATTAGCCGATGCAGCGGTAGCTGGCCCCTTCGAGTCCTTACCCAAAGTAACGCCACTGCTACCACCACCACCGCCATTAGCTTTGGCTTTCTTCTTTTCTATCTTCTCTTTCTGCTGCCGTTCTTTCCGTTCCCGAGCCGTTTCTCGCTTTTGTTTATTATTATTAATATTATTAATATTCCCTGTTTGCTTTTTGCCGAGTGTCGGTGGGTCCTTTTTGAGGGGTGATGCCTTTTTCTTTTGTCTCCTGTCGGTCTTATTGGTGATGGTGGTGGTGGTAGAGTCTCCGATGTCCAAGTTTAGATCTTCTTCCAATGCGTGCTGCTTTTCTCCTTCTGCGTCTACATCGGCGTCTGCATTTTGAGCATCTTCATCTGCTTCGGCTTGGTCGAGCAGTTTACTAACCGCCAGATTGACATCTCCTTTACTTTTCTCCAAAGCCTCTCTGATCTTTTGTTTAGTAACCACGCAATCAGCCGGAAGACTCTTTTCGACCACATCCTCCATCCACGGCATAATAACCACGCCATCTTCTAAAATCTTCTGTTGCTTTTGCCTCCCTTCCTCGGTCAAGGGTTTTGGATTGACGTTAGGATGTCCCTTATGCGGACCCTCGATATTCCTTACGCTGGAATAATGTTCCCAATCGTGATACGCTATATGCACCACCTTCCTCTCCCCACCACCACCACCAGACGATTTTCCCTCCTTCCCCAACATTGAATTATCATTATCATCATCAAAATAATCATCATCATCTTCCCCAACATCCCTCTCCCCAGAAACCAAGTACGCAAACTCTCGTTGGTATATTTTCACGTCTACACCGTAACATCTAGCGAACGCTACTATTTCCAGGTTATCGCCGTATACACCCGGTCTTTCCATTCTTTTGATGTGGTCTTGGAATACACGGTCTATGGTGGTTTCGTTGGGGAGGGTTGTGGATGTTGCAGAGCGGGTTTTGCGGGTTGGAGGCGGCACGGAGAGGAAGAGTTTGAAGTAGGAGGAGTGACGGCGCATATAGGAGGTCGTGCGGAGACGGATTGTTGTTGCGCGGTCCTTTTTTTATTTATATTATTATTAATTAGTATATATCATCATGTATTACTGAAGTATGTAAGTAGTTATAGAGGTGATTATGGAAAGTGGGAAGAAGAGGGAATGTACTATACTTGATGACCGTACAGCTGGTCGCTGAAGCTGCGGAAGAGACAGTCGCCGTCGCCGATGATGTCGGAGGCGTAGAGCCCCTGCCCCTCGAGGAGGGGGAACTCGGAGGACATTTACATGTAGATTTATATATATATATATATCTTGTACTTTAGAAAGGGGAGGATTCTTTTTGAAGTTGGGGTTTGAAGTGAAAGTGTCGAGTGAGGAAAGAAGTGGTGCTTGGATGTGTGTGTGGGAGGATCTGGGGCTTGTAAGGATCTCTCTACCTATTGACAGCTTTGACAGGGCGGGCTGGATGGGACAACGCGGAATATGCAACAAACGTCATTTTGTTTTGTTTTGGGATATTATATTTGGTGGTATTTATATGTGAGAGGTCGTGATGGTTTAAGACAGACGTTACGGGATTTTCTTGATATAATAAAATAAAATTAAGTTAAATCGTACGAGGAGATTCGATTTAATACTTGGACATATACAATATCCTAATACCCCCTGTTAAACATATAAATTTATGAAATACTTAAGTAGTATGAATCTTACACACCCCTCAAACTAGACCTTAAATTAACAAACGTTAACCTATTCCCCTCCACCACCGTCCCAACCCCCCCGAAATAGTAGCACCACTCTCAAACGCCGGTGACGTACTAGGACACGTCTGTAATATATTCTCAAATGTATTTTTAACTACCCTAGCATGTTTTATCTTAGGATCCACGAATGCGCCTGCACATACCCCGTGTACGCAGTTTTTCAAACATATTTGCATAGTTAGCGGTTGTTTGTACGCAATAATCCGATACAGTATAAAGATACATCAATTCTTGAAATGGTAATTACGAAAGTACCGTCCATACATATTCCTATAAAATAAAATTGAAATACCCCCCGGGGGGTCAGATGAGACTTTTATTGTACATATATAACCATGAATTTAGAGCCTAATTGACCGTCAAGATCCCGTCTTGTGAGAAAACTCATAACCGTATTCTTGGTTATTACAGTATCATCACCACCGAGGATGGCAATACCCAGTCCGCCAAAGTTTGCAATGGAGATATCGGGTACATTATCGTGCACTTTTAGTAAAGCTCTGACGGAAATGAGGGTTAAATGTTCTCCGTTAAAGCCTTTTAGATCTCTGGAGTAGAACTTTGGAACCGGAGACGCAGATCCCGGCGGTTGTAACAGCACCGGCGAGGTTCCAATATATATGGCCATGCTAGACGACTAGGCTAGCGGGGAGCTAGCTCGAACAGTTAGGCTTATAGTTAAGGTGACCGTTACGGCTTATTCCATTCGATCGATTATCAAATATAAAGTTTACAATCTTTGTACTTGTTATGCCAGGGTTTTAATGAGAGAATCCACAGGCCTTTCTTCTGGCGAATTCGCGAAGCGATTTGATCTTTCGATTCAATTGGACTGTAGGAGTATTCGAATCGATGTTATAGTCGTATGTCTTGTCTCGCGCTCGGGGCCAGACCGTATGTCATGATTGGAAGGAGCTGCTAGAAATAGCATCTACATGTTGGATTTTCGATGCTTCTGCGTTGGATCCGGATATCCTTTCGTTAGGAATCGAATTCAACATCACGGTTTCATGCTTCCAAACTTCTTGGTCTGTACACAGGATGCCTCATTCAATACACTTCAATTATTTCTATATCCACCCTCATAAATCCTCTAACCAAATTTAACACCCATAACTAGTACCCAAGTAAGTACTTAAAGTATAATAGGTATGAAGGATAAATCTTATCAAGTCAAAAACATCCCCTCAGGCCACTTCCCAACCAACAAAGCCTTCGCCGGCACCCTTCCAGGCACGGGGCTCAAAACCTTCATCCGCCTCTCCTTCTCATCAACCTCCTGAACGAACACAAACCCCAAAACCGCACTCTCCGAGACCTCCTTAACCCCGGCATCCTTAGCATCAACCTGCAAAACCGCCACTATCAAATTCTCAAACCTACTATCTACATACCCAACCCCCAACTTCCTAACCACATCATCCTCTCCTGTTTGCAAACTACTCTCATCCTCTCCAATCGGTAAAAATGAAGTATTACGCTTGTCAGACGATAAAGAATCTACCGTCTCCCACAGCGAGAATCCGGGGGAATCGAGTTCGATGCTTATGGTGTACGGACTCAGTGTACATTTCTCGTCACCGAAGAAATATTTTTTCACTGTTGCATCGCGGAGGGATTTTTTGTAAGGGATGTCACGGTCGACGCAACCGCCTGAAGTGGGGAGTTTGATGACGTTCATGTTTGCGGTGGAGGAAAAGGATTTTAACATGGTGTTGTAGAGACGTTCGGATCCTAGGATCGCGATTGTGGTGATGGAGAATTCGGCGACGATGTAGGAGATTAGATCGCCGTTTGTTTGGTTGTCGAAGGATGGGGTGTCGATTATCAAGCCGGTGTTTTTGGCTGTTTGCTGTATATTAGTATATCCTACTCTATAGTCTTATTATAAAGGGAAGGAAGGGGGAAATACTCTCAATATCTTCCTCCAAGCGGCTATTCACCGCCACCGCCATCCTCGAAATCAACCGTTTATACCTCTTAACCCCGCCCTCCGGCGTCTCCAATCCATAGTAATACACCAACGGCAACTTCACAGGAATAGCAGACGGAGCACTCATGGGACTACTCCCAAACCCATCCTCAACATCCATCACACTTCCAAAACTAGCCGCCGTAATCGTCCCAGGTACCGATAAAACCCCTTCTCCACCCGTATCCAGGTTGATCACCATCGGCTTCCTCCCCTGTCGTATCGAATAGCCCGTAAGTATCTTTGCCACGGTTGTTTTACCCACATCCGGCGGTCCTATCAGTAGGATTCTGGGTCCTTGGGCTCCTTCGGTGGTAGGCGGACAGTCGCTGGCTGATACACGAAGTTTTTCGAGGGCGATATGGAGGTTTAAATATGTCGCCATGGGAGTTTCTTCAGCTATATACTCCACCGAAGGGGACCCTTCGATGGATAGCGAACATCCCGTCCATGTGTAGATGGCGGATTTACAACAGGTGAAGGTGTACGGAAGACCCTTTGATAACTCGGTACCGAAGAGTTCGGCGGTACCTGCTGTTCCGGCGGTCAATCGGATGGTTATGCTGGTGTTCGGAGCGACTTCGAAGCGGAATTCTTGGTTTGGTTTTAGTTCCCGAGTTAGGATTGTAGAGGAGTCCTGGATTTTTAATATTTAAGATTGTTAGAAGGTGAGGTGAGATGAAAGGGGTTTTGAAGAGTGTAGATGGGTTGGTCTGGGATGGTACAAACAAACAATTGAGTCGGTTACGTCGAGGCCGGGGAGGGCCATGGCGGGTATGTGTTTGTGCTGGCGCGAGGCTGGAGATAATTGTTGATTGCCTTAGAGCTACCTACTTATTTAACTACTACCTATCTAGTAGCTAAGCAGATGGCACAAATGGTTATGAAGCGACTGATAGATAAATATCGGCACAGCAATGATTGTTATAATGTAAATTTAGGGGGGTTGATAGCCGCAGGAAGGCTGAGAGAGTTGGTTGTGGTGGGGTTTAGTGCGATGAGGTTGGAAAGCGTGGTGAAGTTGGGAAGCTGGGAAGACGCGGTGAAACGCCAATTTAGCTTAAGCGCACGGGCCACATTATACTAACATCACCAACTTCACCAATATTTCATCCAACTGATAGATAAGATAAAACAAACAAAATAAAATAAAATAAAATAAAATAAAATAATGCTAAGCTGGAGTCGGCTTCTAAGAATAAGGAAAGATAAAGTAAATGTATCAAGAACTTTATTGATGATTGGTATAAACAACAGAAAAACTAGCATCAAAGTCTGCCCGGTTTACCAAATCCACAAAGCCACCGCCAGCAAATCGATCAAAACCATTTTAACACTGGTATATAAAGTGCCTTCCTACCTACTTAAGTATTCTCCTATTACCTTCCAACACTCGTTTCTACTATTCCATATCCCTTATTCATTCTGTGTATAATAATAACAATAATTAAAATAGTAGAAAGAACTAAACAGTCTCTCCAAGTCCATCGTACCCTCCCTCCCTCATATTCTCAGGCGGCTCTATCGACGGCACGAATTCCAATCCGATATAACCAATACCGACTAGTACTATAAGACTGCCAGGGATCCAGCTGTACCATGCTTTATGGTACAAGATCGAGCCGGTGAAGATGTAGACTATCACACACATACCAATTAGTAGACGAGACAGAAGTGTAGGAGGATGGGAAGAGAACGTACAAGCTCCACGACCGATGAACGAGAACATAAAGTTCGCATAACGGCTGACAGGTGGTGGGATTTGGAATTCTATGGGATCGAGAGATTAGATTGGTATATTATTATATCGATGGAGGTGGAAGATATATACCGAGCAGGGCGGTGGCTATAATATACATCGTCAGCTTTCTATAGATTCTCAACGGGAAAGGGACGTAGACATACCAGCACCGAATACAATGATATAGATTCCGAGAATGATATGTTGTAGCGTCAGATCAAAGAATTGGGCGATTCCTATAAACCATATATTAACAACCATGCTCTCGCGCCTGACTAGTAGACAGCGATATGAAGAGTATAACGACGAACCTCCGAATACCATCAGCCCTCCAACGGCCAAGTTGGCAAAGCGACTGCAATACAAAAGGTGTTAGTAGGCAGGACAATGATGTATTGAATAGATATCGCGAAAAACCCACAATGCCTGTCCGAGATCCATCGTGTGCGACTTGAGCCAAAAAAGCGTGGGAACAAAAAGCGGGGTGACTGGAAGAACAGTTCGATAGAAGGGTACTATCAACACCAACGATAATATTCCCCTGTCTGAAAGAACTGCTGTATTTAATCGACGATACCGGCGAGATAGTTGATGGGGTGATTGTTCAGTGGGGGAAGTCGGGTGTGGAGTATTTAAAGGTTTATCAAGCGGGAAAGCTTGAAAAGGGCAGAACCAGCTGCAGGTGGCCATGAAAGTGGAGCTACCATAACTTTCTTGGCACACGCGGATGACGCCTCTTTTTCTTTCGTCGCACTGGTTCAAAAAAAAAAAAACTTCAAAAGCTAAGGCCGGGACGATAACGTAGGCGGCTTCGTCAGCTGGTTCACTGTGCAGGTACATTATACGAGGTCACAAGGGTACCATAGGGAGGGGAGGTTGTGGTTGGTATGGTATGGTATGGTATTATATTGAAAGACTCCCATTTGCGCCGTCTATGATATGAGCATTATAACATTCTCTTCTGTCGCACATCGTGTCTCATACGAATATAACATCCTCCTATTCACTTCTTTCCTCGGTCGGCTTTGTCCATGTTGAAAGAGGTTTTTAACTATAGTACCTATCCCATCATAACATGCATCCATCAGCATCACTGTCTACCAACAAGGTTCGATCAAACAAAAGTTAAAAGTGGAAACTCACAGTTCAATAGAACTTCCATTCCCAATCTCATAGTCCCCAAGAGTGATATGGTCCTTAAAAGTGGTGTACCATTTCTTCAGTATGATCTTTTCGGGAGATGTACCGATCTGGGCGGCCAACAGCTTCTTGAAGTCACCGATGGTATCGTCGGGTTCGCATTTTACGTTGACTTTCTTGCCGAGCCGGTCGTTACTATTCTCTCTCGCTTGATGTTAGTATATAAGATGAGATATGAAAGGTTAGATGATGTGGATGTTCTTACCAAGTGACTTCGATCATGGTGTTTATGTTGAATATGAGAAGAGAAGGTGGGATGAGAGTTAGTCAATGCAACTGTTCGAGTCTTGTCTGGTCTCGATTAATTAAGTAATTATATATTAAAGAGGGGCTGCTGTGTCGCAACACAGTGCGCAACACAAAACATCTTGTTGCCCCGTCTACCTCGAGTCGAAGTCGAACAGATAAAGTTGAGCTAGAATCATGAGTATACATCAGTTATTTATATCTCTAAGCTAAACTCGGTATATAACATCCATCCGCCCTCATTCTCAACCTCTTATACTACCGTATGAATATAGCAAAACAAGATATCAAGATTAAGATCTGATCTCAAGATGTGTTACAAGCTCTACTATATCTGCTATCACTGCGAAAGCCGCTTAACTTCCACGACAAAGAAGAAGATATCGAACCATGCATGCCAAGTTGCACCTGGAGAAGATAAGGCTCCCTGTGAAGATAAAAAACGTGTGATGATTCGAGGATCCTACGTCTGTGTCCCTCTGTATCCTTTCTTTCTTTCTTTCTTTCTTTCTTTCTTTCTTTTATTATATAAAATGCTCTTGCTAATTATTTAAATTCAAATACGAAGCATGTATGAAGTCCATCTATCATAAAAGGGCCTTGGGAAGACTCTACGGCTAGGTTGAACGTTTGTCCGCAACCGACTTTCCACATGCGTTTTAACCACACTGCAAGGAACGCTCGAGCTCGCCGTTCTTCCAAGGTTTACTACCTTAGCCTGGTTTTAAAATAAGAGAGCAGGTGATTCCGAGTCCTTGGATTGGCTGTAATCCACTAGCTAACTAGGATGACATTGGCCAATTGACGAAGTGGTTTGAGACCCAGCCTGTAACAGCGTGTTCTCGAAGCAGGTCCTCGTCTGACCGTGTTAATAATATTAATATTACACTACCAGTTATTGCAGAAACAGCGACGCTTGAATTCAAACATCTTCTTCTTCCTCATCTACTTCACCTCCTTCTCCTCCTATTCCTTCTATTGTGTATCTCGAGTTTTTTCCTTCAAAGTTATCAATCAATAGAAGGTATCATGAGGAGCATACTCACCGTCCTCTCCGTCTTCTCAATCGCTACCGGCGTCTTAGCACATGGCTCGAAACCACACCGCGATGAGCATAAGCCCACCGGCGATTGGGCCACTGACCATATGATCGGTATGTCTTCCACTCATCTCACTCCATCTCTACTCCATCTCCTCTCCTTCATCACCTCTATATACCCAGGTACTTAGGTACTTACTGAGATACATGCATATGAAAGCTAACAATTGATAATAATAAATAAAGCCGAACACCACTTCGACAACTTCGACCCCGCCTCCTTCTTCCACCTCCACGACTTCGACCGTTCCCACACCTGGACCCACGACGAAATCCTCCGCACCTACGGCATAAACCCTCAAACCGGAAAACTCTACGACGACACGGGTCACGAAGGGAAAGAAGTCCCCTACGAAGAACGTGAAAGGATAGTTTCAGAAGTCCTGAAATTAATGGATTTGGATGCAGACTCGGCAATTACCAAAGAAGAGTTCGAAGCTGCTATAGAGGATGGGAAGAGGTTACCAGATTTTAAGTTGGGAACTGGTCATCATGGCGATGATGAGTATGAATATGAGATTCATCACTTTGAGAAGTATCATGGGAATGGGGATGTTAGAGAGGAAGACTTGAATCATCCTGAAGATATTGCGCATTTTAAGAAGGTATGCATACCTTTCCTTCTCCACTTTTTATATCGACAGTGGGATTATATATTAATGATGGTTACTATGGTGAATGTAGCACGAAGAAGACGAAAAGGAAGCAGAACGCTGGGCCCGAGAAGCAGCCCTGAAAATAGTCGAAACCAACATCCCTTCCATGTTCAGAGTCCAGCGCGCCGGTGGTGCCGCCGCAGGTAATAATCACCACTAGCAGTCCGTTTATAACCCTGCCGGCATCCAGCGTGCCAGATTCTCCACCATCACCATCTACACCACCGTCAGACCCACAATTACTCTAAAATCCAAACCAAAAGTAACACCAGACACCGCGAGAAAAACATTGAAAAAGGAACCGATGGATATTGATACGCCGAGGAAGACTTTGAAAAAGGAATTGTCGATGGGGAAAGAGGTGCCGCAGAGGAGTCAGCAAAGGTTGGAGGAAAGGGCTAGGAGGAGGGCTATGGCTCAAAAAAGTATTTGGGGACATATGGGTGGGTAATGTATTCATGAACTCCTCCTTTCTTTTGATTCTCTTTTCTTTGAATTCTTGCGATTGCGATTACGATTGGATGGATACGATCATCATGGATTTTGTTTTATATGTCTCTAGCGATTTTTTATACAAGCTTCAGCGAATAATCCAATTGATCCCATCCCATCCTCTGATATCAAATGTACACTACCTCCACCTTCACCACCCAATCCATCACGAAACCTTCACATCAAATACACAATGCCAAACCCCCGGCGCCCAACTCTTTACAAACTCCACATGTTCAATTACTATCCCCACCGCTGCCATACCCTCCACCCCCTTCCTTAACTCTTCAAACTTCTTGGTGATACTATCTTTCATCTCATCAACATCTTCTTTCGCTACATTCTCATGAACATGTATCCAAGCCTCCCCACCTCCATCATTTAACCCAACGACCTCGAGTGCTGTTTTATAAGCACTGGAACTAGTAGGTAGTAAACCCAGATTCACATGAAGTATATGAACCCACTCCTTTCCCTCCACTTTTGTCTGTTCTTTAACCTTCCGTAGCCGTTCGATAGCATATTCATTACTTTCTTCAAAAATAACCAACCTCTCATCTCCAACTTCAACACCCTCACCACCATCAATAACCTTAACCTCCCATTTATTCCCCACAGCCCCACGTCTACACCCCTCAATACTCCACCGATTAATATCCCATCCATAAACAACATCAACCCCAGCCTTCAAATAACTAAACGCAAAATATCCAATACCAACAAATAAATCCACCGCGCCCACCTTCCCTCTGTCTCCACTTCTTTCAAGCTCCTTCAATTGCGTATCTACCACCCCATAAATCCTATTTTTTTCGGTAATATTGCCCCGGGAAAACATTGTATGTAACGGACACCATGTTTGGAAAATACCGTGTTGTACCGTTGACGTCCAGAATACCTCTTTGAAGTCTGTGGAGTCGAGGGGTCCGAAGGAGCCGTGGAGGGGTGTTATTTGTGGTGCTCGAATCGCGTTTTTATGCTCGACGGATTTGGAGGGGATGGGGGAGTTGATTGCTATGTGTGTGACATTAAGGGATTTGGCGAGGGTGGCGTATAGGGAGGATTGGGATTGTGGAGGGAGGGAGGAGATGTAGGTACTCCATGGTGGGGTTGTGAGTGGTGAGGTTGGTGGGAGGAGGAGGAGAGGGCCGTAGATATCGTAGCGGAGTTTGGAGGGGAGAGGTGGGGGTTGTGTGGTGGTTTGTGGGAGGGTAGATAGGAAGTTGGTGAGGGCGGTGATTGAAAGATGTGGTTTTGGAGGCTTTGGAGGCCGCGGAGGGCGGGTTATCGGGATGGCATCGTTGGTGGTGGTGGACATTGGTGATGTGAAGGTTGTGGGTGTGGCGGTGTGGTGGGATGGTGATAGTGAGGCTGGTGAGATATATGTGGCGCAACCCCGCCAAATTTTGAAGATGTAGATTCGAAGGTTGAATGATATGGCTTTGTAAGATTAAATAGAATATTGTCGTATATAAGATTTTTCAATCTAAGAAGTCCTCATCGGCCATAATATCGATCTTAGCTCTCGCTGGTGCTGCCTTTGTCGGCAGCAACCCCGGCCGGGTTATCCGCGCTGATTTCTTCGGCTTCGTCTTAACTTCCTTCTTCTCGGGCCGTTCTAGTGATTTAATACTGCTTGTATCGGGCTCCTTTATGGTCGTTTCTTCTGACCCAAGAAAATCGTCTAGTCCGTTCGAGTGCGCCCCTTCGTCTAACTGGATTTCTACCCCGATCGCTGTTTGTGAACTCTGGGACGTGGTAGGCTGCGACGGACCCCTCGAAAGGACAGCAGGGCGCGGACTCGTCCTCGGACGTCCGAAGTCTTGAGATACTGCGTATCGATCCCGTTGGAATGATATTAGTTTTTCGGCGTATTCCTCTTTCTTGCGGTTTACTTCCGCTCTATACATTCACTCTAATTAGCCAAAGAATACCCCTAGAGGCTTTCGATAGAACCAACGTACCTCTTTGCTTTCGCATAATTCTCAAAGATGGCATCTTCTGTCTGTTGTAGCCTATCGAGCTCAACATTCGAAACGGCTGCTTCGGCTTGGTTGAGTTCACGGTCGATTTCGATAAGTTTCTGGTGGAGTGAGTCTATGCAGTCATTAGTTACCCCCGTACCTTAATTACTTTCGAGGGATAAAGACACTTACAAGCTTGCTCCCTTGCAACTGTAATCTGTATTTTTATATTCGATATTTCTTCTACGTACTTCCGAAAATCGTGGGCTGCTGTGACGTGGGATTGAACCTGTATCCAACCTATCAGTACTTTTTTTTCTCTCTCTGTTGATAGATATCGCACATACAAGATCATCCACCCGGTGAAGCAGTTCTGTAGCCTCGACTGCTTTCTTATCATTTTCGGCAGCCTTTTGGGAAACTTTGTGATGAGGAAGGCTATATCTCATGCATAAGCTACCGTTTGTTATTTTAGAAACAGGAAGCTGAGGTAATTCCGAACCTTTCAACAAAAGCTTTGGTGATAGGGAGCTGTTCAACTCTGTCGTCTTAACGTTTTAGTAAACACTCTTCAGATAGTTAATTATGTGCTTTCATACATTTTTTCAAGCTTATCAACTCGTTCTGGAGCTGGAGGCTGTGGGCTGGGATCTCTGGTTGAGCATTCGTCAGCGTCTATCCTGGAACCGTGTGAACTGGAGTAACATACCTTGTTCGACTCAAATCCCCGACGTTAAGCTTCGAGACTAGCTCTCGGAACCTTTCCATGTCTTTTGATATCCCTCCTGAGGATGACTTTTGAGGTTTTATATGCTTTGATATGGATGCATTTGCAGTCGTGGCGTTGAAATCGCTTGACGAGGTTCAAGCTATGCGCGGTTAAGCTGGAGCATGAGTAAGAGAAAGTTTAGCCGAGATATTCCGTTTTGGAACATACCTCTAAAATCCAACGCGTCAACACAAATACGTCAGTGTGTTGACGTCCTACGCTCAGCGGTCTCCCCTCCGCACAAATTCTTTTTTTTTTGATAGAAGACCCACCGTCATTCAACTGCGACGCGTCTTCTCCTCCATTCCCTTTACACCTCACTCCCTCCCTTCTCCCTTCCTTTCTCTACCCCCTCTTACCGTTGCTCGTCCAACATTCTCTCGTCGGTCTAACGCTCCTTATACCAGCAGAGGTGAGGATGAAGCCATCTATACCCGGTGATCGAAAATCGCAGAGCTTCATTAATACAGATCAAGAACCAGAAGGAAGCCACGCACAGCTAGACGAGAACGGTCACCCAGAGAACCCCTTTGAGCTCGAGGACTCCTTTGATTCTCAGAACAACCCTTTTGAGGTGGTAGAAGAAGAGAACCCCTTCGAACAGGAAAACATCGATCCGGAAGGCTCCTTCGAGGAGGGAAACGTCTACGGGAGAGAGAATCTTTACGGACAGTATAATCCTTACGGACTAGAGAGTATCTTTGAGGACGAAGATCTTTATAGACTTGAGGAGAACCTCTACCGGCAAGAAAATATTTCTAGGCCGGAAAGTCTCTTCGGGCAGGAAAACGTAGCAGAATCGGAAAGCCTCTTCGAGCAAGAAAACCTCTTCGGGCAGGAAAACTTCTCTAGGCCGGAAAGCCTCTTTAGACAAGAGAACTTCTTCACGTCAGAAAGCATATTCGGACAAGAAAATCCCTTCCAGCCTGTTTTTGGAGAAGAAGAGGAGTTCTCAATTCCCATCGTTGACGACGACGGTGATTACGAAAACTGGTACGTCAAGGAAGAACCAGAAGAGCAGCAATTACCACCACAACCAGACAAAAAGGAACTCGATCGCCTCAAGAAAGCCGAGTTCATCAAAGCTTTTAGACGTTGGATAAAGCTTCAAAAACACAATAGACCTAATAGGAAGCAAACAATCAAGTTCATCCTCAAGGCCAGAACTGGTTATAAGAGGCTAGGACGAAGGTACCATTCTTATACTGGTATAATCGGGAAAAATCGACAAATCAAGCAAAAATCTCATTGCGTCTTATTCCGAAACCTACCTGAGGAAAAAGAAATAACAAAGGAGTCAAAATATTACTACGAGCCAGTCGAAAGAGAAAATCAAGGACCACGTCTTCGAACTAAAGCTGCCGCCGAAGGTCACAAAAAAGCAGCCCAAGAATACGCTGAATATTTAGCTCGTGAGGTTCTAAATTTCAGAAAGGGAGAGTACAGAGCCGCAAAAGTACAACAGGTCGTTGAAAAACAGACCCAAGATCTGTTGAAAATTGAGTTAGGACTTGCTCACGAAAGAGGATTAGAGTGGGGTTGGTATCTTTGCGAAGGCGCTGAAGGTACTCCGTGGGGCAATTGTGCAAAGTTTTGTGATTGGCCTGGTTGTTTGGGACCTGAACCTAGCGAGGCTTTTTATAAGAAAATGGAGGAGGCTAACGATAATATAAATCCGGTATGCTTCCTCTGTTTCGAAGATGTAGATGGGTGGGAGGAAATTTTGTTTTAACGATCATTTATAGATGGACAACCTGCCCATCCGTTTTCCATTCTTAGGCGAAGTAAAGGGTGGGAAAGAAAAAGAAACAACTAATAGAGCACCACCTGGATCTGGCTTCCATGTCGGCTTTGACTTCAACCGTTCCGGAGCCAGAATCCACCACATCGTCCAGCGGGCACAAGATCTCATCTACGACAACAAATCTACCCGAGCATTCGACTACTGCAAATCTTACCTAGAAGATGATTGCGACGAACTAATGATTCGCCCGCCAATCACAACCCTCGACAAAGCACATCTCGCATTCACCGCTGGCTCAGCGGCTCGATTCGCCTATCTCGATGTCTGGAGTGTCCGACGTCGTATCTCTGAGATCGAGAAGTATATGACCTTGACGGTCTTCCATATGCTTTCCGACTCAAAGATTTTGAAAAACAACATGAATATGCATTTTTATGCTGATGTCAAGGCGAAAGTTCATTATTGGGGCGAGATTCATCAACTCCACTTTTTGATGCCTCAAAGAGGACTTGGCGACTTGATGGATGTCCTGTCACGCGAAAGACTCAAGCGGCTCGTCCGCTTGCACAGAAACAAAATGAGCTTCAATAAGGAAGAGTTAAAGAAGGGATATACTCTGCAGGTTATGTCTATCCCCATCAGAGAAGCGGCGAAACCGGTCATCAGCAGACGCAAGCACTTGATCGCGAAGATCATGGGACGAGGGGAACAATACAAAGCTGAGCATCGGGAGAAGCCTAAAAGGCCCCCTAGGCCCCCAAATATCTTTCAACGACTCTGGAATTCACTCTGGGTGGATAAAAAACTAAAACCTGCTGGGGAGGGTCTTCCGGGGATCCAAAACAAAAGGAAGAACGAAGGGCCGGATATCATCGAGATGCTGGAACTCCATGAACGCCCGGAAGAAAGCGAAATCACTTGGATCAGCAAAGATGGTATTGGGAGGAGACGAAAAACTCCAATGCCCAAGTTCAACTATCAGGAAACCATCCAAGGGGATCATGCCAATGATTATCCGCATACTATCGAGTTCAGACACGCTGCTTTGAGGTAGTTCTGTAAGTCTATAGTGTTTGGATTTTTTTCATTGTTTTCAGTCTCTTTTTCATTCTAGTTTTGTCATTAAAACAGTCGACCGTCGGGGTTCTTACTTTTTTTATTTTTCTTTGATTCTGAATGCTTTTGATTTTATGGTGTACAACGAATTGTCAATGGCATGTCCCCCCCTTTTTTTTTGCGACGATAAATCCCCCTCTACCCCTATCTTTGAACGACAGGATACTTTTTTTTTTTACCCCGCCATTGACTTTGGTATCATGTATGCTAATACTATCATGGGCATCCCCAAACATTGGCCCTACTGAATACTGTGTCCTTTTCATTTTCCAATTGTTCAAGTCCTTTCCGGTTGAGTTTAATTGTTTATCCTTTCATTCGGAGGCACTTCTGTCTTTATTGTCTACGTGGCGTCACGGTCTCATGCTTGGAAAGGAGTTAACATGTACTCCTCATTTGAGTCATTCATATTCGATTAATCTGGAACGTAGCGAGTGTTGCTGGGCGAAAAATACCACAACTTGGGGCTGAAGGGGGATAATGCCAAGAATATTGAATTGGTACCCGAGAGTTCCCGGGTCTGCTCGTATTGGGGTTATGACTTCGGCACTTGATAGGTTCTAACATGGTACCCCGCGTTTAATACGTTTTTAAATAATGTAAAATTAGAGTCAAACCAATTGCAAAGGCATGAAATAACATCTAGGTTTTTTGTGATTGAGCACTGAAGCAGTGTTGCATGTTGTATTCAGACACTTCATGAATTAATTCATTGTCATAACTTTATAACCTTAGTTTTGTGGAAGCCAGGGACCCGGTACCGGGTACCATAGTTCGCTTCGACTGATGTTGCATCAAGAGTTATTGGTTGGAAGACCGACAGGATCCAGCTAACATATCAAGGTCATGCATAATTCCTTTATGCTTGGCCCCCCGGAACAGTATCGAGACAATGAATTTACACTTTTCCGCTCTGGTTATATAACACACCCTTGCACTTTGCTGCCACGGTCTCCTCTTCCAACAGTACAACTACCGTGCCGCACGCATTACATCAGCCAGCCAGGCCAGCCTTCCTAACACCAGCCAGGAAGGTTTATATACCGGGCCTTCCCTCCCCCATGATTTCTTAAACGTTTGTTTTCTCCCTAAACCGTATTAAATTTGCATGGGTTTATGCATATCACGAATAATAATCGCCATGGAAAATCAACAATCTACTCAACCGTACGAAGACGAAGGCACGGTCTTTCATAAATCGAAGTTTGCTAGGGTGTCTCTGGCCATCGGGCTGGTTTTTCAAACTACCATCGGATGTTTTACCCTTGTCTGGTTGATTTTTCAGAATTATGGGTATAGTAGTACATTCAGTTTCGAGGTGTATGCTTAGATTTCCTTACCACCGCACCCTTTTTAGCTAACTTAATATACATGTATACAATACTTATTTACCATCTCTATATAGCTTCCGTATGCTTACCCTCATATATGGTATCGGCTATCTCTGGAGCTCAACGATCTGGTTTTTATGCATATACTACAATAAATCACTCCCTCGCGACAAATTATTCATTCTATTCGAACTAGCGAGATCGATACCGTGGTTATTGACCACGATAGTTTTCTTTGTGGTTGGAATACCCGACATTCTTCGTGAGCTCAGGTATGCGCTGGATGGAGGGTATTATGGGGGTTATTTGTTGGAATTTATTGTTAAATGTGTGGTCTGCACAGTGGTAATTTTGCCGGCTTTGTAAGTCTTTCTACCTTTTTTGTTATTCTGTTTTATCTCCCATGATCCTCCCTTTTAATATTGGTCCGGGGTTATTATGCTGAGGCGGTGCTGTTGCTAATACTGTGTGCTAGGTGGTCTTTGGTTTGGATGTTTGTGTATTTCATTCGGGAGAGGAAGGAGGAGATCGTAAAGGCTTTGGGAATTGGGAAGAAGAGGGGTGAGGACGATGCGAAAGCTGCGAAGGATGCTGGGGGGACTGATGGTGAGGCTACGACTGGGAGGACTGGCAATGATCAAGATGCTGAGGAGACGCCTTTGTTGATTGATCATGATCAAATGGTTTGAACATTTAGTGCACTTTCGTAACTAAACTGTGTTTTTTACGAGACTGCATTTGGTGAGGCGTACTGTCTGAATACGCTGCTAGCGCTTGTTTCTAAATCACGACGAATGCTCTTTCTTTTTTGGTTCTGGGGATATATAGTGGGACTTGAAGTTTTAAACTTTTTCTCTTCACTGTTACTGTCGTCGATCGGAATTTTCAAGTTGCGAATATAACTTGAATTTCAACATTGTTGAGATTGATGGATAAATTCGAATCTATATCTATTACATTGATAAACTGGTCTTGGTTTGGTCAGGTCCGCGGAACCATACTCGCAGTTCGGATACAATATACAATGTTTCCCGTAATAAAAGTTGGTGCATGATCGAACAGTACTATCAACATGCCAGTCCATAATAAACGATATGAACGATTGAACCCTAGCCTATTCAAATTTATGTTTTCCCGGGTGGCCAACGAGTCAGCTGTACATTCTCGAGAGTATGAATCACTATCTGCGTTAGTCTCATCCCCAGACGCCAGCTAGCTGTTCACAAGTGTTACCTCGACATGATAATTTCATGTTCTATCCAAATCTTAATACCATCTTATGAAAGATTGATTAGTCAGCGGTTACATAATCGCTGGAAGTTTATAACGTTACGCAGAAATCTCCTTCCCAATTTGGCCGTGTTTGCAAGCATCTTTCGTCATGACTTCGGTAGGATATCGATATCTCATGGTAGATGAGGACACGGATATATGGGCCCTTGCTAGACGTTGCCTATAAGTATGCCTAGAAAGCCTCACATTTGAACAATGCACAAGTGAAACCTCAATTTCAAAAAAACACTACAAACTTCTTAATTTTACTAAAGTATAAGATTTCGACCTCTTAATTATAAAGTTCATTCCATAACCTTCATGACACTAACAATGGCGGCCTCAAACTCCAACACGATAACGCTAAATGCGCGTTGTCACTGCAAATCCAATCAATTCACCATCGAAATCCCCAAATCCGCGCTTCCACTTCGCTCTGCCCTTTGTCAATGCAATACATGCCGTCATACAACCGGTAATTTAGCCGCTGGCACTATATCTTTCCAGTATTCGCTGGGTATTCCCAAACCAGATGTATCCAAGCTTGTCGAGTACAAGACATCTGAGCGCTTGCCCAGATACTTCTGTGGAACATGTGGTGCTCATATTTGTACCATTGAACCTGATTGCTGGGATGTTATGACGGGGATTGTGGATCGGACTGGAGATTTGGTAGAGAGATTGAATATTTGGTCCGATGATACTGGGGATGGAGGCTTTGGGGCATATTTTACCGATCATAAAGGGAAACAGGTGCAAAACTATCGTACCAACGGCCTGGAGGGAGCAGGTGAAATCGAAACGGTCGCAAATGAAGCTATCGAGGATTACAAATCCAAGTCAAAGGCCATTGCGGCAGCAGAATCGAACGAGTTCCGAGAATCGGACGAAACGTTACATTTTAGATGTCACTGCGGTGGCGTGGACTTCTACCTTACCCTGCCAAATCCTCATACCCCGGGGCCAGATCCAAATAAACTAGATAAAAACGACGGGTTCTGGTGGTTATCACGAAAAAAATATAGAACAAGCATTTGTTCCTGCGAATCTTGCAGACTATGCTCGGGCTTTGAAATCAACCATTGGATATATGCTCCCAAAGCGAATCTTCTCTGGAACGACGGAAAACCAATGCAGTTCAATGAGGGTACATTGAAATCATATGAGAGCACTCCGGGGGCAGTTATTCGAGAATTCTGCGGGGTTTGCGGTGCCAAAGTGTTTTATAGAGCACCGGCGAGAAGAGAGCCATCCGGAGTACTCGATATTGCTCCCGGATTGATCGTCGGAGCGGACAGTCGAGCGGAGGAATGGTTGAAATGGGAGCCCGAAACTGGGTTTGAAGATGATGCACTGGATCCGGACTTTGTGATATCTATTAACAATGGGATATCCAAATGGAATAGAGAAGCTGAGGGAACCAAATAGCTCTTCAAAGTGTATATTGAGTTGAAGTACTTAGAATGTAACAAAGTGGTATATCAACGCTTGACAACGTGGTAGAGCCTCCCAGCCCAATATCGAACCCGCCGATCATCATCGCATAGCGACAGAGCTGTCCCCAAGTTTCTAAGTATAGTGACAGGCCAAAGATATTCACTGCCCAGACAACGGGATTTTCAGGTGGTATTAAAATTGAACCACCTCCACTGTGGCATTTCAGTCCTAGAAAAACCATCGTCCCGTAACTTCAATCATTATCGAGCAGAGAACATACGTTAACAACAAGGCTTAGGCCACAAGCACCATGGCTCCTAGAGTGCGGCCGAAGGCTTCTATTTCGAAATCAACCGCCACAGAAATCCAAAAGAAGAAGCTAGAGCAGCAGATTAGTCAACTAGCAGTCGACCTCAAATGGGCTGAAGTCATCGCGAAAACCCGACGGTCCCGAAGACTCGCAGCGAAAGGCACCGGCGGAGGTTTCAAATCTTGGAAAGGTCATACTAGAGCTAGTCTTGGTACTGGGACCTATTCGGATATACTTCCGAAGCCACTTGAAACCTATCCTCAGGAGAAATGCATCACGTGCTTTACCTGTGAATCGAATGTTCCCGCCCATCAAACGGTGACGCTGCCATGCGGCCATATCCACTGTCACGACTGTCTGCTTATGAATTACGAGACGGTCATCAAATCCCCGGCTGGATTCCCACCACGTTGCTGTGAACCGCTCGACTTTGAGACTACATCATTTTGTCTATCTTCGGAACAGATTGAAGACTTCCTCAGAGTGAAGGCCCGACACGAATCAACAAGAATCATTCCGTGTGCTTATTGCGGAGAAGAGCTATTCGATGCCAACACCGTAATCTCAGAGTCGGCGGCATATTGTTTGGATTGTAATAGGCTTACTTGTACAATTTGCCAGAAGGAGATGCACAAAGATGTATGTCCCCAGTCTCAAGGAACAACGGAACTTCAGGAAACGGCTACAAAGGCAAAATGGAATCAGTGCCCGAGGTGCCATTGCCTTATAGAAAAGATTGGAGGGTGCAACTATATCACCTGTGGGTAAGTACGACCGAATATTCTAAAACTGCTCACTGAGATCAGTTGTATTTGAGAGGTCGATTGATTTCACTCACTAATTTTGCAATAGATGTGGACAAAACTTTTGTACCAAATGCGGCGAGCCAGCTCGTCTCTCTGATGGTCAGGGTTGCCTTTGCATTGAAAGAGTCCAGCCCAGACGGATCACATTTGGAGAGTCGTTTCAATCTGCGACCGAGGATAGTCTTACTCCGATGCAAGTCAATTACAGGAATCTTCTCAGGGCACACAAAAGAGCGACTCTCAGCAAACAAAAGAGCTTTAAGGATTTGGGAATTGTGATGACAGCTGCCAAAGAGAAACATGAGGAGAGGTCGAAAATGGTGGAAGAGATTGCCGAACTCAGGGCGCAACTGGCGAAGTTGAAGCAAAGAACAAATACGAAAAAGATTGCTGCAGACCCTGAGAAAGCCACGGCTGAGATGGACGAAGATGCTATGAATATTGATCAATCCATAGGAGATACAGCCATGAAAAAGATAGACCAAAGCCCAGGTCGAAAAAAACGACCCCTCCGTCCAAGAAAGGGAAAGAAAGGTACTCAATCCATTCAATAATGCCAAATGGTTCATATACTAAACGGCAATTTCTAGCCTTTACTTCTTGATACTGAAATTTAGTCAGCTGATATCATTATTTTCGCGCAGCGAGGCGATTTATTACTAAGCTTGCAAAAATAGGGTCTGGCTTAAAGTCGGTGGTGTCTTGGTTTCGCATTTCAGCCCGCCGGTGGCGGAAGCAACCTTCTTGATTGACTCACTCGCGGAATCTTGATGTTTGATGCTTGATGTTCTGAAACGTTTAACGGGTGCTCCACACACTCGTTTTAGTTTTCCTTTTCTCGTTCTTTGCATTGTTCTTTTTTTTAATTTTCAGTATTTCGTCGTTTGGCTATAAGATGATGGTTTCATCACATACATCGTACAAAAATGCTACACAATTTTTGCATTGCCTGCTACTATGTTTGTCAACCTTCAGGCTTGTCTTTACACGGGCATTTCTGATGGATCATGTATCAATATTTTATCTGCACGCACGCCAACTTTGATACGCATAGTTTTCTATTCATTAATTCGATGCTTTTTGATCATAAAGAAGGCTAATACATACTCTATTCACATAATTGGGCAAGGATAATGTATGATACAGCTGTCCAATTGCCAGCATCGGGACTGTGGACTGTGCAATAAATACCTAATATGTTGGATTTCTGCCGAAAAATGCGTTGCGGTGGGTAAGGCTATAGCTCTGGGTCCTTAATTAGCAGCAGATCATACTTGATCCCGGTTCCAAATTTACCTGTCCTCATACTCGGCAACGTTTCGGCATGAGAGCTAGCGGCAGGATCCAGATAAGAGCCGGTTTTCGCTTGTAATGTCGAATTTATGGGGTGGATCCTGTGATATGGATTGCACTTTGTCGAAATATAAAAGCCGACCAAGAATTCACTCAAAAGAAAAGGATAATCCGAACGTTCCTCTTTTTTAGATACTCCAAATTGGGATAACAGAACAACTATTTACTAAGTACTTACTTGGATCCTGCATTAGTTTGAATCTAGCCCACTTTCAACCCTGTTTTAAACTTAATCATTCTCATCCCCTGTTAGCACCGTCATCATGTGTTTGCGAAGTGGTAGGGTATCGGGTCTAGGCAAGGATCCAGCTACAGCCGCCGAGGCAGCCAAAATCATACATGCCCATGCCGTTTCCCTTCGTTGGGCTTCTACTCGAAAAGTTACCAACAGGCCTTTCTTTGCCGAGAGGGATGGCAAATGTACTATCTGCGGCGATATTTGCCCCGGCTATGAGCTCCAGCGTCTAATTTGCGGCCATCGACATTGTCGCGACTGCTTACGCCAAAACTATCAACATGTAATCAATGACCCCACCAATTACCCAGCGAAGTGCTGCCAGATTCTTCCATTGTCGGAAACTTCATTTGTGTTATCAGATGAAGAAGTAAAGGCGATTTTGGAACTTCAGAGTGCCTATGAGTCTTCAAAAGTTATCCCTTGCTTTTCTTGCGAGGGAGATATCTACTTCAGTGATATTGGGAGAGACGCGGCTTATTGCAGTAAATGCGATAAGTTGACCTGCACTAGTTGTCGGAAAGAGATGCATGATGATTTATGTCCAGAAGACCCTGAAACGGAGCGGTTGAGGACGCTCGCTAAAGAGGAGGGGTGGACGCAGTGTCCGAAGTGCAGTCGCTTGGTTTACAGAGTTTCGGGGTGTAATAACATGACATGCCTGTTAGTTTCTCAATTCCCTTTTCAACCCTCCCTCTAGCGCGCAGATGGTCTTACTAACTCGGAATTTTCTAACGGAAAAAGCTGCAAGGCAAACTTTTGCTTCCGCTGTGGCGGTTTATATGGAAAATGCAACTGCTCTTTCATCCCACGAGATGCAGCAGATAACGCGAACAAAAGCAAAGTCGATATCAAATTTGGCACCACATTCACAGAGGGGTCATCTTCACGAAAGGCTAGCGCAAAGGAGAGACTAAATTACAGGATTTTAAGAGATTATAGAAACTTGGCGATTCGAAATCAAGTAAATCAAAAATATAAATTGAAGGATCTTAAGTTAAAACGGCAATCAAAGTCAAGGGAAGATCAGATCGCAAAAGAAATCATTCGGCTGAGAGTTAAATTGAATGAACTTATTGCAGCTGAGAAGCTCGAAAAGAAGGAGAGGATTAGGGCTATTCGGAATGGAGAGATTATCGACAAAACTCCATATGACCAAGCCGCAAAGGTACTTGTGACTAGGAGAAACGTTTACCGGTCAAATGGGGTGGTTCTCGTTCAAGATACTGATGAAAGGCCAGTCTCGAAGCGAACTAGAAGCCAGAGGTAGCATAGATTCAAACCCACTATCACTAGTGACTAATAATTCTTTTGATCGTTTTGTTCTTAATTCAGTACACCTTCATGTATCTACTATCCGAATCTTTTGCATTCCCCGTTGTGTTGCGGTAGATATTTAACGGTCTTGGCTATCAATCCGATGCAGAGGGACTGGTGGTCCTTGATTGCTAGAGCTAGCGGTGTAATATATTATACGTTGTACGTGCATATTTTCATATACTGTATGGGATTATACCGGTTAACGGTTGATAACTTTAAAATATGTTCTAACAGGCAATCATTAACAAGAGGACCCCATTATAACTTATCGTTTTATAAAACGAGGATTATCTTAGTCTTTTATCGGAATTATTAAATCTGCTTATCGCTTTATAGTTACCCCACGCGTCAACTATCTACATTGGGATATATATTTTAATATTTGATTGAGCCCCGCGTGTTTTATATGCACGACCCCAGCCTCATAAGAACCCTAGGGATGAAATAAAATTTCAAATTTCTAGCTCCCTCGATCTATCTCCATAGCTAATATCGGTACATACGCCTGGTCGTTTTTGCTATAGCAATATATTTTTTAAGTAAAACCCTAAGCGTACAGCGAGCGTTAAAGTGTTACGAACTGGGATCTCCTACGCCTGCCTTGGCCGCAATACCAGGATGGCAAGCAAACCAGGGATTCAGGATATCACCTTCCGGACTTCAGTATGTTGGAAACTCGGCCGAGAAAGATTCGAAGAGAATATAAGGACTAGTGAAAAAATCCCCGAAGACTAACAAAACGACCGTTTGATATTGGGGGACTAAATTGGACGAGCTTAAGCTGGGATATGACAACCTGACACGAACTTTCCCAATCGCTTTTATGTATACGAGTGACTCCATTCCAATATATCAATAATCATTAATATTGAGTTAAACCAATTTCAAACTGACCTAATCCCCCCCTCCCATAACCAAGATAATGATTTATTCCTGGCCGACAATCCCGTATCACCTGTATACATGTACTGTCACGATTCTACTTCCAAACATCTTTCAGAGCCAGACATACGTTCATTGAAGATGTAAAGAGCCAAGCCTCGTAATAAATCCTCCCCCCTCCAGCATTAGAAGCCTAACTTTTATATTCGAGAGTAAAGCTAATAGGTATTTTTGAAATGCAGATTTGAGATAGGGTTAATGTCTACACTTTGCGATATACAGGAATGGCCTTATAAGAACCGAGAACTAACAACCTGGCGACGGACCATTCTACAACAACGCCGATCTGCTGAAGACCGAAGTACTAATTGAGCCTCAGGAGTCACATAGATATCCATTCAGTTTCGAGGGTGTTGTGGGCTTTGGATTCGATTATCCCACAGGAAAATCTATTTTACTAGAAATGGCTACCTAGTAGGGCCCATCTGCCAGGTCTCCAAACGAGGTCGGTGGAGGCCCAGCATTCGCTTGTGGTATAATGGGGTGGAATATATTAGTGTCAATTTTGGCTCAGAAGTATTTGCATTTCAAAACTGGGAAGCACGTATTGAAGAAATTGAGGACATGTATGAAGCTAAACGGGGAGGAGAAATTGAAAAGCAACGGAGAGAGGAAGAAGAAGAGAGGCGAAATCAGCAGATCAGGGATCAACAGCTAGAGGCGGCCTAGAACAAGAGTTAGGGGGTACCCGAGTCTAATTGTAGGTAGTAAATGTACGTGCACACCAACATTAGTTGAAATTAATCAAATTCGACTACTTATATCAATGTTTACCTATATATTATAGACGTTTTTTGCTACTGTTGGTGGTATTCAACCGTAATACACTCACTCTGTGCTTGGAAACGGATTAACGGGCCACATGGTGGTTATTTAAACTGTAACTCTGAGTATAATATCTAGTATCTATAACCTCTATAAGCACGGAGGTAAGAATTAGCATGTGATTTAATATTTGCATATCATGTGTGGGTTCTTGTCTGCCTCAAGAGGGCTTTGTAAATTTGTTTCGAGGAAGGTTTCTGGGAGTCACTCACGGGATAAATTCAGCTCATACAAAACGATAGATCGAGAAATCGGCAAGGCTTTCCCTTTAAATTATTACAATTTTCGAAAGATTTTAGAACGCAGCGACAGCGAAACCGCTGATCCTATCATAAGAGTATACCCCTGTTTAGTAATAAGGTGGGTCTGTATTGCTAAGTTTCTACTTCTGGACTATATTTTGCATCCAGGTGTCTTACATGCTAGGACACAATTCAATTAATCTATCGGCTAGCTAGCCTACAGACTGGCTCACGGGCTAATATACGCATATATATAGGCTTAGTTTACAAAACAATCCACAAGACAGTTCATAGGTTAACCTGTATATACCGAGTATACAAGAGATTGGCTAATAAACCGGCCTGCAAAGTCGCTTGATAACAACCCACAAACCAACTCAGAAGCCAACCTATAGGCTAACTTATAAATCACCCTGCGGATCAGTTTGTGAATTAGTCTACAAATTTTGTGGGCGCAGAGTTCGTCTGAACATGTACTTTATTAGTCTTGTACCCAGTACAATATTGCTGCAAAAGGGGTTTTTTTACACTTTGAAACTAACTTTTTCTAATGTATTATCTTGTCTTGATACTTTTCTCCTGTTATATTTATAAAACGTTAAGTGGTTACCACATCGTAATGGAAGTAAAACCTGTAATGGCTTCAATCAACAGGCCACCAGCGTCGAATATATGTGTTGGCCCCGTGTCATTCCGCTATCTCCGATCTCGGCCACCCGTTTTCGGCTTAGCAAGGGGAGCTGTCACTTACCACGGAACCAGCTCAACATCCAAAGCCACTTTTCTACTGTCGCACCGGCGGCTAAGATTAGCTCCGTCTTTATTCCAGTTCTACCAATTCAGCCATGGCTATGACTGTTAATATTACCATCTCTATTTCTATTTCTATGTCATTGCGCGTCGCTCTTTTCCATCGCACTTACATCCCCCCTTGACTTCCAACTTCTGTCGATTCAATTGGACTTCATACTATCCTAGTCTCGAGACTAAGTGCTATCTAGAATATCGCCTTGAGAAATACAGCTACTGCGACGATTATACAAATACAGCTACAATGGACTCGACAATCGACCTCCTCGATCCTTCCAAGGCTTTAGATCTAAACTACATCCGCTACCAGCTAATGTCCGTAACCATCCCAATCCCCAATCCCCCCCTGTCTCCCCAACAACCCCCAACAGCCCCCATATCCCCCCAATCTCCATGCTAACAACCACTTCCATAAAATCCAACAGCCGCCTAGAAGACACCATAATCTTCAACCTGATCGAGCGCGCCCAATTCCCCTTAAACCCCACAATCTACACCCCCACCCCATCCCTCCCGCTCCCCGACTTTCAGGGCTCATTCATGGAATGGATGCTCTACCAACAAGAATCCGTCTACGCAAAAGTTCGAAGATACCAAGCACCGGACGAATACCCCTTTTTCCCGGTTGTCAAATCCATCGAACCGATTTTAAAACCGTTGGCTTATCCGAAATTGTTACATCCGAATGATGTTAACATAAACCCCAGGATTAAGGAGGTTTACGTTCATAGTATTTTACCGGCGATATGTCGTCGTAGTGCGGTAGAGCAGGAGGAGGAGGATAAGGAGGATAGTAAATCCGGGGATAGAGGCGAACAGATGGAGAATTATGGGTCGACGGCTGTAGCCGATGTGGCGGTTTTGCAAGCGTTATCGAGAAGAATACACTTTGGGAAGTTTGTCGCCGAAGCGAAGTTTTTGGATGATACCGAGGGGTTTACGAAGTTGATCAAGGAGAGGAATTCGGAGGAAATTGGGAATAGGATTACGAAGAAGAAAGTTGAAGAGGAGGTTTTGAGGAGGTTGAGGTATAAGGCTAAGATCTATGGGAGGGATCCGACTTTAAAACCTGGTGAAGGAGGGTTGGATGATGATGTTGGAGTTAAGAAGATTGATGTTGAAGCTGTGGTTAGGATGTATAGGGTATGTATTATTCACCTGATAAATGCTCCACTGCATGAAGTTGAGGGCATATTACTAACATATCCTGATGAAATAGGACTTCGTGATTCCTCTAACAAAAGACGTTGAAATAGATTACCTTCTACAACGACTAGAAACTCCCCAAACCAATGAGAAACCGCCAGCCGGGGTCGCCTAAACTTATCATCTACTAACGAATTGAACGATCTTTCTTTCTCCAGCTTTTGATTATTCCGGCGGACTTCCTAATACAAATCCCAGAATTACCCGCGGAGGCTCAGAAGTCAGTCTTCCTGCGACCCTCGGATGCAAAACATATTAATTAGAGTTGATCTTCACTGCAAATTCGGACATCAAACGCAACCTACTTCATGGCTAGGTAGCTGTTAGTAGGGGAAGGGGCATCCCCACAAAAAGAATAATTTATTGTTAACAGTCGCCGTAATACCGATAGTTTAATCTAGCAACCTCTTTAATGCAAAGCCGCTAATCCCCAATAAACTTTTCCTCTAATGTTAAAAAAAGAAAAAAGAAAAAAGAAAAAAAAGAAGGCCTGGGTATAGAAAAGTCGCCCTTGTGAATGAATTCATCTCTACAATCTCCTGCGAGAATGTCCCCCCCCTATTCTATTTTATTTCTTATCCACGGGTTTCGTTACGACTTTTCCTCTTCATCCTTCTTCTCTTCCTCCTCATAGCCCTCAGTCACCATATCATTCAACCCGAGGTCTTCATTTTGCTCCTCAGTTCGCTCATAATCAATAGTAGTCATATTGGGATCCACATCCGGCGCATACAAGTTCTGCAAGTAACTCGCTGCTAAAGGATCCTCGAGTATGACGGTGTATGGAATCTTTCCTTCCTTAGCAGCAAGTAATCCTCCGAAGAAACCTTCCCATCTAGCCTTCTCAGCTGGTTCCATACTGTCTGAATCATCACCATCGAAGATTCTACCCTTGAGTTCTTCATAAACCTGGGTCAACAGTCCTTCCAAAGTGGTGAAGCGACCGCCAAGGGTACCAGGGGTAAGGTCAAGTTTGATTTCTGGGATCGAAAGAGCGCAGGTTTCGGATTTAAGAATGTCACGGGCAAGATCTTCGGGTTCAGAGACCTTAAGGGTGATTCTGCGACCCTTGGAGGGGACAGCACCGCCGGTTTTGACTTCGTTTGATTTGTCTAACTCTCTTATTAGTATTGTATCAAGCAAAAGATGAGGGGAGGAGATCATACATCCACAATGGTCGCAGACAGTACTCATGATGACAACCTCTTGGAAATGAGGAATATCCACCATCTTCATGTTGGTAACTGCGTGCATGGTGCATGTTGGACAGCTAGCCGGGAAGCTATAGACTTCGTCCTTATTGATTTCGACATTGTCTCCAGCACTAAGGGTAGAAATCTCTTGCTTTTGCTCAGATTGTTGATCTGGGGGAAGAGACAAAGCCTCGTTTTGCTCTCGGCTTCGAGGATAGTCTGTACGAGTCCACTTCCCTCTAAGATCCTCGAGAACAGGCTGAACCCAACTGTTTCCAGCCGGGTCATCGAGCTCAAGAGTCCAAGGATAAGACCCCTTTTCAGCATCTTCCTCCAACATCTTTCTCGCTTTTTCCAAGAAAGACTCGATCTTATAGAAATTCTCCTTATCAATATCCTTCCTCTTCTCCTGATCGGTTTCCAAATCTTCCAACACTCCTCTCAACAACCCTTCAACGGTTGTAAGCTGCCCTCTCTGAGCGGGGATTTCAAGTTCCAAAGCTGGGAACTTGCAAGTGCAACTATCGGACTTGACGACCTGACGTTGCAAATCGTCTGGTTTTTCGACTTGGAAGGTGTACTTCACACCTCGTGGTTGAATTTCGCCGGCAGCTTGGACTTCGGAGTTCTTGAAGTGGCAGTGAGGGCATTCGAAGGACATGAGAATGACCTCTCGGAAGAACGGAATAGATATGAGTAGGAGCCTAGTAGTGCCCTATTTTTTCATAACATCCTAATTAGTCTGGTTGATTATTGGACGATAATAGTATCTGAAGAAAATAGATAGTACATTTTCATGACAATTCATGCAGAGAGATTCGATCTGATCAACGACTTGGTCTTCATCTTTATTAGCATCTGTAGCTTCAGCAGCCGCACCAACAGACTGGAAGAGGTCGGCTCCAGAGGTAGTGGTGGTAGCAGTGGCCTCGGCCTCAGCAGGTGGATCGTTCTCGAGGAATGGCATTGTAGATGTTGGTATTATTTGGTACAATTAAAGGTGTTGTAGATGTTGTTGAAGTTGAGGTTGAAGTTGAAGTTGGAATTAGAGGTTGTTAGAAGTTACTTGAGGTCTTTGAGCAAGTTTTATAACAAGGATTCGATTCGTTTATACTGTAGCTAAGGAGACTGAGGTCTGATGCGAGTATTTATGAGGGTATATTATAGTCGGGACCTTGATTGTCGGTTGTTATGAGTAATAATCGATTATAATTTTTTTCTTCTTGTCGTAGTCATAATAAGAACTCAGTTTCCACACCCACCAAATGATAATTACTAAGACAGAGAGGAATAGAAACTTTTGCAGGGCAGAAAAACCAAAAAAAAAGTTTCAGGTGGGATGGTTTAACATTCTAAGCTTTTTTTGTTTTTTGCGCTATCGATAAGCCCCTCCATCGAGTCAACACTTTTTTGCCGCTGTCACAACACATCTTGGGGTTTGCCCCCTGCCATCTCGGCTCAGACAACACAGCGAGGAACTAGCTGGGAGGTTCGAGACTATAGTACTAACCTCGAAAGGACTGTGAACTCTAAGCTACTACCTGGTACGTAACTGACTTCCGCTAATAACCCCCGGGGACAAACTTCCGACTATTCTTCCTTTGTTTGCTCGGGAACCCTTTTTAATTTGTCATGATCTTAAGCTTCAATGCCAAGGAATATGACCGTGTGAGCCTTCTCGCAAACGTGAGGATTGGTAGTCTGGCATGGGAGTCCTTCAAACTTCTCTAGATTTTAAATTTTGTGCTGCATATGCATATAAAGAACAGCTCGTACGTCTTGGCAATTGGAATTGAGCTTGGCAATGCTGACTCTTATTAATATCTTGCAAAGACCAAGTGCAAGTGTGTGTGATACACTTTCTAGAGTTGGAGTCCTTTTGGCATTGCTGCCCATTGTCGAATTTGATTGTTGCTGTTGATTCCTCGCGCCTTCAATCGAACCGCAACACCACCTCTTGTTGTATTTTGGGTTGCACTCCCATCCTGAGGCTTCGACCCAGTCTCGTAACCAAACTGTGGCTTCGACCACCAACTGCCCCGATCTCTTATACTCTAAAGTGTATAGTACTCTGCCAATTTAACATGCAAAAATGGAATCGTCAATCACCACCTTCTCAACCCTACCATACGACATAATCCATGAAGTCTACGACTACCTTACCGATGAAGAGGTTCTAAAACTCCGATTCGCCTCAAAGCAAACATGCTCTACCATTCCACGATCACGTTTGGACAAAATCTTTTCAAAACGAACACTATTCTTCACAAATGTCGACGCAATAGGATTCTTGCATCTCCTGACTACTAGCTCAGACGAAGATCTAGCACGTATAAAACATCTAGTATTCGACCTTGCGGATCCTCATGTCAGTCTTATCTCGGCGGAAAGGTTTCACAACGAACGGTGGAAATATGACGACTATATGAAGTCCAAGATGATGGTTTTTCCGAGAATCTATCGGGAGAGGAATATTCAAGAGATGCCGTCAGGGCTATGGAAGCATAAAGATACAAAAAGAGTCGGGAAACCAGATATTGTACCGGTGGAAAAGCATCCAGAGTCCTGTTATAAAGAACTCTACAAGATTCTCCAGCAGAACATCGAAAGTGCCAACCGAACTGCTGCATACTCAGATTACCATTCAAAAGCGTGGGCCCCATTACCGCTACATAGGTCAGCATACTTCGATGCGTTGACTTCAGTATTCAAACATCTACCGAATCTGAGTGTCATTGAATTCAGGATAGACGAACCCGGAAACCCTGATTACAAACTCCCACAGTCCTGGATAAGACACAACATGTCGCTCAAATTCTTCTGCGACAAGTATCCGGAATTTAAAGATCTACCCTCCGGAGACTGGTTCGCTGCCCATTGCAGCCCTGTCCCTCTTATCATCGCCTACCCAGCCGTGTTATTCTGCGCCACACAAGCCAAATGTCGTATCTCTGAGATAAGAGCAAACCGGTTTCCGCCTCTCGTAAGGTCAAACTTTGGAGTTGATATCCGAGACTTCGATCCTTTCGATTGCGGTACTCTTACCCCACCTGGACCCTATTCTGATATAGATTTTAAACATCCAGATAGCTATATTTCGGATTACCGATATACGTTCGCAAACCTCAAACGGTTAGAGATATATTTACTACGAAGAATACCACCCAAAAATCCGATATCGCCTTTGTTCGAACTGACTTTACAAAACGTTGAAGAACTTGTTGTCATAGAATCACCGTCATTACTTTGGGAAGGCAATATTAGTCAACTTCCGTTGAATATACACCTACCTAAGTTACGAAGACTGGAGACGAAATTCGTCCCTCTCAGTCTTGATAATCTAAAATCCATAATGCAACCGAATCAACCTTCTTTGAAAGAACTGATCTGTACTTTCTCCCTCCAGGAAAAGCTGGACTATGACGAAATATTCAGTTTCTTAGAGAATCTTCGAAAAACGTTTGATCTCACTACCTGCAACATAGACTTTTTTATCCATAATGATTGGGAATATTATAAATATCTGTTTGTGGAGATCCAAGGTGACAATTGGAGAGATGATGAGGGTTGTATATTTAAAGTTGCTATTTTCACAACTTATGAAATTGAGCTGGCTGACGAAGAGAGGAAGAAGACGGTCGAGTGGGAGGAAACTGATGACTGGGAATCTTTTGGTAGGCTTTTGGAGCGTTATAGACTCCTCGATGAGGATTACTGAATGGGGGTGAGGGATGATATGCTGAGAAGCGGAGACAGAAATGCCACTCAATATTGGTATAATTGAAGATTTGCCAGTTTGTTATATACAGCGATATTTTTTTGAAGAAAATTGACGAATAAATAAAATACCAAAGTTTCTTGTCCTGCTGTTTTACTCCAGCTTTTCAAACCATTCTCGTAACTTCCCGAGGGCATAATTATCATGTTTCTTCTCAGAAGTGAAAAACAACTCCTCCCTCCAACCTTCCGTCCCATTTGATGTTATCCGTTTCCCAAACGGCTGACATCCACCAAAGTCTATCAATACCGGCATTCCATCTTTAATCATGATATTGTCCGGATTTATATCATTATGGGCCAACCCTAGGGAATGTAAATATTCCACAGTCGACTCGAGAGCCCCGAGGAAGTTGTCTTTATCAAGTCGCGGCCGGTTTGGTGTTGAAGCATGCTGTGTCAATGTCTGATCAAGCCGTTCCAGAACTATTGCCGTGATCCTACCCCTCCTCACACGACACCCATAGTAACCAACAATATTCGGATGGGGCGTCTTTGAAATCTGTTCCATGATGAGAGTTTCCTCCAAAAGGGCGTCTGGTATATAACTCGTCCCCCTGAGCTCTTCATAAGCAGTTAATCCAGGGCGTTTGATAAACACCGAGGATTCATCCGCTCTAGTATTAGGTGCAATTGTTAATTGCACGTCTTTTGGAATTTCAGGGTATATCTCCTCGTCTCTAACACGTTGGAGTAAGGAGTTATATTCTTCTATGGTTATTTCTAGTTTGTTCTTTGGCGACTCGCCGAAGTAGACTTCTTCATCGTCGGTGACGAGGTAGAATGTGGTGTATTTTGGTTTGTTCGTTTCGGAGTCCCATGCTTCTATGAGCGTGAGGTCTTGCCGGGACCTTACAATAGGGCGGTTACCACGGTAATTTGTTTCTTTGCCGTCAAAGTTGGAGGGCTCAGTGACTGACATGATGAAGTCTTTTTGATGGTGATGGGGATAGTATTATGCTTTGGGCCGGCCTAAGTGATGATGAGGACCTATGCTAAAATTACGGACGTGGACTGGAACGTGGAGGGAAGACTGATGATGATGAGGCTCAAGTTGATATCGTCCGGGTGTTGGAGAAGAGAGCCGAGACGAAAATCAAACAAAGTATACCACAAAGCTGTGTTGGTTGTCCTTATGCCTACCAAGAGTTTACCGTATTGAAAATTACCAGCCGTTTTATTAATCATGATCGGTAACATATACCGCCAAGTATAGAATTCAAATACAACTAACCCCGCGGCATTCTGGATTGGAAAAGACATCCCTGCGGAACTAACGTAATGATAATGCAAGATATGTGATGTTAGCATACTTCGGTGAGACGCCGGACACCAGACTGGAATCCTACCACTATGATCATTATCATTAGGTACCTAGGTACTTATCTTATCGATTCTCTCGGATTCCATGCACCGTAATCAGGGAGATCAAGGAGGAGACAAGATAGGTAACGATATCCATATTCAATATGCAATTACTGAACCTGTTTTCCAAATTGATGCAAATTCTGTTTTTACATCATATCGAAAATCGATAAATTTACCTACACAGGGCCTCAATTCCATACGAAAAGGGGAGGTTCTCATGCAATGGAAGACAAGGCTAAGTTGAAACTATTGAAATGCTGCAGCATACACAGTATGCATATGCATTGCATTACAAACTAACCAATTGGACGTGCATTTCTACCGGGAGGAGTGTTTCGCTTATTTACTTCACATGCCTTTAGATTACTCCATTTCTACTAGCCCGTAGTTACACAAGCGGCTTTGACTTGCCGTCTGTATATACTTATGAGGCTATCGTTAATATCACTGCAGAATGTCATTTTATAACACCATACAATTCTGCCTAAGATAGTGATTACCCCTCACTTACACACGTCAGTTTTGAATTTTCTTATCGTATGATCCGATTTCTGCCGTCTTTTTACGAGAAACGGCTCATCTTAGCGGTTGCAATCCGACGGCTCCTTTCCGGCGGCTCTGCGAGAATATGAACTGCATCTATTGATACTACGCCTGTTCTAGGTTATATATTCCTGTTGTTTCCTCAGACATATCCCAATTCTCACACCTCTACCTCACAGACAAAACATATCTCCAGTCTATTCTACATATCTTATTAGGACTATTCACTCCAAAGCCCTACGATACTTCCATCTTCCTCTTAATTAACCCTCCTTCACTCTAAACCCAACTCTAATCTACCACCAAAACACCAAGATGTAATTCAATTTCCCTACCACACCCACATACTTCTTTCTAGCATCTATCTAACGGTAATATAGGTGCACTGTCACCCACGTGTTGCCCGTTCTTCGAGACCAGTGCACTACCACCAGCACCACCAGATACGTCACTAAACCTGATGGGACGTTCACTAGTGTTTCTACGACGAAGGTTGTTGACTGCGGAAGTGCAAGCTGCAGAACTTCTGCGTCCTACACGGGGTAATAGTTCCCGGGGAACTAAGATTGGCTTGCTGATGTATGGTTAGCCTGGGGTGCAATGGTGGGATATATTTGAACGAGGTTGTGGAGGGGTTACTATTTTTTTTAGTTTTGCATACTGGGCGAGAAAGAAAATGAGAAGACGAAAAAAATATTTTGATTGCTTGAACGTTTTTTTTTATGTGCTAGCTTTTGAGTTACTACCCATAAATGCTTGAGAGAGAGAGAGAGGAGATAATGGCGTTCTTAGGAGGAGACTCGACATGTTAGGCCGATCGCGAGCCGTCATTTCATTTCATTTTCATTCTTTCAACCTTTCATGGATCTTAGTAGTATTCTCAGAGCCGAATTTTGGTACTATCTACTCTCTTTAATGCAAAATTCAATCGTTTGAACTGATAATTACTTACGTCTGGTAGCGAATAGTGTATCGGGACCTACATTAGGGCTATTCGATTGGTGCCATGGTCCTGGCGGCGATTCAATTCATGTATCGCAGATATTATGTCGGATTCGACTTCAAAGTGATAACCCAGTAACTTTGGAGTCCCGAGAATCTGAACAGCCATATCATATCTTAAAGCTTTATCGTAAACTAGGTTAAAAGTTACAATGATGCTAGTTATGGTGTCCGTGAACGCAGAGCCATGGCCATGTCGTAAACGCCAGTCTGTGTTGCGGTCGGCACAAGGCTGTGGTATTTTAATCATCGACAACACAAAAGTCCCACAACCACGTGTTACACACAGCGACCAACCAAATCTCCGAAAGTCCGACCCCTTGACACACCGGAACAAAAACGACGAATCGAATCGAAGGCACTATTAGCTATTATATCATGAACTAGTGCTTCTCATATAGACATGATGACATATATATTCACAGGCATAACAATACCCAATCTCCGTTATTTTTACCTTCACGGACAGTAATAATAATCGATAATTTATCCGCACTTGAACGCTGAAGGTATACCGGTATCCTACTGTGCATAAACCCCTTTTTCTTGTTGTTCTCCCAAAATAGTAAGCTTATATGGCAAAGACGGGTTAGGGGATCACGGAACAGGAGCAGCCACCTCGCAGTTGATCGGACTGCGCTCAAAAACAAAACAAGAATTCTCAAGAAGGGTATCGACAGGGGAAGTATGTGTCGACGATGCGTGTAGACGTCGTCAGCAGTACGTCTCATGATCAATTATAGGAATATTATATTTTTGAAAAGAGCCCTAAAAAAAGTTGAAACGGATTTTTGAAGAACCCTTTTCGGGGAATTTTAAACAATAAAATCAGTGACGTCCTCCTTTATAACACAGCCTACAGACCTAGGAGTTCCAAAATAAATGGTCAAGAAAGGGGGTTTAGGACTATTTATTCCAACTAGTCTAATCAAAATTGACCTAATACTCCCAATCCCGCGGGAAAAAAAGATCCCCACTACGCCTCAGTGTTTCATCTTGTCGCAGTCTGAAGCAGAACCTGACCTCATACGTGCATACACCAGCATTTCGTCTACGCTTGCGTGGCAATGGATAAGTAGCCGAGTCGAAGGAACAAAGGAGCCACTATCGATCGATATTCTTACGATATTTTTGGAAAAATGGGGTATAGCGTTGCTTTCACGCTAGCTAGGAAGGGATATCCAAGGGCGCTTCGAATAACCGTAGGATGACGGGGGCGGAAGGAAGTTGCAGATGCAGAGTGAGTGGGAAGCCTTCGGCATCCGGAAAATACCTAGAATGCTAGTTTAATAGGAGAGAGGGGGGGAACTCCTTCGAAAGATTTGAAGATTATATATACTCCTTCCATCGACCGGCCTTTTTTTCAAAAGGCCCAGGAAGGAAGGTGCAGTTTGGCTTCTTTTTGTTCTTCTATTAAATTTGTAGTGGTTTTGAGATTATTTCGAGTTCAGGGCAACATTGATTGTTGCATTTTTATTATAGACAACACAGTCTTTTCCTCTAAATTTTATTTAAACCTTTTCGATTCGAAATTTAATTCTCCGCATCCCTAGGAAATTTTTTTGACCTCTCTATTCTCCGTATATCGTTTATTTGAAACCGCTTAACTCTTGGGTACAAACAGTGCGGGGATAGATTAAGTTATAACAAGGGTCGGGATATACACATTCTTTGGTAAAAAAGTAACAAACCCTTGGAGGCCATCATGGCGGCCGTAACCTCTCCGACCAGTCCACGTCTGCCAACAGCATTCTTTACTCGAGCATCCTTCTCCTCCCTTCCACACGACATAGTTTTCGAAATCTGCGAACGTCTCTCCGACAAAGACGTTCTAAAACTCCAACTCCTCTCTAGCACGATCCGTCAAAAACTCCCACAATCACGACTAAACCTCATCCATGCGGAAAAGACATACTATCTCTGCTCCTACAGCATTCAAAAACTCGAAAGATTAGTCCGAGACCCCATACTCGCCGGGCGGGTAACACAAATAACCTTCGATGTCGGTGTTCCAAGTGTTCGACTCCGATCTAAAAGATCTTGCGTCACTGAAGCAAGAGAATATCCCACCGATGCGCGAGCCAGACTACACCGGTGGTCCAGCACTCACTTGCGAAGACAAAATAGCCTAGTAGTATCACCAAGAAGCTGTCGACCATCCACTTCAACCAACAGAATCGACCCCAGAGCCGCAATAAGCTACGAAACGGTCCTAGACCAAACCTACAACCTTTTCAAAACACATTTCTTAACTCATGTTGATACCTCAGAAGAAGATCAAAATGACTTTACGATCTTCACGAGGATAACAAAGGCATTTAAGTCGCTACCGAACCTGAGTATTCTAACATTCTCACATACAAATCCTAAAATGGTCGAACGTTCGGAAATGTTGTCCCGCTGGAGAGAGTATAACGACCACCTTTATGCGTTGTTGTATATCGATCCAAAGATTGAGTTACAGTCCGGAGTATGGCCTTGGTGTTCATGGTTAAGACCCAAGACTCCAACCTTTTTGCTATCGACGGCGTGTCCGGCGATATTATTCTGTGCTACCCAAGCTCAACGGACGATTTCAGAAGTTAGGGTTGGGAATACCTCATGGGGGCCCCAGAATTTTGGATTTATGATCTCGAAGTTCGAGCCGCAGCAGGTTAGATTGAAAGATGGAAGTAAAGATGGCTGGGAGAAGGCTTATTACCACTGGGTTTGTCGATATGTAGACGACTACAAAGCTACATTTGAAAACCTCAAACGATTCGATCTCTGCCTAGAACCCGAGGAACAGCAAGTTACGGTTGAACCGGAAATCGAAAAATCGGAAAAGCCGAAAAGAAAATCTCGAGGGAAACCACCACCGGTCTCACTATGCCTTCTTACAATGCTCAAGAATGTGGAAGAACTTAAGGTCTGGCGGTTACGTGGTGATCCTGAGAAACAAGTTCAACAATCAGGTGCACAACGCGGCGGAGGATTTGTGATTCCGACGGATACACAATTTCCAAGGCTTGAGAAGCTAGATGTTGGAGAGTATGCGGGGATAACTGTTGACGGTTTACTCGCTTTCTTACAAACAAACTCTACATCAGCGCGACATGTCACTTGCGATATGTTCGCGTTTAATGAACAGATTGTTTCGAAACAGGAAATAATGCAGTTTCTAAACTCATTGAAGAAGAATGCGAGACTGGAAAGTTTAAAGATCGATTTCTTGGTCGATCAGGTTAAAGAAAATGGAAAGAGGGGGGATGGAGATAACTTGAGCAATGTTTATCTCAGAATTGATATCAGGGGACCTTGGGACAATCCAAATTGTGAATACAAAGTCAGTCTTAGGAAGGTATCAACGACAGGATTCGGTGACGAATTCAAGTCGAGTACCTATTGGGCTAAGAAACGGGGCTGGGAGGAGTTTTTCGCCTATATGTCAAAGCTTGATGTTACAAGGGCCTTGTGGAGGTAGGACCTCCACTGTACTTCTGAAGAATTGATAATTTACTGGTCATCTAGTGATGAAGATAGATTGCATTCAGTGGCATTGTATATACGTATTTTCCATTTGTTCGATACCATAGTGAAGGATGTTTTAAGAAACCCAAGCAGTCAGCTTTCATGTTCATTAGCGTTTTTTATTTCATATTCTAAATTCAAGAAATATTTTATCAATTGCAAAAAGCTTTTGGTGGTGCTTTATTCCATGTCAGACGGATCTTGATACTCCTCCATATTTGAAATCAAATGCCCAAACCATGGGCCTTCTGAGGGATTTCCTGGAATGAGATTTAGTTGGGGAAAGCCAGCAGGGATTGCCCGCTGCCTGTTTGACACAGAAAACGCATACACGTAATCAGTGGTAGGATTAGAGCCAAAATCAATATCATGTCTCTGAGCACTCCTGAAGTCATTCCCATGCCTCATTGCAAAACTATCAAGTGAGATTCGTAAATCTGCTACTTTTGTGGGCGACATTTCACGCCAGATGTGTGATTTCATTTGAATTTCCACATCTCTCAAGGCGGGGAAGAACGATGGGATGTCGAGATCGAAGATGAAATAGACCCAGGGAAGATTACGGGGACTCAAAGCCTCTATCTTCAGGAGTCTTAGACCCGAAAATTGACGGAGGAACTCCACTGTATTTCCGCTCCGGACGTTAATCTTATATATGAGTTAGCGAAATTGGGGTATTAATGCAGGAGAAAAATGGGGTACGCTTACTGGATGGTTATTCGGGTCCACATTTTGATCGAGCTGCCCGCCGAGTGTCAACTCTTGGATATGTGCATAGTCAATTTCACAGGATTGTGTCAGGAATTTGTAGGTTGTCTGGCTTAGAACAGGGAATTGCAGACTGTTGACTGCAGGCATATTCCATTTTTCTGGGGCATCCGTCGTATCTGAAGAATAGGAACCGTTTCCGGTTACGACATAATTGACTTTGAAGGTCCGAACCGAGGCTATCGATGTGCCGAATACCTTGCCTAGGATTTCGATTGGATATACACGACTCCGAGTGTTGTCCTCGGAGTCTTGAGGGACAGCTTTTCGTGGCACCGGGTTCTCTTCCATAATCGAGATGTCTAATACCTTTAAAGTTGCAACAGTGGAGACGCCTCTGTCGGCTAGCTCTTTCAATGTATTTTGGAGGTCATCGCCCTTTTCTTGGGAGACTATAAGCAAAAGCTTAAGTTCTGCCAAGAGTGGACAATGCCCTAGAATAGTTTGTAGCCCTGGAATCAGGTGAACAAACAAGCTATCCGGTGTATTTTGTATTGACGCCATTGTTAAGTTGTTAAACCCCTGGATCACCTCGCTGTAGACTGTATTTAACATCATCGTTGAGGAGTCGAGCTCAGATCCCAGTTGGCCCCGACTGCCACGACTTGCCCCTGTAGCAGCAGACAGTCTTTTCTGGCTATTTTTGTACTCGGTGTAGGTTTTTCGAAAACCTCCGTACATATCTAACTTCCTAGAAATTAAATACCATAGTTAGTGACGACAGTCCCTTTCAACATAAATCACTTAGATACTTACCTCACAAAAGGACCGCGTGCGCCTTTAGTATTGTACTTCAAAAGCCGATAACTAATATTCACAGCTTTCCCAACAGTGATAGGCGCCGTGGTATCCACATCCGGCTGCCTCACCGGTATTGAGACTCCAACGTAACATGTCGATTCCAGGAAAAATTGCATAACCTGATGAAACCGTCGACATGTCCAACTGAGCTGCACGATCCCGCTACGGATCGTTGATTGTGGTTTTATGGAAGCCACAACATCCTCTAAGATTGGAACTAGAAGTTCATTAGGGAGGTCTAGGAGGGTTGTTTGCGGGGTCATATTAGGCTGTGGTATTTTTGAGATGAGGTCAAGGGTTGTTGGTTCGGAAGTGGAGGGGGTGGACTTGTGTTTGCGCGATGAAGGGAGGTACTTTGTAAGCTTCGAGAACGGCATGGACCTCAAACGAACGGGATGGTAGTTCTGGCTTCTAGTTACTGAAGTGCCTATTTATATACAAATGTACGGTGTAAATGAGGGGTAGCAATTCGTAGCCTCGAGTCCAGGCACTCTCGAGGCTAAGCAGCTCGGAGGATCGAGCTCCGGGCGCCTACACGATGATCGAGCTAGATACCGGTACCCTATAGGCCTATTGCATTGATCATGGAGCATCCAACATTTAAGCAACTGTTGGATTTTTGTGGGTCAACGCAGGTCAAAACTGCAGTCTCGTAGCCAATCAAAACTGCTCTTTTGGCAGTGGCTCACCGCTACCTGGGTAGTGATAATTTGCAATAAAAGACTAAGCTCACAGTTATTGTCAATTTTTAGCGGCTCCAAGCTGTAGGACTCAAGGGAAAAAAGACGCTTTTGGTATATATACTCCGATCACAAGTAAAGCTCACAATACCCAAATGCTAACTAATACGATGAGGCCTCTAAACGGATAGACGTTATTCGTTATCGACACAGTACTCCCTTGGCGTGATAGCATGATGAAAACCTATTCCCAGTGAAAAGTGCGCTAACATAGAATTCGATACCTTTTTGAATGTTGGTCCCAATATATGTAGCGGTCTGTCTGCTCTATGACCCGAAAGAGCACCCATAACTACCAAAATTGAATGCTGGCGCCTCGACAACGGGATCATTTAGCCTTTCAACTAGCCCTCTCAATACCAACTCCAAGCTTGGTTTCAACGGCTGAATCTCAAAATATACCCTGATCCGTCCGTAAGCCACTAAACCTTGCTCGGTGTAGAGACTTTTAACGGAGGTCTCCATCATATTTCGAATAGTCGAGACTTGGTCAAATCCCAGACGGACGTCGGTGACCGTCAGAAGGTCGCTCGAGTACGGATCCCGTTCAGAGTATTCAAATTTAACATTTCCCTGAGAGACCGATAAACGTCGTTTGTGGTTTTGCTGGCCCGAAGTACCACCCTGCGGTTTCGCCTGCCGAGCACCTTTATCCCGATCGATAAATTTATCCTCAAGGAGCCCATCAGCCTCTCCAAGCTCGATATTCCAAATCCCCCGTTCTTCAACACTAGCATTATCTAGTTTCAGAAGCTTTGAAAATAACTCTGTTGGTGATACCCTCATTGACTCGATTTTGCCATGATTTATCGTAAACTCCAGAATTCGATGTGCAGCCTCGCCGTCCGTGAATAACCGGTGAATAGGGAAATCAAACGAATATCGTGCTTTATGCGCTATTCTTTTAAAGGCAGGGTCTTTGAGAAGTCGTCGCCAACGCGGGTAGGCCCGACCCATGGCGATATGGGTTTTCCATGAATCGATATTGTAGAGGATATCAAGGTGGATTTCGTCCGGGATGGCGTCCAGGTAGCAGACGGTGTTGGCTTGAGGGTTCGAGGAGAAGTTCACGGGGGCTGTATTGGCAAAGATTTGCATCGTGGGAGTGGTAGTGATGGTATGATACGTAATTGGGTTTTTAGATTGAGGCTTTCGTGTTCTGGGATGGATCTGGGGAATTCCACGAAGGTGAAGTGGGGAGGAATCGACGTCGTGACTATATGATGTGAACTTCGTGTTGCCTTGGCCACAGGTCTGGGGAACGCTCTTTAATAGCAAACGCATCTCTAGTCATGTGATGTGGCTTTTTGGAAGTAACAACGCCTATTTTTGGCTAACGTTTTCAACACTGTCGGACTCAGGTTGGACTAGCCTCGTTAGCCCTTCTCTTAAGAACTAGCTTAACCTGGCCCCGTTCCCAGATGTCACAAAGGGAGGTATGCTTGGTCCTACATCTACTTTAGCAAGCTAAGGTATATATTATCCAAGTAAGGACTCGCCGTTGGCTACTTTGCAACACAGGCTAGTTTAGTGTCGAGACTGGGCAACTTAAATTAGGGGACGTTGTCGATAAGTAACATAACAACTCGATACGCTATAGCACTCTTCGCTATTCTTGTATTTGCTACTACTCTGATAAAAGGTTTACTTGCCCATCCGGCCCTGTCAATGCTTTGGGAAATAGACAAAGGAGCAAGTATATTGTGCCGCCCGAGATAAGCCGTCGATGATACCATGCATGGCCATAGTTTGATGAAACATCAAACCTCAATTTGGGATCGATATGAAGGCGAGGTCCCGATATGAAATGCAATTTTTAAGATGTGGAAACAATTTGAACCTGGCGTCCGTTCCCTCAATGCCGATATTAAGGAGGGTTAAGAGTAAATCGGCTTTGGAGGGAAGTTTCAAAACATTGTTGATATACTTATATTCAGATGATTGTCTCGTTTCTAACTGCCCGCTGTACACAAGTGTTATGAGCAGCCTAGTTCAGGTACTGAGCCTCGGATGCACACTCTCCGCCTCAGAAACAGAGGAAGTTCATCAATGCATTCTTAACTTGCCCAAATTTATAACTGGTATCCTTGAAACACCCTGGTCTCTTAAACCAGACAACACGAAGTCCACACACCCTTGATCCCCCACACTTACTTGCATCGATTAATAATGAAACCTAGGCACTGAGCTGTGGCTCCCACGCGACTGTAGCATCTGGTTGACTAGATGATGTGGTTGTGAAAGTGGTCTAAATTTTGTTTGCGATAGTACCTGTTCTCATTATCGGGCCTGTACAAGTAGTATCGTTCTGATCTGAATTCCTCAAAAAGTTTTGCACTTGATCCTGCCATATCTCTAATCAAACGTGCATTGTAATAATCTACTATTTTAGAAACTTGGATTTCTATAATCTCAATAAAATCCCTTGTGCTAGCTAGCACATGCACAGCTGTACCATTGCTATGGGAGGGACAACGCAGCGCAGTATATATATATATATATGCGCAATATATGGCACAACATAGAACTAGAACTCTGTAGAAAGATTGTTCTTTGATGTAGAGATGAGCTAGAATGTGGAAGCTGCGAGACTAATAGTCAAGAAGAGCTTTTGATGCTGACAAGGAAGTAATAGCTTTGAAGCTTCAAAGCGAATATAAGTCGGAATAGTGTGCCGGTTTCGGATGTTTGGTAGTTTGATATTTCCTAAATCAGGATTTTCCTAATTGACGTTCCCTGTGTAACACCACTGCAAAATGCAACGTCGGCGAGTTGATATGTCGACATGACCATGCAGGAGACTGCTCGACTGCAACTGTGGTAATATATGCTTGTTCTCGACTTGCAGCTACGGATGGGAATTCTTAAAGATGCGTGCTCTGACTTTCCTTTATTTAGTAGTATTAGTATGTAAACTAGATATGGTGGCTTGTCACATATATTTCCCCTCCGGCCTTGTTCCCGTTCTGTAGCAAGCGCTACTCACTTATCTAAACCGTTTCGCAAACTACTTTAGCAAGAACAATACGCGACAATCTTACACAATATATAAGAGTCTCAAAAGAGTAGGTTTGTTGATAGAAGGGCTTTAAAAATAAAAAATAAACTACCGATTTGAAAATTTGGTAAAGCGTCTCTAGAGAAGTTTAACAGCCTGTTTAATAGCCTAACCTATAACGTATATAACTCACAGTTGAGGAGTCTGGCGACGAGACAATATATGACTCAATCTACCATAGTGAGCCCTGGCCCCGTCTTGAAACCAAGCTATATATCGAGTCTTAGCCTTACGCATCGCACATTCGAAATATCAGCTGCGGCAGGGCGTTGGATGCTTGTTTTAAGGAAATGTTACAGATATCAACTTAAATTTCCTAGATGTTAATATGATGCAATGAGGGTCTTTTGCGGTAGCATTTGGTTTACGAGATAACCCTGCCCCCTGATATAATTCCAAAGAAATATCTTCATAAGATTTTATTTGGGCTAACACAAGTATCCCAGAAAATGCATACTAGTTCGACCCCGACCTCTTTGTCTCAACATTTGCCGTGGCTATTTGGGATACAGTGGAAGAAGTCATGTATATTTGCATTGTTAGCTGAGCTAGAAGTCTTATCATAAAACTCGAAAGTCCCCGAAATTGATGTAACGATTTTTACAAGCATATACCTTCCCAGCTTCTTCTCCAATGGTGAACTCTCTTAAGTAGCTTGTAGAAAATTCACGAAATCTAGGAATAAAATCCGAATATATATAAATATTGCGTACATATGGCCGTTTACCTTAACTGCGTATCACCAAATATCGACTTTCACCAATATCATCTACAATTAACCCTAGAAAAGAATTTAAAGCTGTCTATGTTCTAATGTCTGATTATTCCCTAGAGCAAAAGCCGAAGTTAAAAGCTGGAATCCCACTACAAATAGTGGCGAAGGAAAAAGACTCCTACACGTCCTTCTACACATCCTTGGGGGAATCAGTGGGGAGGAACCCCCTTAGAATCATTCCTGGGCAAGCTCTTTCAGAATCCGATGATCCGTTTGTAAAAGTTACCTGCGACCTTTGCGGTGCAAAGATGTGGCGGTACCAGGCTCTTCGAATACCACAATGTCATCACATAAACTGTTCAGACTGTGTCACCGCTAATGTTAAAGCAGCGATTCAGGCAAATACAACACCGAAGTGCTGTGACGAGATTCCTTCTGATCTCATCGCATCCGCCGTACAAGAGACAGAAGTTGAGATAGTCCAATACTTGACCATGATTGATGAACTAAAATCGCAGAGAATTGTCTCTTGTCATAACTGCGAGAAGAGATTGTTGGATGGAGCTATTCTGGATGACGCAGCGTACTGCATAGATTGCGATGTTATCACCTGCATAAAGTGTTTGCAGCGTATGCATCAAGGCGGATGTGGTGAATCCGAAACAATGACCCTCGCGAGGAACTCGGGATGGTCTGTTTGTTACAAATGCAAGACCGTTGTGATGAAAAACGGAGGCTGTAACCACATTGTTTGTCGGTGTGTACGATATTACCCCCTATTTTGCTTTATAATTTATCCGCCAAAGCTTTCAATTTGTGAAATCTTACAGGATGCATAATATCCTACCTATAGCATAAAAATCTGAATACTGATGCGTATTTACAAATAGATGTGGAGCAGAGTTTTGTTATCTCTGCGGGCACCAGTGGCCAGCCTGCAATTGTAGAAGCGGAACGATAACATCGGCTCTCGAGGAAAGAATTTTGATTTCTGAAGAACCGTGGGAAGGCTATAGTGATATCAGAATGGAAGCCCACAGGAGGCTAGCAGAAGCAGCACAAACTTTGTTCGAGAACCGCCTGAAAAAGATGCTCCAGAGGTCGGATCAATTTATCTGGTTTCAGGATGTTTGTACTGAAGTCTTCACCTTACGGCGCCACTACTACGAGCAAAGGCTAAAATTTAGAGACTTATATCAAGAGTTCTCCCAGCTCCGAAAATCCTTAAGTAAAGCTGACCATGAAAAAAAATCTCTAACTAAAAAGTTGGAGTTACGCTCCCGAACAAATGCTCAGGAAAAAGCTAGCCTGTTCTCGAAGCCAGGCGCGCCGAGTCGGTCACCAAAAAATAGCCTGAAGACCCGAGCTAACGCTTATGGCTCTATAGATGACACAAAGAAATATATATGGGTAGTCTGGGTTCTTTTTCATATTCTTTGTCTTCTGATCGCAATAGCTTCCCAACGCTTGCACGTGCTCAAAATGAGTGCGCAAGATCACTTGCAGTATTCGGCGGCCCAGGGTGTCATTATTATAGCTTTGAAATGGCTAGTATTGACAGTAATTTTATTTCCAGGGGGTCAAATTCTCATGTTAATACTATACGGGATCTCGGTGATTTATGAAGGCTACACATCCTACATATCGTCTAGGGAAACTTAGGCAAGGGATTCAGGCGAACTTGGCTGTGTGGATTTCGATTCTTAACTGTTTTCCACCTTTATTTCTTCTACACTTCGGCGGCTGCGCAATTGGCGCTGTAAGATACACAGTCAATACTGTCCATCGCGGATTGCGGTTAATAAACTTAATTTATTAATTTAGTAACAGCGGGCGCGGGTAGACTGTATGCGAGACATTAAGCTATCCTACAAACTTCAAAAAACTACACGAACGCAATCCATCGTATGCACAGTTTGGTAGGTAACTAACTTGACTTCTAAACAATAAATAAGATCATCGTTGGACTCTTTAGACATGCCATAAAGTACTTTATATACTTAGGCGTGTGTGTGAATGTATATGTAAATACATGTATATACGGCATTAACACATTGTTAGTCCTAACGAAAAGATTATTGGCCCCGACTTGTTTCCCAAACAGAGATAAAGAAATGATGTCTGAAGCCGAATGTAAGCCCGAGATGAGTTCGAACGGTATCTTTTTCGTAAAGCCTGGCCGTTTATCGTGATGGTGGAGTAGCCGGGCCGATTTGTGGTGGTGGTTGTGGTGGTGATACGCCACTCCCTGATAAGACCGCAAGCCCCAGCCCAAATAACCGATCCCCTAAACGAGTTTTAATCAGTTCTAAACCGCTAGTAGCTTCTAGTATTTGTGCCTTACTCCGAACATCTGAGAAATCGACCATTTTGAATCCGTTTTTATATGTTCGGATCTCTCGGGTACCATGCCCTACGATTTGCACGGCATATGTTGGCGAGGAGAACCTAGGCGTTCCTTCTGCTGTATTCATAAAGTCTTTCGCCACTATCGTCACAGTCAGTTATATCTAAAAGAAAACATAATTCTAGAAGCCCTAGGCCCACTAACAGTCCTGACTGAGTATGGTTCTTTCATCGTTGCTAGTTATAATAAGCCTTAAATCACCAGACGTTTCCGATTGTACGATGGAAATCTCGCAATCCGCTATATCGACTTGATCGGTATGAAACCCCTTTGCCTGTCTGTGCAATTGTTAGTTTGGATTAATGCGGAGCTTGGAGGCTTTTCTTACGTACAGCTTTAGGGCAAGTCTTTCACCTGGTCTGGGCGCCTTGAGGGACATGACAAAAAGTTCTTCCCTCATATGTTGAATTCGTTGCTGAAGCTCCATGGCCGCTTTACTTTGCTTAGTTTATATGTAGGTTAGAGTATTGTATACAGTAGAGACGAACCTTTGGAAGATCTCAGTTGTATAGATACATCTACTCCCTTGAGGATATTTTCTTGATTATCGATGGTCAGACCAGCACAGATAATATTCTCCAATATAAGACAAGCGCTGTCTGGTGAACATTTCGCAACGGTCTTATAAGTTACTGAATTTATCAATGATAAAGGTATTAGCTCTTAATATTGACCAGAGTTGTTGTGGAATTTAAAGGGAGTAATGAATCATACTGTATAAAACAGACTTTGCGATGTCTGAGTTCAGCCCTTGTGTGTAAGTTATCTCAAGTTCTGCTGTATCTAGCGGCAATAGGTCTTTAGGATCTACAACATAATCCAGTGATAAGTACTCTCTAGTCGAAGATTTGTAATGCATCAACTGTATTGCCGCAATTCCGGTACGGGTATATGATTGTTGATTCATTATGAAAGTAACTTTCTCTACTTCTCTCCGGACCTGATTGAGATCACTGTATCCGCGCATATGTATTAGACGCGTTCGAAGAATTAGCGAAATGCATACGTATCAAACCTTAAAAGATTTAAAATTCTATGTTGGCTAGGTTGAGATTCTCCCGTAGTTATGTACGCTAGAGTAGTACCACATCCTGGCCGAAGCATTGATTTAGCATTGTTGGTTGCGAGTACGTCTATAAAAGATGTCTCAAACTCGTGTATACCTAGAACAGAAATCAGGTTGAGTATGACTCTGGAATAGTATTGGTCTTACGTTTAGCAGGGACATTTTCGATAACCAACGATATGACCATATTAGTTGATCGATTCGCTGCGTTATAGATCATCCAGCTTTTTGTAGCCCCAGTTTGCCGCAATGCAAAAGTAAAGGATGAGACTGGTATAGCTCGTTAGCTAGAAGCTTGTTTCAGTACCTCTGTGGGCGGGGTTGCTGTAAGCTGCCCGGAAGTAGACAACTATTACATACGCGCTAGAGAATTCACTTCAAAAGGATGCGGCGTCGTCTGTCCAGGCTTTAAGGGGCAATGGCAATGGAACAATTGACGATGTGAGCCACTCGCTTTTGAATCTCCTCCACTTCGTTTTTGATTCCACATGGGATATATAGACGCACTAGGGCAGAGTAATTCTAGGCCCTGTGGTGACTTCGCAGACAGCTTGAACTGAATGGTAACCAATGACGGCGGTTCTACTCCAGAGAATGATGTAACACCCATGTTGTGAAGTTGGGTCACCTGGCTAGATCCATTATTATCACGTATGTTTGTGACAAACCATGTATGAATTTCTGTTAGCATGAGCATTGTATTGCCCACGTTCCTTCCCATCTGGTCAGCCCGAGTACTATAGTTTCTTGTTAGTAATCATGGACAACAACCAGCATCAAGGAACCTCATATTATTCATGATGGGATGAGACACACTGGCTGATAACACCCAAAGCCAAGTCCAGGCAGTTGATATGAATACTCAAACTTCGTTGGAGAGCTGCTAAGTCCCCACCCTCAGTCGTCCAAATTATCTTCTTCCAGTTTTTCTTGATGCCGCTCTTCCACTTTTTAAAACAGGGGCTATTCGATTGCTCGGGCTGGCCAATCAAGCTATACTTTTCGACCACCCCTTCGAGGTGCTTGAGAACATCCTGACAGCCTTTGAGCATAGATAATAGGGCATCATCTCCTTTATTGCCTCTGGGGGTTTGGAGAGGATGTTGCAATAGTGAACTGTCGATTCCAATCTCAAGGCCATTGTTTTGACATGCATTTCCTACTGCTGTGAGCGCAGTACTGATTGAATATAGCTGACTTTCAACCTCCCGAAACTCTGCAGGCGCTGATTTCCGGCCAGTTGTAAAAGTTCTCCCCAATGTTAGAGCGAGTTTGGCCAAAAGGAAGGCATCTCCAATGGAAACCGGCGAAGTCATAAATTCTGCGAGATAGGTAATAAATGAGAAAGCACTTTTCAGTCCACGGCCAAATCGTATAGCTTCTGGATTTGAGAAATGTTGAGGAATTGAACTTTGGGAGACGTATTATAAGTATACATGTACGCGCGTAAAGTATACTTGCCTAGATATTCGGGGGTAGAGTTGAATTAGGAGACGTTGTGCCGGTCCGGTATGTCTGCATGGGCTGAGATGAGAATTAGGATCTGAACTCAGCCTTACTCGCCCACGTACATCCCGGCATCCGATATCCTAACCCATTGTCGATGAACGCCGATGCAAGGCTGTGACAAACCGCCCGCGAAAGGCTGCAGCAACGCGAACGCGAATTCGTGAGCACCCACCAAAAATGCAAGTCCTCCGCCGTTATTATGTGGATGTGCATCTATTGGATTTTCTAAAAGGGACGAGGCTGTGGACGTCTGGAATCGATCGAAGGTGGTCGGGCTTTTATAAAGCGATGCACGCATCTCAGCAAATAAAGTTAGTTATATCCTGTGAGCAAAATCTCGCTATCTCGAGACCAGTTCTATCTTCGATAACTTTCTTCTGTCTTAGCAACGGTCGCACTCAAGAAGCCCCAAGGGAGCCTCTGGTAGCGAGACGAAGCACTTAAGGGTATCTTGGGCATGGGTTGAACGTGCATATGTGCACTAGAGCGTCACTTATAGCCTCGTAGATATAACAGGCTCCACGTCATTGGTGCACTACCATACAGTCGACAATCGAATATAAATAAAAACAAACGGAGACAGGCTTTTGATCCCATAGCAATCATGCCGGTTTTCAATTACTTCACGGGAGGCGGGCCTGGATTACGATACTATGATCCTCGCGAACCAATTCCACCAGAAGCATTCCAAGGTCTTAATCCAAAAAACATGCCTCGAGAAGTATCGGACATACTCCGTGAAATTGAGGCCGCTCAATTGCATAACAGTCTCCAGCCACCTCCAACAGACAGCTTTCTTCCGCCTGTTTCCGCTTCAATTAAGGCCCAGATAGTTCAGGATACTGCGAAGGTTACTACTATCCAGCTTTTCGTGAACAAGACCGACGATATTATTCCTCAGGCGACATACACCTTTCCCTTACCGCAAGGCTGCACTGTGACCGAATTCGTCTGCCGGATTGGCGACGATAAAATTCTCAGGAGCGATGTCAAGATAAAAAAAGAAGCGTCAAAAATTTTCAGAGGCGCAGTCAAACAAGGGGAACCTGCAGCACTTCTAGAACAAAATAATCCCGAAATATTCACTACAAAAGTGGGAATGATACCAGCTCAAAGCCATGTTAAGGTGGAAGTATCCTTCATATTTCTCTTGAAATATAGGATAGAGAAGGATCGGGGCCTTACGACGTTTACGTTACCGGTTTATATTGCACCTCGCTTTGGGGACGCTCCGGCCAGCATATATGAAGAATTGAAAGCCTCAAAAGATTTAGAATGTTTGAAGATTGAGGTTGACATTCTTGCATCCGCGAAAATAACTTCAATCCGTTGCGACACCCATCGCTCAAAAACTAACATCACGATGGGAGCCGGTTCTAGGACACATCAAAGTTGGGAAGCGTTTGGCCAGTCCGGTGAAGGGGCAGACCCGAAATCTGCTTTTGTTTCTCTTAAAAAAACTGTGAAATGCCTCGACCGGGATTTTGTACTGGATATCGAAACGGATCTAGAAGATAGCCTTGAGAAACCAGAAGCATGCATTGAAACCCACCCAGAATTAGATTCCCATCGAGCGTTAATGCTGACAATTCCTGCGGAGTTTCTCCTGAAAACCGATCCTCAGCCCGCTAGTTTGAGCGATGGCGAAATAATATTCCTCGCCGATCGATCAGGCTCAATGGACGACAAAATAGTGGCTCTCAGATCAGCGATGAAGTATTTTCTCAAAGGCATTGCTGCAGACAAACTTTTTAATATTTGGAGTTTCGGGTCACATTTTGAGTTTCTTTGGCCTCAATCACGCCGATACTGCAAGGAGACCCTTGAACAAGCGCTAAACTATGTTGAAACGACCTTTCACCCGGACATGGGGGGGACTAATCTACTCCCGGCTTTCAAAGCTATAATGACCTCCAAAAAGGGGAACCAGTCTATCGATATTGTCGCCTTAACGGACGGAGAAGTTTGGCAGCTGGATGAAACGCTCAACTTTGTGGAGGAGACAAGAAAGTCGACTAAAGGGAAAGTTCGGTTTTTCTGTCTGGGCATTGGTGCAGCTGTATCCCACGCCTTAGTTGAAGGTATCGCTCATTTTGGTGGCGGCTATGCGGAAGTAATACCTCTAGCTCACGAGGGGGGGTGGGAATCTCGCGTCGTCGAGGCGCTAAGCGCTGCTTCCGCGGATCATATATCTAACATCGAGATAGAGATAGACGGTCTGCCTATCCCCAGCAAGAGAATTAGACCGCAAGCAGTATTAGGTAAGTCAGGCTGGAAATGAAGTAATTGGATTATCCAATTATTGATTGATTGACTAACCCGAACCTCGGCCGTTATAATAGATGAGGTTCTTAATTATCATTTAGAGACTTATAAGATGATGCAGTCACCAGCACGAGTTTCCGACCTCAGCCCATTTCTAAGAAACCGAGTTTTCATCTTATTCGAGTCACTAGATGCTGAATTCCCACTTTCAAAAATTCATATGCGCATCACGAAGCCTGGAGCAAAGGTTATATCAATATGGATACCAATAAAACACCTAAGATTCCGGGATACTACATTACATAAACTCGCCGCGCGAGCTCTTCTGGGAGATCTTGAACGGGGGCGAAGCCACATCCACCTTGGAAATCGTGCTTCGGTCCGGAACTCCGCCACATTGAAGGCTTTAGTGTCCCGGGAGGGCGAGCGTCTAGGGTGTAAATGGTCTCTTGTGTCAAAGTGGACTAGCTTTATAGCTGTGGAAGAGGTTTCCGAACAAAAAAATGACAATAGAGGCCCCTTCGCCAATATTGAAGAAGGTTTTGGAGCAATTGCACCAGAAAACGACTTAGACCTTTTGCAGCATAGAGGAATTGGGGCAGCACAAGCCCCAGGATTTAACGTTGCATCGGACCTGCTGGAATCAGGGAAAGATGATCCTACGGATACGGATGATACCGATTCTGATACAAGTAGCTCGTCGAACTGGGACCCAAGGCATAATCGCCGCAAAGACGACGATGACGCCAGTGGCAGTGGCCCTTCTCGACCCTCAGGGAATAATCTCTATGGTGGGAACGAGGACAAGAGTGGGAATGGCGCAGGGGTTTACCCTAACTCAGGCTATGGGAGCCAGTCGTACGCCCCGTTCGGAAATCAGAATTATCAACAGCAACCGCAACAGCAACCGCAACAGCAACCGCAACAGCAACTGCAACAGATCTCCTACCCTGGCAGCGGGACCATTAACACAACGAGAGCTATACGGCCCTTATTTATGTTTATGCCGTCTCAAGATCACGCATCTGTACCTGTTAGCCGGCTATCGTCCATCAATAGGACAGCCTCTCTAGGCGACGAGCGGGAATACTGGTCCGCAGATCGTGGCGGAAAGCCATCCTTTTCACGAAAACTAGCTGTCCAAAGGCCACAAAAGAGCATGGACATCGGACCGGGGCGGAGCTCTAGCCCACCGCTTGGACTCAAGAAGAATATAGGGCTAGATACGTGGTCTGAGCCTCTATTTAATGAAACTTCGCAATACAGTGTTGAACCTCCAGCGAGTACTACCCCGGCTAAGACACTAAATAGCCAGCACCCCGAGACCGAAGGCAGTCGGTATTCCCGTAGGAATTTGTTCCGAACGAAACCCCGGGAAAGGCCAGCCGGCTCATCGACTCAGCCTGACCCTACAAAAACGACAGAGCATGCAGCACGTTCGAGACCCAGATTTGGATTTAACTTCGGCCGTGAAAGGTCCCCGCCTCGGTTTTCCCCCCCTCCACCTCCAGTTAGCTATATAGGGGATATGCAATATGATACATATGAAACTATCAAAAAACCGATTCCCATGGAGCTCGGCTCTACGATGCCAATGAGAGAATTCACGGAGATATCAGCACCATATCATATTGCCCCTGCGACATTCGCAATGCGACAGATACCTCAATCTTCCCCTGTATCAGCCGAAGTGAAAAAACATCGCGACTTCATTACACGGCTACTAGATATTCAAGGTTACGATGGTTCTTTTGATATTTCAGACCCCGACGCTGTGGACCTATTCGGAAACGATATCCTACGGGCCATCAAACGAGTTGTTATTGATATAGAACAAAGATTTAAAGCTTGGGGTGACCCTAAGATCTCTAAAATTGCTTTGACATCCTTGGTAGTTGCGATATTGGAAACCAGAATGATGTCAGAGAGGACACTCTGGAGGCTTCTAGTTACAAAGGCACGGGGTTTCATAAAGAACTTCACTTATATCAACCCATTGGTTGGAAAGGATAGCGTGGCAATTGATTTAATCGTAGACGATGCTAAAGAGGCGGTGGCGGACATGACTATCAGCTTTGGGGTTCGAGGCGAGTGCGTGGATCAGTCAGACTCTAGTAACGATTCTCCATTCATATTACCACGACCTCGACCTCGACATCGACGGATCGTGTCAGATCCAACAGAGCCCGATCACAAGAATGCCGATACTTCTACAGTTGATGCCTTTCGACTCCCTGGTACGATACAAACTTTAAATAGCAGGCCAGCATACAGTCTTTCCAACGGTCAACAATTAATCTCATTATAATCACGATTACATCACTCTCTCATGATCACATTGGTACCCAGGCTGACTATATTATAAAGTCCTGAAATACTTGCACACCTCGGAGCAACCTCCTAGACTACTGGAATAAGAATGCGACTAAGCTAGCGCTAGTGAATAGGAGAATATACAGCTAGCGGGAATCATAGGGCCGAGGAGAACCCCAGCTGCAGATCGATACATCCATCATGCATTGAACTAGAAATACCACATTACCAACGCAGAGGAAGTGCTTTTTAAGGTCTATATACCCCGCCCTATTGGCAAGGGCACTCACGAGTTCATGAGTTTTTAATTTTGTTTTTCGATTTCAACCTACCTAGTAGTTCCAGTATAGCGATTTTATGTCCATTTTTCTTCTTTAGAATGATATTGCGGCTTAATTGCAAATATAGATAGTTGAAACATTTGAGACTACGTCTAGTCTTTCAAGATTTCCGCCGGATGATATCGTCGCCTACACGGTGAAGTCGCAAACTTGATCTATAAATACCCAATAATATATTATTAGCTTTTGGTGCTAAGTCGATGTTATTGACAGTTCTCATTACATTATATTTTTATATATTAGAATTTTAGTTACGAAAGTAGTGCCAAAACTGGGGCGTATATATATGTGTGGATAAGAAAAGATCTAGACATTTTTAGAGGAATAAAAGCAAACAGCAACTGAAAATAAGTTTATTTATCATTTTAAATGTCTTCGTGTGAAGCATGCAACAATATCATCTTGTATACTGAGTTTTTAAAGTCAAAATGAATCCCATCAAGCTTCTAAACTAAGATCCGGGGGTTTTATAAGCGTAAACTTCAATGACATCAGTATTTGTGGTAAAAGAAGCAAGGGAGTAAGGTGTTGCTAATGCTCTATTCTGTGCATATCTGCAGTAGCACTTCCCTTCGTTTCCTTTCTCTCGAACGACCTCAAAATAGTCTGCAACGTTGCTGAGAGTTGCCATGCATAGCTGGCCCCAAGTCGGTTGGTCGCTCGGCCTTTTGCCATTGTTTTCAGTGCAGCCGTAGGTACAGCCGGCAGTAAGTAGATCAACCGTCGCGACCGCAAGAGCGCCCCAATCGTATAACGCTTTCGTAGTCCCGAGAACGCTTGGGTATATAACGAAGCCCGCGAACCTGGTAACTGGCGTGCAAATCTGGAAGACCGGTGCAAGGTTGGATGTGATAGGTTGGGAAGGCTGTAATGCAAAAGTATTGGTGCAGAGAAATGCGACGTTAGTACCGTAATATGATAGGTCACCATTCTCGGGAATCGTTTTAGTCATGGTAGCGTCAGCGGCACCCATCTTCACACACTGATACATTGGAGAAGCTCCGGTTGTGACTGTTGATGTAAGTACACCAATTCCAGAGCATGTTTGACCGCCCTGGCAATAACTGGAAATGCACTGATCATAAAATATCTGATTTGCCGTTCCCGTCTTGATAGGTCCAAGGGTGGACGCAACTGCCCACATACACCCCTCACAGACGTTAAACACGCTAGAACCCCATGTATACAAGTATTGTGAGCTCACACCGCTGCAGCATGAAGCAGTGGAAGGAGTTGCGGCTATCGCTGCGGCGCAGGACGGCAGTGCAAACCCGTTTGGACAGAGATGTTCTCCAGCAGTGAGCCATCTGAGAGTATCTACAGCAGCAGGGTCCGTTGTGCTGAGAGCTAGGTCGTCGCCAGTGGCCATAACACATTTGATCCTATAACCATTTGATACTGAAGTCGAGTCGACGACAAGTGCAACACCCGGGCAAGTATTAGGATATCCAACTGCATTGCCGCAGCTTCGGAGGCAGGCGCTCATATCTACCGGAACTGGGTATGTCGTGAAAGTAGACCAGGGAAAGAGGTCTGACGTGCTGGCAAATTTTGCTCCAAGACACAAAGATGTAACGACTTGGCCATCACTGTAGATTACGTTTTGCCAGGTATTCGCCACATTATAGGGGCATCTTTTAGACGCTGAAACCTTGTCGGTTACAGGGAGGTAGCACTCAGACACTGGCGGGACTGTGATAGTGTCACGAGCGGGGTCGTATGTGGAGCCGGTGTAGTCGAAGGTATTACTACAAACAAAGACAGCAGCAGTCTTCGATGTAAACATACCAATCGGTGAAACAGTAGGTAGAACATAGCTATTGGTGGTCGTGCCGCACCCACATTGCCAGGTATTTTTTGTGAAACCCCATTGAGCGTGAGCACTGAAAAGGGCGCCTTGGTAGCCTGAAGATACACAACTCTCCAAGCAGGGGAGAAGGCGAATCGTGCCAGGATTAACAGCATCAGCATCGGTCGTGAGGCCGGATGTTGAAGAAATGCTATATCCAGTACACAAGCTGTATACATCCATATCAATAGTGATATAATCACCGTCAACATGATTAGGACAGCTCAAGCTCTCCGGAATCGGCGTTTCAGCTTCGCAACCAGTGATGGTGCTGGTGGCTGAGCTCGAGGTATCGCTATCTGAACTAGAAGATGAACAAGTAGTGCCAGAACAGGATTCGGGCAGGTTAGTGTTGCTTGGTGAAGATGTTCCGCTTGACCCTGGGCTCGCAGAAGTCGTTGATGAGCCCGAGTTTGAGGTTATCGGCCCAGAATCAGTAGAGCTTGGTAGGTTAGAGCCGGAAGAAGATAGAGAAGTTATAGATTCGTTATCAGAGGTATCTGAGCTGTCATCTGAGCTGTTATTCGAGTCGCTAGAAGCAGCAGATTGGCTGGAACTCCTTGAAGCACTTCCAGAGGCATTACCCGAACTCGACTCGGACCCGGACCCAGTACTTGTGCCGGTATTCGTATCGACGCTCAATGAAGATATCCCGCTTGCTACTCTTGCCGATAGAGATACTACAGAGCAATCCGACAATGTATCATAATCGTCTGCCGTACCAAATGCCAAAGCCGAGTCCGGGGCTTCTGAGTTTGAAGTACACCCAGGCCCCGTCCCAAACAAAGCTTGCCGTTGTGCAAATGTTAATACCAATTCCGTATCAATTTCACGGAGAACCAAAGTGAAGTTAGTCGATGCACCATCGGGGATTATTTCAGACGCCTTGATTGTGCCACGGTTTGTAGAGTTTGTCAGAGTTTGCCTCTCAGCCAGTCTCATATGGTGACGAGAGGCTTCGCTGTCCGGTAATGCCAGGAAGCTTCTGGGGCTACTTTCATAAGTCTTAAGAGTAGACTCTGACCATTGGAACAGCTGTCCAGTTCGAGAGCCGATAAGGTAGGCAAATCCATTTGAATTGATGGAGACGTATGCAATGGTTCCGTTATCTTGAGTGACAAAAAGTTGGAAAGCGTTACCAGACAGTATTTGTTGGTATTCGGCGCTGGCACTTGCACTTGGCGAGGTTGTGGTAGAAGTGGCAGTAGGGTTTTCACCTGAAGTGCTATTCATAGAACTGAACTCGTTAGAGTAAAACCATTGAGACCTGACATCCGAGCAGAATTCCAGGCCTCCTCCTGCGTTGCAAAGTCCTTCTTGGCGCTCGTAGAAGGTCTCGACGAGAGATGAGGTAACAGTTTCCCATACTGTAGCAGTTTTGGTTGTCACTCGTCGAGCAATATGTTTTTGAGCCGCTGCTTCTATGATAGTGGCAAGCAGACCTAGCAGTAGGACTGTGAAGGAAAGTCGTAACATTATATATATATATGACTCGTCAGGCTAGTCAACTTCTTAGTATTATAGTGAAGCGACACTATAAGGTATATTGCAAAATGAATAAGGATACGTAAGTCTACAGTCTTACGTCACGACACCAACCCGGGCAGCCGCGGGGGGGCCGTTTTATACCTGGTAATGTATCTATATCAAATGTATCTGAGCTGGTTGCGGTGTTTAAGGTTTATAAAAATCCGGAATATCAGATCTCGAAATACTTTGAAACTATAAAAGTCGAGATGTAGCACTAATCTTGGTTCAATTGGGTGACTTGGCCTGTTAAATTTTGGGGTAATGTAAGTGAAAACTGTATATTATTAGAAGGTATAACGGGAACTGCGGCAAATTATATTGGGTTAATAGCGCTAATATTATACGTACTAGGATGCATATTTGTGTATCTTGAGAGAGACTCCATCGGGCTCTTAAATCTGAGAATGGCATCAATTGCATACAATTTTGGGGAGAGTTGCTTTAGCGCCGTGCAACTGTAGGGCATACATAAATATCTTGAGCATTTATACGATCACAAGGCCGGAATAAAGCGGTATATCACTCTCACTTGCTAATTGTCGTCTCCATAGAGCTAGATGTATATATATATATTTACGGAAAGAGGCTAGACTTCTACGCTCGGAATTATGCCGAGAGTATAAGATTTGTTTCGAGATTTTGACGGGACATGTACGTACGAAATTTTGCTACAGTACGGGGAGCAGAAACGTTTCAAGTAGATGATTCTAGGATCGCAGCTTTGCAGAAAAAATTATTATATACATGCTCTAGTTCTAAGCTTTTCGAAGTCCCAGCTCGAGAAAATGGTGAACTATCTGACAGAAACATTTAACCCGGTATTTATATCGCGGTATGGCCTCAACACCACGAATTCCTACACTATGGTCGAAGCCCAAATCGATTCTGAAATTAGTTATAATGTATTTCCCTGATATTGCGCGCTATCCTAAATCTTTGCGTGTGTTATTCACAGCCTGATGTAGACTAAGAAAGTTCCTATCAGATAAACCTATTGGATTGCTATCAATTTTATAATAGATATAGATGACAACTAATCAGTTCATGAACTCAGTGTAGCTATGTTGCTATAATTACTCGGCGAGGCTTGATATATACATGTACAGATCCGCAGAGCGATTAGACTGGGATCGGATAACTGCATTTGACATCAAAAATAGCTACTGATGAGGATCAAGAGCTATGATCATATGATTGCCTAATGCAATCGGAGCGTGGACGTGGCTAAAAATGGAACCCACGTTTAGTGATAAGGCCATAGGGCGATTCGAGGTCTTATTAATTATTCCGAATTCCTAGCTCGCCAAAAGTTAGAGTTTGAAGTATTTTCGCCGAGGCTTCGTTTCAGTTCAAAGAAATCATTTAAATTTTGATTATGTACATAAATTTATATATTTATAAAAGCCTTTATAGTAATCCTGCTGCTTAAAGTTAAAGGAATGATTTTTCAACTACAGATACAGAGATAGCTATAGTTATAGTAAACTAGCTCACAAAATCGACATAGCAAAATACCATATGCGATATCGATAGATATATATATCCCTAGGTGCATAACTTAAGTTCGGATTGAAATATCGTTTCAGACCGGTAGCTGAAAAAATATATTACAGGGAAAGATGGGTATAAACCTACCTTAGTCTGTAGGCTTTGGTGGTACCGGTGTAGACTGTTCAGATAAGTTATCGAACGGAATGTTTCCGCATGTGCCAAATAGTTCGATTTATACATGAAAATCGGGATCGTGGATGCAATGCTCATATATCTGAAGTCCGCAGTTATATGTCAGAAATATACAATGGCACGGTCTCTATGGATATGAAGAGCCATGCTTTTCATTGAAGGCGTTAATCTATTAACATTATATTTCTTATTTCGTTCTAGCGGCCCGAGGCTACTGAGTCCTGGTCCGCGAGACACACAGACCTGTGTAGATAATCCACATAAAGTAAATATATCATAAGTCTCAGAGAGAAATAGACATAAATACTTTCTTTGGGAGGGTCTCTCTTCCCTTCCTCTTCTTCCTCTTCTTCTTTCTTACTCTTCTCCTTCTTCCCTTCAGAGATATCATCTATTCTGGCCGGATTAGGAGATACTTCTCCCTCTGAGCTCTGCCAAAGCGAGGAGGTATTTGCTGCGATGTAGCCAGGCATCTCGGCCCGAATTGAGCGTTCAAGATGTTGGAATTCAACCTCCAACAGGATAACTTGAACATCATGAAAGGGAGGGTGGATGGGCATCGTAGCTGGCATCAGCGTGGCTGATGACATGAGTTGTCTTCTCACGACGGTACTGAGAATCTATGCATTCCGCATAAAAACTTTGATTATATGACTACAGAGTCTGACACGCTATGGGACGGGGTGATTCCCTCCCTGAAGACCTATCCTGTCATCTAAAAAAGCCAGGATTGGAAAAGTGGCTCGTTTGAAGAATTCAAAAGAGGATGTGGGCTTCGAGGGCTTTCCAAGTTAGCGGGGTCTTTTAATGTCATATAGTCAATTCTGAGGGTGTATCGTTGGTTTCTGCGGGCAAAGGTTTCCAAATGATGATATAAACGCTTTGGAGCGTCTGATGGAATCCTAACTTTTGGTCATTTCTCCTCCAAGCTCCTTTATCTTCGGTGCTTTGATGGCTGAAGATAGGATCTTTGGGACTTGGGAACTGCGAATATTTCTAAGATAAGATACAACTTCCCTGCTTACTTACTTTTATATGGATCCAACTTTGATATTTTGCGGCGATACGTTTTATAGGACATTATGCATACCCGCGGCCCGACGTTGAAACAATTTCGGATTCCAATTTGTTAACCACCATATTACCAACTTGATGATGGATTTTAGTGAGGTAAGACCAAAAGATGGTAAGTTTAATTCTGTCTCTTCGTTTCAAAATATTTCTCTTTTCTGAAGTTGACAGCGTGGATTGGATCCCATGATACTAAATATACTTCCTATTCATTCTTAGCACACGATCTTACCTGCGGATCGCTTATGTCAGCATCCAACACAGTTTTGTGTTGCCAAACCCTCCTCGAGAGAATGCTGAGACAATTATACCGTCGGCCTCATATCATTGTTAGATAGGATTTATTATGCCACAATCACTATCTAATAGAGCTACTGAAAAGAAAGCAGGAGGTCACCGATTCTTATCAACGGCCTTGGGAATCAAAGAGGATCAATTCCCTATCTTTTACCAATATGCATCCCGCATTCCTCGCTAACCCAAAAGCATCACATGAGGCCTTACATGTACCACCCTCCCTTTTTTTCAGCCCTTTTTGCCACGTTCACGTTGGAAGTGTACCATAGCTAGCTACTTTTGTCCTTTTCTTCGGCGGAAAAACTTTAGTCTGGGGTCGCCCACCTATGCCTTGAAACTTTAAAATACTGTTTAGTCGTTTTGAATTCCCATAACCTTGGTTCTAAATGTAGATATTACCGAATCTTACCGTCCTATGATGTTATCTATCTTTCCTCTTTATTGCAGCCAATCATATCATTATCGCAGATGAAAGAGAAAGGAAGGGTCTTGTGAGCAGGTGGGATTATGTGGTACAGAAACGGGGTGCGCTCTTTTCTAGAAGGATGAGCTTACGGGGTACTCACACTCCCTCAATCAGCGTTACTATACTTCCGAGCCTAACAGCCGGTGGGGAGAGATAGCCCGCAACTGATTAATTCGTTTCGTACCTAGACTTTCGATTTCTAGCCAACCTTCAAATCCAACATGCCTTAGTAGAAGTTAGTGGCAGCGATACTGCTATGTCGCCATGATTACGCTGGAAAAAGAAGGATAATGGTACATACGTCCGACACTAGTGGGGGGTTTTGCTTGAGAAAAAGAGGGGTAGCTCAGGTTGGCGGCGCAAGGCTAGTGGGTAGAGTTCCCATGTGCCGGGTTATTCTATGATCACGCTGGACGGTATGGCACTTCTCCTTTTCTTTTTTTCCACTTTTACGTTTCATGTCGTCTGATGTGTTCGCGCTGCTGAGTTAGGCTGTTCCTTTGTGGATGTTGGCGGAGTGTGATCGTGGCATCATTCGGATGGATGGGTGGGTCGGTGGAGGGGCATGTGAGGATATATACTAGTACTCTCCACCCCGCGCTCTGGGTTGGCGGGCGTTAGTGTATTTCGAGGTAATATTTCTACTATATCATTGTACCTCTGGTTGTTATACACCTAGTATTAACATTGAGGATAGAATATACCTAGTTATTCTCATTCTTCTCGAGTTTTCCGCCCATATCCTCGCCACATATTGGTAGCGCTATAGCTTGTATATTTACTAAGCTTATCAAATAAAAAACAAAAATGATGAAGGACCCACTCCCTCCGCAGCCTCCTCCGACCCCACTAGATCTCGATACTAAATCCTACGTCGATCTCTCTGAGCTTTCGCCTACAACTTTCTCCCCCACGAGTGAGTGTACCAGTACCGACGGACTACTCACTGCTTCGTTATTACCCACACTTTCTAATACCTTTATATTCCCTGACCCCGCGGATGATATATCAATGCGCGGGACTTCGACTGAATCTGTCTCTTCGCGGGGTATGAGGCCAGAGTCTAGATATGGAAGGATTGGAAGTGATGGGAGGCAGTATCCGGGGTATGAATGGGGTGGGAGGAGTTTGAAAGGACCGCTTGGGGAAGAGATACTTGCTTCGGCATCTTTGTCTGAGAAGGGAGGAAGAAGACGGATGGAATATTCTTGTCAACAATGCTGCGGGGGTATACAAAAACTCTCTAGCCCCCCAGGAGTGGATTCCATGACGGAAGGAAATCTAGTTTCGGAATCTAGGGTTTTAGACTTCTTTCTCGCTACATCACGGATCCCACATATTCAGCCAACGACTACGGATTTGCTCCTGGGGAGTATATATACTGCGTCCGCTCTCCGGTTACTCTTCCAGGTCGTTTCTACGGTTGTTCTTCAATCTGCCACATTAGTATTATCAACTGAACTAACTATACTCCTCTCGATCATCTGCCTCACCAGTCTAACCGCATGGTTCGCCTCCGCCGGACGAGCTATGAAAAGCGGATGGGCGGCATGGGGGTGCACAGTTACCTTCCGGTTTTTGATAACACTACTTGGGGGTTATGCACTGCTACAACTAACTTCATTCCTTCCAACCGCCTTCGACTTTCATAGCGCTTCTCAAGAAGTGGAAAATATCACAATCACAGTACCCGGTGTCCTCGAGAGACGGCATATTCTGGATATACTTACGAAGTTACAAGGGCATATCAATGAATATATCCCTACTGTTGAAAGGGATATGATTTTCTATGTTAATTCGAATATTAATAATGGAAATGTGGATGAGAGGGTTATGGATAAGTTGGAGAAGCTATATGCTGGACTTGTTGCAGTAGGGGACTTGGATGGGGCGGTTTTGGGGGAGGTTCTGAAGGGGCTGTGGGGTGGTGTTTAGATTTATTTGCCTGGAGCGAATACCTAGTACTGTTTACTCATTTAGTAGTCTCTTGTGCGGAAAATTTGAATTCGAAGGTAGATATGGTGTATGTAACCTCATTTTTCTGTATTCCGTACCAATCGAAAGAAATGTATAAACAAAAGAATCTTCGCTACTATCATCAGCATCCCCATGAACTTCATCGAAGGTAAAAAGAAGAAAGTTAAGCTTATGCATTCCCTCCTGGTCCGCCGAGCAAAGCGAACCGCCTAACAATGCTGGGCCCAATCTCGTCATATTCCTGCTTGGTATGGCAGTAACTTCTGAACTCCGGTGTTTGACCGAGCAAACTACCACCGAACCATGGACCGTAGCGTTGGCGTTTATGTGTGATAACTGAGACTTCGAGACCGCTGGAGCGGACGGATGTACCCGCTCTTTGTTCGGAGAGACGGATACGTGCATCGACGAGGTGGCGGATGTCACGTTGGAGACGGCGGCCGAAGTCTTTGTAGAGGGTGGAACCACCAGAGAGAACGATGTTCTACGGTTTGGTTAGTGGGTATAAAGTATTGGAGCTGTTGCTTAGGATATGGATCTCACCTTGTAAAGACCCTTCCTCACATCAATAGGTGAGCTTTGAATAACACCGTCCACAACTTCCGGCAAAGGAGTCAAAAAGTCACTGCTATTAATCTCCGGGTTGAAAAAGATTTCTGGTGCCAAAAATCGTTCATATCCAACGTCTACCGTAACTTTCCTGCCGGCGCCTTGATCCACCACGTATTTTTGGAACTTGTCAGGTTCCCTATCGTACTTGCTAAATTCCTTCACGATATCCGGACAGACGTAGCAAAACTCTTCTTTTATACTCTCTGCGGTTTTAAGGCTGCTGTCGGGTTCTCCACGGTCACGAAGGAGGGATTGAACGAAGTAGGTGATATCGCGACCGGCAATTGGGATGGATCTAATAGAGGATCCAATAACGTAACCTTCGGCGACGGGGATTACGTGGGTTACACCGTCACCAGAGTCGATGACTGTGCCGGTTAATGAGCGGTCTTGAACCTTTGAAGAAGTCCAAGAGGCAGCGAGGGCGAGAACGGCTTGGACGGCGATATAGAGACCGGCGCAGTTGAAGGACTCAAACATGATCTCGGCTGTGGATTCACGGGATTCTGGAGGGTTCAAAGGCTAAAAGGCTATATGTCAGAGATAAGTCGAATTGTGAGAGCAGGATGGTTTTTGGTATTACTGGTTCGGTAAGGAGGAAGTAGTGATCTTCGGGTTCGACACGGAGGTACTTGAAGATTGAGGATTGCCAGAAGCGTTCCATGTGATCCTAGGACGTTGTTAGCTCTGTGAAAACAATCCGCAAAGATATTTTATATACCCAGTTCTCGATTTGGCCGTGTCGGATTGGATAGTCAATGCCATAACCTATATGTTCCCGTCAGACGTCGTATTGTTGATATATAGCGTCAGACAGTCGTACCCGGTCCCTTAGCAGCATTTAAAGCCTCGTCACCAATGAAAAAGTCGAGATCCTCCGTTCCACGCTTCGAAGACAGATGTCCACTTGGCCCGGCGCCACCGGTAAGGAAACTGGGCTTCTGAGCAACAGCAGGACGACCGCCGCCGCTTCCGCCCCCGGATGCAGCTTTAGTAGCTATAGCAGTTGGAAACACCCATGATGGAGCGTCATTGCCGGCAAAACCTGGGATATAGAGAGAAATAAGTACGATTTCGGTAACGGTTGTAATTGATATTGAGTGACGGACCTAGTTTGGAGTAACCCGTTCCGCTGGAGATTACTGGTTAGCTGGGAGTCTGTTTGGAGAGTTTGAAGTTGGAGGGGTAGCTTACTTGTCCATGACAACGGCGGGAGTTTGAGAGGTCGACATTGTGGTCGGATATGAAGCTGGGAGCTTCTACCGGTCCAAGCAAGAAGACAGAATGAAGATGGAGTTTATGAGAAGTCGTGAAGCAGTAGTGAAGTCGTGTGGGGGAATGGTGATAGCTTACGTCGGACTTTACTAGGCGGTGTGGACGAGTAGCTGGGGGTTGTTGGCTTGGCGGGAGGCGTCATCAGCCACATGGTGCCACAGTTATGGCGACGCCACATTTGTACATGCTCCCGGCCGCCTTGGCTGGTCTTGGACTCATCCTCTTGTTTGTGGTAGACTTGCGGGAGCCTGAATACTATAATCATACGAATGATAGCGCTGCTCGGCCGTTGAGCCACGTTATGATCTTGAGATCTTATCTTAAAAAAATCTGCTGCTAGAGTTCTCATCACACCTGTGGCCCTTCTTTTCCGTGACTCACTGTACGACATATGGTACTCTTGGTGACGATTCTCCAGTTTCAAGAACTCAGACGAATTCAGGGATACAATGCATAATATTGGTTGGCTGTATCCGCATATCCCTAAGTATCTTGTACGGGGCAGATACATCAATCTTCATGCATGTCCAGCTCAGCCCCGTCGCGTGGAATTAAGATCTAGGCCATCTTGATCATGGGCCCGCTCAAATAATAGATCCACTCTTCTCCCATCGGGTTTTCTACCGGTTGGATACTTCCTCTTTACCTATTTTTAACCTACCAGATAGTATAAGCCGCGACCTATATGGTACAAAATTGATCGACATATATTCAAAACTACTCGCCAACAGGGGTTTGGAACTTGGTACTCAAATAATTCAACATACGTACGCCTACGCCGCATAGCGAATGCGTGAACTTTTATCCTCCGCATTACGAAATGGCAGCCAACACGGTTCCCGGCGAAACCCTCATTCAGATTTTCAATTATTTGAAAAGAGATGAGTTATTACACGTTATGCATGTATGTCGACGTTGGAGAGTCTTTGCGGGGGTACGATTTTTTAGGGAATTACGAGTTCGACATCAGCGGGAAAGATATTTCTATCATCCTGCGTTCACGGACGTTGTAGATGACTCGGCCCATGTCAAGTAGGCAATCTTCCTCTCTTTGATTACACACAGAACAATATTTGGTGTAGTTACCTAGTTGTAGTACTAATCAATTAGGGAATCGATAGAAAAGTGATCTTAGAAATCAAGAGTACAGAGGAGATCCCTCGTGCCGAAGCCATACCACGAATAATTAAAAGCATACAGCCTTTTTACAATGTCCGATCCTTCAGCTATGATGATACGAGATTGGGATACCTTGACGCTTCGCCATGGTCTGTCCTGTGGAAAGTTCTTGATCATGTCATTGCATCAATGCCATTCCTCGTATCGCTTTCCATCCATCATGCTCTGACAAATCATGGATGGCGCGTTTATGGCTCTTGCGACGGCTGGACAGGCCCCGATAGCCTTCCTCGACGTCTACCGGACCTCAAAGAGATTGAGATTGCACTTATTATTGACGGCACCAACGCCAAAGCCGTTGATCGCTTCTTCATGCGTCTATTCGCTACCTTTGATGATGCCGAAAACCTCATTTCAGACGTCGAACTTCATTGGACTTCTCGGAATTTCGAAGACTATAACTCCAAAACACGCAAGTTTCCTTATATATGGAAACTTAGAAATATCAAGCGTTTAGAGTCGACGACGGATTCTGAAAAGTCTGCTTTGCCTGCGGATTTGATACTCGTGGATTTTTCGAAACTTACGGTATCGACGCGGGATTTGCAAAGTTTTAGTATACTTTCTTCGCAAGTAAGTGGATATCTACCTCCTAGAGATATAAAATCGAAGGTATTTGTTGATTTGGAGTTTTTCTTCTTTCTTAGTTGGCTACGAGGAGGCGAACCAGTGATGGCGGTAGTTCGAGCTCTAGCTCTACTTTAGGACATCTCGAGAACACCGCCACTCTGTAGTATATTCTTGATAGATGGCATGTTCAGTCTAGATGACGATCGGAAAGACAAAAAAAGCGCGCTGGCATTCAAAAACGGCCTCTGAACATACGATACCCAAATCTCAGCACTCAACGGCTAGTGCCAGACGGCATCCGTGGGCCGGCCTAGGCCTCTCAGCAATATAGCCTATTCTCGATATTCATCTTAGCTCGGAATCTCAGATAGAGATCTAGTATTCGAGATCTCTATAGTAGAGAATACTCTAAAAGTATCTATGGCCGCCCTATGTAGACCAAATACTTAGTACCGGTACATGCACTCTCTTTGGACTTCGGAACCAGATTGACAGAAATAAAACAAAATAGAATAAAATACAAATTTTAAAACCTTCATTATACCTTTTAAGGAATAACCCGAATCTAAAATCTCCGAAGTCTTGTTAGAATATCGACATGCCAAGACTTTGATGACAAAGCCCGCCAGATCCTCTCAAAGCTACCTGTAAGGATATTGAATGTTGCATGCGCATGGCATTCACGCGACGAGAGATATCGATATAGATTCTGCGGTCTATTTGCTTCGTACCCCTACCGTAGAATTTACGAGTCGGTCTCTGATACAACAACGCCCACGGCAGAAGGATTGATGCAACTATCACCGTGTAGTAGAGCGTGGGCTAAAGGTTAAGTGTCGGTGGAGACATCTTGCGTCGTTTGCAGGGACATCGTGTGGTATTTTCGAAAATCTTGGCGCCTCAACACAACCAGATGCTATACGCCAACGGCCATAGCATAGCAGAATTCTCTAGATCATTACCAGATACCCTCGACAACATCAAAGGTTGATATCGACTACAGAATATCCGGCACTCTGAACGTTGCTCTTACTGATAGAGTACTACGGAGACTCCCGAGTGGTTGAAGTTATTCGCTCTTTCGTAGTATGCTACGGCTGAGGTAATATACGCAACACCGCGCCGCGTTGGTTGGATATGCGGGAATGATATTGCGCATCTAGCCAACCAGGTATTGTCTTCAATCTACATCTACCTGCCATCTCTCTATTACTTTTGTTCAATCAATCAACCAGTAAACCAGTCACTCTACTTTACCTCAATTCCCTGCAGCTTTCCTGTCGACCTGTCCTGGCCTTGACAAACTCAAAGGTAAAGGGCCTTTCAAATTGGTTTGCAGCTGTTGGTCCTGGAAAGCTGATCTGATCTGCCAATCAGCTGGTAGGTCCTGCCTGGTCATCACTACTGGTTATAATCCAGCTAGAATTGATTGGCTGCCCTAATTCTGTATGGTCGTTAATATAGGCTGCTTTATAGGTGTCAGAGATCACAGAAGATTAACTGCTTCCTACTTACTACCTCTCGGAAAGAGCTCTGATACATTTCTCTACCCCATCCATTCACCTCATCATTTCCTCCCTTCTTTCTAGTGTTCTACAAGCTCCAAGCTTCTAGTTAGCTGCAGTACCATCCTGATCTACTTTCCGTTTGGTTGCCTTGAGCTTCTACCGACCATTTCGCACTCCTTGATCTATTATCTTCTTCTTCCAAATGGCGCCTCGTCAAAACGAGATTCCTGACCAATCTCTCTACACCTCTGTCAGGCAATATGTGAGCGGCTACGATCATCCAGATTATAGCTGTATCTTTGTTCATGCTGGTGCTGGGTACCATTCAACTGAAAATGAACAGAAACACCTTAGAGCTTGTCGAAAGTATAGCGCCCTTTCTATTATGCTCGTTGAGGGATATCTGCTTTGCTGACTATATAATTATTTTATTGATATAGTGCTTGCCAGGCTGCAATGGCTGCCTTGAAGGCCGGTGGGACCTCCACCGATGCTGTCGAGATTGCTATCCGAGTTTTGGAAGATGACCCTGTCACCAACTGTGGTTATGGCAGCAATCTCAATTTTGACGGTGTCGTTGAAGCCGATGCCTCCATCATGGACAGTTTCGGCCGTACTGGTGCTGTTGGCGCCACTCCTCGTACGTATAGAAATCCTCTAGTTCCACTCACCTCGCTGCATAGTAACATTTGATACATAGAAATCCAAAACCCCATCTCTCTTGCCCGTCTCATCCTAGAACGATCCTCCCAACCAATGACTCTTAAGCGAGTGCCCCCAAATTTTGTTGTCGGAGAGGGTGCAGTAGACTACGCCCGCGAGCAACATTTCCCTGTCAGCTCTAACGAATCTCTCGTTGCCCACCCGGCTCGTATTCGATTTTCCAAATGGCAAAAGGAAATCGAATACCAAGAAATTATGAAACGCCGAGGAAAAGCACCAGACAAGTCCCGTACTGCTGACTTCTCCCTTCTTGGGGCCAGTACCCGTCCCATCCAAGAAGCTGGGTCTGCTTTACCACCTACCGACAAGGAATTGCCTGGGACCCCACAATTGCTCGAACAAAAGGTAGACCTCGTTACCGACACCGTGGGAGCTATTTCTATTGACCGCTATGGAAACATGGCTGCTGGTTCATCCAGTGGCGGTATCGGAATGAAACAACCTGGTCGAGTTGGACCTGCTGCATTGATCGGAGTTGGGACTTTCGTCAAAGATCGAGGAGAACGACAGGCTGCAACCGTAGTTAGCGGAACAGGAGAACATATGCTTCATACTTTGATATCTGCTCAGGCTGTTAACCGCATCTACGATTCCAACGATGAATTAGACGCTATGAAGAAGGTGATTAACGAGGATTTCATGGGTATGTTTTGACTTTAATCAGAAGCAACTAACTCATTTGTTCCTTATTCGCTAACCCGATTTACTCTATCAAGGTTCTCAAGGCTATGGAAAGGCTAATATTTGGGGCGAACCTGCCATTGGTGTCATGTCTGTCAAGGCAGAAAACGTGTCTTCTGGAAAGAGGCTCATTTCTTTCGTATTTGGTCACAATACTGATTCTTTCGTACGACATCTATGACTCCCCAATGTTACGAACTCCCTGATGCTGATAAGTTACACAGGCCCTCGCTTCGATGACGAGCAGCGACACTGCTCCGAAAACTATAATGTCTCGTGTCTCTCGTGAACCCAAGTTGGCTGTTGGTGGATCCTCCCGTCTTGTTCAAATGCAAATCAAGACACACACCGAAGAAAAGCCCAAAAAAGATAAGATGTCAAAACGACTTGGGAGGCATGATAAGAAATACAACGTTCCACCATCACAGCCCAAGCAAGAAAAGAAAGCCACAATTGCACCGGGGCTAGAGGGTTTGCATCTTGACAATCGAGACGGTGAATCTAGCGGGGTCTCTTCGGGCGACAGTAACAGGGCTGATTGTGGGAGTTGGTTGATTGACTTTTCTGATAAGGAAGGGCAGGTGTGACCTAGTTTGCATCTGTTCGAGGTATTGTGTTCGTGGAAGTTTACCGACACTTCTATTACGGGTACACTATTTCAATTCGTTTTTACTGCTGCTTACCTGAATCTGCTTAAACCCCTATCACACCGCATTCATCCAGGCTTGCTTGCATCCTTGAAAGATAAATCAGCCTTTGAGGATATCGACAGACACACCCTTTTGTTTTCTCCTTTCTTTTTCATCCTCCACGGTGCCGATTCTCTGCTACTCGTTATGCTTTCTTTTTACTTGTGCAGATAAAGATTTGTATCCCCTTTCTTACTATGGGACAAAAAAACTTCGTTTTGTCTTTACGAAATTGTTCTGATTCAGAACCTTTTTTGATCCCTCTCTTGTGCTTTCCATATTTCTTTCCCTTCTTTCATTGTTGCTTGCAGGAATCAAGATCTATACATCGCGCTATCATCGCCATCATTGTTCGTTCCAGGTTGACTTCTTGCTTACATTACTCTTCGGTGCACGTACTCTACCAGGACAGTATACGCTATATACCCTTAATTCTCATCCTTGGTCAAACCTGTGACGTCTGTTTTTCATTGATATATTTTTAACTTGACGTATATGCATATTCTCCTTAACTTGCTATCTATACATTTCGTTTCTTACCAATGATAACTTTTCTTGATCTGGCAGCCCGAATATATCTACATTCTCCAGCCTCTAGGGCCATATGCACATATGATGCCCTCACTAATCAGGTTCGACATAACTCTGCATCCCATATTCTCTATCTTCGTGTATACATTCTAACCTGCGTTGTCGTGGAGTGACTGATAAGCTGCTCAGCCCACAATTTTCCAGTTAGATTCGATCATTGATACACACGAGCCGGCCGTAACACGAAAGAAAACCTGTCATTGAATCTAAACTGCCAAGTTTTTCTTTCTTTCTAAATCCCGGTCCATCTATGCGTCCCGCCCGCAATTTTTGCTTGCGATTTGCAAGAATCCCATGGCCTGTCCGGTTTTGGTTGGATAAACTTCGTACCGCACTTACATATCCGAGCATTCCTCGGGTAGCTTCCGCATGTACAAAGAGAACACTTGATTGGTCAATTACACATTTTTTGGCTTGCTATTTACGCGTCGAAAAGCCCCTGGCTTCATCGAACTCAATTCCTTTTGAGGGTTTTTCAGCGTCTCCTTCGGTGGACCGGTGACGGGATTTGCTCGTCAAAAGCGGGGTTTTTTGGGCGGGTTGCATTTTTCGAACGCATGGAATCAAGATTTTCGTAGACGCATGTCTTGGAATATTCCGGCTAGTTCGGTTATATATATATATTTGCAACGATGATATATTCATGTTGGAATATATGGTGGTGTTAAAGACTTATGGTACTGCGCAGGGCCGGGCCGTTCTCGTACTTGGGTCGAAGGGTCCGTGAGTTCGTGTAACTGTACTATCTACTTAAGTAGTCTACTATGAGATCTTCACCGACTGCGATTTTAAATTTCGCCCGACTGCGATGGATTAAGAATGGCTTCTTCTTTTACCTTCCTTTTAAAATGATATTGATAATGTAACCAGACTAATTGATAATTTAGATGCTAACATTGTTGAAGTCTAGCTTGAAACTGCCGGGCGGTTATTTTCTCGACGGGAAGTTTAGTTTCCCGAGCTGAGTACAATATCTAATAGTTACTTTTGACTAGGGTTGGTTTGCATGCGGCAATTCGACTTGCAGACATGATCCTAGAATCTATTTGAGTCTATGCCAAGGTATGAGGGATACTATAAAACTAGATTTTGTGTTAACTATTCCTTCCAGTCAGAATATCTTTTGTCCATGCATATATATTTTATGCATGTCACTTGCATATACATCAGCTAGCTGTCTACGTAGCTACATTCTGGACTCGAGGCTAGCTACATTCCTACAATTTGAATCCTGGGCTTTCTTATGCACCCCATTCTTGGTATACGTATGATCGATTGTGCATGTGGGCCTTGTGCTTTGTGAGTGCTTCAATTTCATTCTCTCATACTCGTGGACTGGTCTCCGACTGGGATAGCATTATAGAAGAACGCGAATTGATCAATGGATCAATTCTAAGTTCTGCTTCGCATCTACAGCCGGGCCGCGGGCTGAAGTCATCGTTGTCAATTTATATAGGATCTCTTTAAACGATATAAAAACAGGTCAATTAAGAAATAAAATCGGCCTTCATGCCCCAAGCCTACTCTGCCTCCTACCTAAGTACTACTTGCTACGAAAGGTAATTGGAATACGAAATGCAATTTACGTACCATGAATGTCTTAGGTATAACCTTTTGATCATGATGGTCGTATTTGCCATCCCGAACGCGATGCATCGATCCATGAGTGCATAAATGTATGTAGTGGGACATTAACAAAGCGTCTATTCCCCTCATCTTCTGACCACGAGCTCCAAATATACACTACCAAGATTTATGTGGATGTGATATGGATGCATGCGTCGCGATCGGTCAATGATCTCACATGAAGAGAGGGGAAAGCGGGGTATACTGTCTAGTTCACAGATCATAGTTTGGTATACGACGCTACAAGCTAGCTAACCCTGAATACCCTAATGCATGTAGTGCTGAAGTATTTTTAACGTTAATGGTGATACTATACGACACTTGGGCAAGAATAGGGGAAATGGCTTGGGGGAGACAGACCATGAACTGAGGGGTAGTCTAAAGTATATAAGAGGCCTTCTTGTCCTCTTTGCTTCCCATTTTATAAGATCATAGTCTACATCGAGCATTCGAACCTCCTCGAACCCGGGTACCTTAAGGCTATATTACATTAACCGCTGAATCCTTATATATAACTTCTCTATATAACCACGATTAAACAGTAAATCTAACTAAACATCGTCACAATGGTCCACCGAGTCACTCAATCTCTCATAAACCTAATCGGTGCAAACAGTTGGGAACACCGCTTCAAAACCGCCATCAAGACCGCCAAAGAATCCGGCGCCAAAGAACTCGCCGACATCAATACCCTCCAAGACCTCTACAACTACCTTGACGCCTTCCTTCACTGGCTCCCCAGCGAAGACAAAACCGGTCTAAAAGTCTACCAAGAGCTATGTGCCTACCATTACGTCCTCGGCCAACCCTCAGTCATTGGCTTGCAATCCACAATCTACCCTGGTAATGAAAATAGAGAAGAACTTTCTGAACTATCCCAGTGGATGGTCATGTTCTCAAACTCCATCGGTACGTGGCTCGACGAGCCCGGAAAATCTTTGCCCAAGGAGAAATTCGAAACTTTCTTGAACACACCGGATACCTATCCGGACGGACGTCCTGGATACCGTGTATCCCAATATAAACTCCCCGGAGCAGGGAATTGGTGGGATTACTCCTTCAACGACTTCTTCACCCGTCAATTCAAGGACATTGAAACCCAACGTCCTGTCGGTAATCCCGACGACCCATTTATCATCTGTAACGGCGCAGACAGCAGTTTCGACGGTGCATGGCCAATAGAAGACGATGCAACCGTAACTTTCAACTACAAGAACGCTCATCAAGTAGAGATCAAATCTCTACCATACAATATCTCCCAACTCCTCGATGGCAGCGAGTACTCCAAGAAATTCGCAGGAGGTACCTTCATGCACGCTTTCCTTGGACCTGCGGATTACCATCGTCAACACTCTCCGGTTGATGGTGTGATCCTTGAAGCTAAGGTTGTGCCTGGAAACGTTTACTTGGAAGTATACGTCAAGCAAGAGGCCGGGAAAGCTCCAACCCTTGCTCCAAGACGTCCACTCAATCCCATCCATCACACTCGAGTAACACCACGCCATAACACCAGCCACATTGGCAAGAAACTTCAAATCCCCATTTCCGGTCCCAGCAGCGACGATAAGGAGGTTAAAGACCTCGATGCACCAGATTTCCCGGGCTACCAGTTCTCACAAGCACGTGGTATGATGGTCATCCAAACTGATAGTATTGGTCTTGTGGCGTTCCTACCCATTGGTATGAGCCATGTTAGCAGCGTGGTTATCAAGGATAATATCAAACCGGGGTATAAGGTGAAGAAGGGAGAGGAGTTGAGTAAGTTCATGTTCGGAGGAAGTGATTACATTATGTGCTTCCAGCGGGGTGTTAAGTTGGATTTCAACAAGTTTCAGATTGAGCAGAATAAATGGTATGCGGTCAGGAGTCCGTATATCCAGGCGGAGTTGACGGATGAGTTTAATACTGTTGGGGAATATGGGTACTAGATCTAGAAGATCTTGGTTTCTTGGTATTTTGGGGATATATTTCTATCGAGGGGTGGATCGTTTTTGTGATCAGAGACACTGGCGACTACGATTAAAAAGTTTTGTTTAATATCAGCCTGAGCCGTGAGGTCCTAGTCTTTTCTGGTTTACAATCACTTTAGTGCATGACAGAATGCTATTTATATAGTTCCAGATTGACAATCGAGTTCCACTCTACTCCTTCGAATTTTCCACGTAGATTCGTTACTTTTTTTATGTTACAAAGATTTGAAGAGATTTGGGGTATCAGTCTATGAATTTGCTTAAGAGATGGATGAATTTAGAAAATGGCTTATTCGGTTGGAGCTGGACTATCAGCCGCACTCGCGACACCACTCTCAGGCAGTGAATCAAGGGCCTTCTTCTTCTTCTTCTTCTTCGGCGGGAGAACAACTGGTTTGCCGATGTTTTCGAGCGAGGTGACGTCCAGTTTGACCTGACAGGTACTGCAGACAGCGCCTTCTGGCGGTTCACAGAATACTAGTTGGGCCAAGTTAGTACCTTAGACGCTATCGAGGATACTTTTATAGAAAGGAGTACATACTACTGAGGCAAACCGAACACACAAAGCCAATATCTAGTACTTTTTTGTGACAGAAACACGCCGCACGGAAGTCAACATCGACTTTTGTTGGCAGAATTAAACTCTGTCGGGCGAGATGATCAGGGAGAAATCCCACCATCAAGTACTGCAGTAAACCTTGTGGGTGTTCAGGTTCCATATAGACTCCACCTGTCGCGTCGGCAGCTTGTTGCAGAAATACCGTGGCATCCCGTAGCTTGCAGACATCGATTGGCACTTTCTATAATGCGATAGTAGAAGATCAGTGCTGAGAACGTCAAATGGTGAGAAAGCTTGAGTCCATACAAGCCTCTGTGCTGCAAAAATACTATTCATAACTGGAATATACTGATTCGCAGGATCAGGCGTAACGCTAACAACCAGTATTTTGGCATGCATAGTCCTTCCTGTCTCATCAACCTTCCCACCAGCACTGTTCACCTTAGACTTTTCATCACCAGGGACACCACTAGATCTACCACCCGTTCCACCAAAACATATACGGTTGATATATGTCAATGCCGCACTCAATGCACCAGCAAGATATGAACTATTAGGACAATCCATAACAGCCTCGGGAGTTGTGTTCGCAATCAACCGTCTATACGAAGCCCTCACTTCATCCTCAAGCAACCTAAAGACCCGGTATTTACTAGCATTCTGATTCGCGATCTCCTTAAGATCTTCTGGTGTTAAATCAGCTTCGCCAGGATCACTATGATCGGTACCGGGGTCCGCGGGGGAGAGGAAGTGTACGCCGTCGATATGGTTGGCGATAACAGCGCATCGATTCGATTGTGAAAACGCTAGGTGGGCGTTTGCGAAGATGAGAAGTTGGGAGAGGGCCGATGGGAAGGATAACGAACTGGACTTTTCGAAGGTGGCCCAGGCTAGTGGGTTCGTGTCGAGGATTATGACCTGGAGGGTTGCTACGTCGGCGGGGGCCTTGAAGTTGTAGTGCTCGGTGCCGTCGACTTTGTCCATCGTTGGTTGGCTATAGGAGCGATCGAGTGGTCATTATATTGTATATGTTATCGGAGGAATATGGGAAGATGGGAAGCAGACCAGCTGCGCGGGGAGCTTGTGAAGGCGTAAAGGAAGAAGAAAGGAAGCTTGGTCGGTGAAAGCAGTCGCGTGTTGTCGTCGAGGTTAACTTGCTTTTTGCTTGTGTGACGTTGGTCCAATATGTAACGCAATCAACACAAATGAGGAACCTTGCTCGGAGCAGCACTATTCTCAGCCTCGTAGCGTTGGTTTACAGGACTACGGGCATCTAGATAGAGATTTACGAAGTTTTAAAGCCATTATTGTCATATGAGTAGATTCTATAGCTATCTAGGATGTGGTTTCCAGTGTGGAAACCAGAGCTAGTATGTTGTGTTAACGTATTGGCCTAAATCCTCAAAAGCCCGCCCAACAACCCCGCCTCGTCACCAGTAACCACCATTTTCCCAGTATATCGTCTTCAAAACGGGCCGGAGCCCAAGACGCGTATTGCCCTCTATATTGGGGCAGAAGCTTGTCCCATGGCCCAAGAAACTATTTTCTTGAGGCCAGGGGTATGTGGGTGGTGTCGAAGCAAAAGATATGGGGCGAGGATAGACACCAACCCAGAGACATGCCCTCCGAGTGAGCTAAGCCCTTGTTGGTGGGCAACCTGAAGACCAGGCGCAAGAAGGAAGTGGAGCAGGGCGGTTTCATATCCAGAGCTCACGAAAGTGTTGCCAGGCAGCGTTGATAGCTTGTCAAGTATTGCAGAAAACACCACATCGGGTTCCTGATTATTTGAGAGGAACCCGAGACTTGGGCCACGGTATGGCCGTTATACATGGCCTAATGGGGAGGGCAACTCGTGCCCACCCCCCCGCAAAAAGCTGCGTGTAAACTAGAACAAGCTAGGCGCCAGCATGTCGGGGCTAGCAATTTTGGAACCCCCCTTCCCCCACATCGTTCACAACTCTAGCGGCAAGTTTGGTAGATGATGAAGGGAAGGGCCACAAGCCAGAGCCAAACCACCACGGCAATCAGTGGTTTGACTCTCTGCTGGGCCCGTTCCCTTCCGGTAAAATAACCAAGGTCCGTCCGGTGCCATCAATCTTGCGAAGCAGCCTTGGGAACATTGGGAGGAAAGGGAGGCTCTATATTTATAACATGGGTCAGCATACCTAGCTTCAGATACACAAGCAGGTTATTAATAAACAAAGGCTGTCTCTTACCTGAGCCCTATTGAGTGGGCGCCGGGCAAAGCCTGCCACGGCTCTAAGTGGCCAAGCAAGTAACGGTATAAGGGGGTTCCCCGGTTCTGTATGACCGGGGACCCCAACTTCAACCAGCGTGATGATTTGACTTAAGAGTTCTTCTTGGAGTGGAGAAAGATAAGTTAAGTAGATGAGAGGCTGCTTAAATACCCAAACCTCGGCTCCTGAGGGTTTCTTATATTCCGCCTTTGTAGTATTACCAAATATAGCAAGCGGGCGGTATTGCTATACGAATGACGCTAGAGTCATACTTTCTTAGCATCATAATACCACAAAATCATGGCTTTTGATGCGTGCGGGTGCATATATATACTAGAGAACTGGGCGAACTGGCTATACTTGTAGGTACGTCAGGATGTTCATAGGATTTGAAGGCTCAAGGAGTAAAATCATTGCTAAGCGTGGCAAGAACTTCACTAATAATAAAGGCAAAAAATAGTACTATCACTTGCAATTACTTCACACAACGAAAATATTTGTACTATATCTCGATATTTTCTCATAATGCCTACGGCGTAGTCTAAAGCACACCGAACGAGTGCAACAGTCCTGGGCTCGTAGCGATTGGATTCTAATATTCTAAATAGGCAGGTCCAAGGACCTCATCTTCCAGCATCCATTCCTGAAACCCTCCTCACCATCCTACCAAATACCTAATATATAATCCTTATATACGCTATGTTTCTTTATTGTTTTCCAGAAGGATTTCGTAACCCCGTCTCCATGCTTCATTGCAGCATCTTCTCCAAGGTAAACTTAAGTCTCTCCAACATCTTGTGAAATTTATGAGCTTTGTAGTGTATTCCTCGGTAAAACGATCATATCGCGGTCTGGAATGTTTGGTCGGAGACCTTTCGCCTGCGGGCACCCTCCCTGTGGCCAGTCGGCTAGCCGCCCTCGTAAATCCTCCCTTCGGCGTTGTCTCTATGGTTCGAATCGAGGAAGCTCCAATTTCTGCCGACGTTTAGAATAAATTCGATCGTTTACAAGTCAGAACACCTTATGCAGGCGTTCTCCCGCTTGGAATCACAAGGCGTAGGGTCCTTAAGCTTGGGGGCTCGGGTAACACATTGGTCCACGGTCGAAAACCTCAAATAGGAACCCCAATAATTGTGATGAAGCCCTGCCAACTTAGGGGGGCGTTGGTCAAGATTATGCTGTTCGCTCTCGTGTTCGTTTTTGATAATAGATAAGATATCCTGTCCACAGCAGATGTCCCATACTCGGATGGTCATGTAGGGAGTGTCGATCGAGTTCGAGGGATTAGATACACAAGGTCGAGGCTTTGAAGGTTGGTGATGAAGTCGACGAATACGAGCACTCGAGATCTGTTTTTCGCCTAGTTTAAATCTATCTTCTCCTTGTCGCCAACTATTCACCCCACACGCCAAATCGATGTTGTTCCACACCACGCACTGCCGGTCTACCTTCACCTTAAACCAAGAGCAGCCCTAAGATTGTCTTCGTAGGTTCGGGCACCCGGACGCTGGCGTGGTCGTCTGCGGATTCTTACGACACCTTGCCGGACCTCTCTCCCCCTAACCCTTACGGGACCATTATTGAGAACATTCATTGGGATCTCTGAGAGGCCGACTCTTCGTGGCGCTTGTGCTTGTGGGGCCGGAACACGCGCTTGCTGACCTTCCGGGACGAAAGTCTCCTCCACTCTTCGTCTTAGCTCAAGAACGCCCCGAAGGTACCGTTCTTCTGCCGCATCATCCGTCATGGTCAGGAGACGGCTGCTGGCTCCTAGAGTTTCCTCGCGTGTCAGCTGTCGAGGTGGCTGTAGACCACCCTGAGAGCGACTCGCAGAGGGCACCCTTTGTCGCCGTTGGCCGTCTCTGTTGTCGCGCGGTCCTTGTTCCTGAACGGCGGGAACTGGTTCTCCTCTGACGGGTGCTACTCTACCGTCTGCACCAAGCCGCTGGCCACTAAGGACAGCAACAGGGGCTCTGGTATTTGTAGTCACGGCCCGCCGTCGTCGAACTGTTGTTCTTACGCCTTCCGAGGCACTTACATCGATGGGGGCGTCCAGAGGCTGTTCACTTATGATTCCACCAGTCTGACGCACACCACGTCGCACTGAGCGACGGGTGGGTCGATTGGCTTCATCCCCGTTCCCGTTCTCTGTCAGCTCTCCTACAACGAAGGCAGTTTGAGCACCCGGTGGCGTCATCAGCTGTCCTTGGCTCCCGACCCCAGATCGACGCTGGCCCGAACGTACTGAACGTCCAGTCCTCGCGGACCCGGCTGTGTCAAGGAGCCTGACTGCTTCAGCCTCCGTAGGGCGCCCCCTGCGCTTAGCCCCAGATTCAGTCGTCAACTTCCTCTGAGAACTCGTGGAATTGGGTCTAGGACCCGATTGTCGTGACGACCCCTTCGTCGCTTTCTTGACTCCACATCGAGAAACCTTCTTCAACGGGACGGGTAGCTCCAATAAAGGCTCTGACCCGTGTCGACGCCGTTGCAAGGGGGATCTCGGTCTCGGCGAGGCTGTTTCTCTGGGCTCTCCCAGCAGAAACGGAGAAGAAGGATTAGAACCCCCAGCCGCGATCCGTCTTGTCCTTAAGAACATCCGGATGTCGAACGGCATGCCTGCAGCTACCTGCGAGGCACTTCCCTCAGACGGCGCATCACTGCCACCCGAAGTGGGGGTCCTAGGCGCGGTTACTGTAATCGTAGTAACCGTTGTCTGTCGTGGTGGTGGTGATCGTCGGTAGGGCGCTCTGTGGAGCGGCCCCGGGGCCTCACGCGCCCTGGCAGGTGTTCGCTTTGCTGGCATTTCTAATGCAAAAGGTATGGTGTGTTAGCGACTGGGGCAACGAGTTTTAGAAAATTCAACGACAATTGAGGAGGGGTCTCAAGAAGAGTGTATTAGTACAGTGAGGAGTATTGGGTCGCAGAAATGGCCAGTACGGTAGGAGATAGAGAAGGAGGTCGATTGCAAAACTTTGATGGGAGTAATAGATATTGGGATTGAAGGATATAGATGTCAAGGTTTTGGTTGCAGGGCAGTCGTGTTTGATTAAAAATCTCGTTGCAGGTTGGAAGCAAGATAATAATGTTTGAGATCAACAACTCTCAGAGCTGGTAGGTCAAACCAGCCGCGGCTTCAGCAACGGGATTTTGATGGTAGGGCTTTTCAAGCTCCAATTGGGGAGAGAGTATGGCTAGACCAACCAAAGGTTACTTACTTGGTGAGAATGATGATAATGATGATAATGATGATAATGGTGATCGCGATGGTGAGCTTGTGAGGTTGGGAGTAGATCTGAGAGCGGATTGGAGGAGAGATGGAGGAGGAAAGAAACAGATCTCAAATCCAGTGTGCGTTTAAAAATTAAATATTTCTACAGTCCTTCTACAACTCTGCGTTGAACCAAAATCGCCCTATCAAATGCTCAGCTAGACCAGTCGTCATACTATCTACTATAATCAATGCAATCAGACTTCAGTAAAGGTATTTCATACATATCGCGAATAGATGGACCTCTGCCAACGTAGCTTACTCTTTGTATACGGACAAATGTATCTTACTTGTTATGCCGCTCAACGATCTTAAAGTTGTCGTCGAACTCTCTACTTTCTATTCTATTAATATGACAAACACTCAGATTAAACAGTTAACAACTGCTTTCCAGATAAAACTCGTGATACCGGTTATCGAGTTATACCTTTCACAATAGCAAGGCCAGTATGAATAACCCGTAAGGATGGTTCAGAGTTCAAATATCAATGGATTAATCCCAGCTCGACCTCAATAAGCATATACATCTACTCCCATTAGAATCACCCATAATCATAAAAATCAAACTAACATTGACATCAGTCTTATAAGCAATCCCCTCTAGATTACGTCCGAAACATATCGTGCCAAAATGCAACATGCCAATGTGTTGCCGCGACGTCGACGTTGCACAAGCCTTAGCGAGACAGACCTCCCCACCCAGTTGTGATGTCACAAGCCGAATACCTGCTACCGAAAACATCTCGGTCGAGAGATATTACCAAATCCAGAACCCCATCCCCATACCTATATGCATAGTTCAACCATATCAGAAGCCACATAAAAAAAACCACAACCTCACTCACTCAAGGATATTTCAAGAGATGTTTTCCGCAATATCCTCCGTTGGGTCCATGCTCTCCCGAGTCCTCGGACCCACTCCAAAGGCCGAAAACCCTTTCGACAACGAGACGTATCGAAGCGAATTTATTTCACAGTTGAAAACCCATACCCTGGCGCTAGCGGATGATATTTGGAAGAACTTTTGGGAAACTGATGTCGATTTATTCTGTAACGAGCGACCAAGCGCGGAGACAGTAATGCTACCCCATTTTTAGTTTTTTTTTTTTTTAACTAGTTGGAGTTAATTAATCCTCGCTAGACCGGGTTGATTTGGCTAACGTCGTACTATGTTGTATTAGGTTCTACTAGGGAGATATAATGGATATACTGTTTGGACATTTGTATGTTGTACCCCCCTAGATCCACCCGGAGCCCAGGCTTGGCTTGTGGAGAAGAGGCTTGTCTAACACTATGATAAGACCTTAGGATTACAATCTATTATTGAGGCAGAGAGGCTTTCACCAGGGACATATGGCGATAATATTTCAACAGCGATTGAAACACTTCGAGAACGATATTATAATCCAGAGTTCAAAGCATACTCTGCTTGGCTATACGCAAGAGGTGATACTGATGTTTACTATGGTTCGTACAGTCCATACTCAAAGTCCTTTCTTAATACATTCTAGCACTAATTTATACTTTCTGAAACTTTATAGACGACAATGCACAAATTGCTATCGCATTAACGGATGCATTCCTCCTACTACACGACCCGATATATTTAGACCTCGCCCGCCGTCTGTGCAATTTTCTCATAACCGGTTGGACAAGTGGCGACTCCCCACCCGGAGGGATACAATGGCATGTCGGCGACGAAGCACCACATAACGACCGCTGCTGTTGCTCAACTGCTATCACCGGCGTCGCACTCCTTAGAACAGCTAATGCTTTAAAACCTCACATCAAAAACTTAAAGTCATACCCTTCAGCAGCCAAACTTCAGCTTACAGACGAAGAAAAGCAGTCAGATTGGGTGGCGTTAGAACCTGGTTCAGATGAGTCGATAGAGGAAATGGAGAAGGACGTTCAAAAGTTCATCTCCTTTGCTCAGAAATGTGGCGATTGGCTTGTTGATACACTCTTTATCAAAGAAGAGGATAAGAAGGGAGATTCACTTACACATCTTATTGCTGACAAACTCACTCAATCCGATGATTCAAATTGGAAGAGAGACGAACATACGATATTAACATATAACATCGGAACGACACTACACCTCCTTTGCTTACTACACCAGGAATCCCAACTATCGAGGGAAGCCAAAATCCCCGACTACACCGAAACCATCCATACACTCGCTGGAACGGCCGTTACACCGTATAAAGCAATCTTTAACACATCAGCCCCGAACCCAGACAAACGGGTTTGGGCAGATTTCCCATATTTTACCCATCTTTTAATCGAGGGATTGTTGGTATACATATCCACATTCCCACATCATACAAAAATCCGCGAGGTAGAGAATATGATTCTTCATAATGTCAATTTCACAAAGAATCACCTATCGGCGTCGCCTGAAAACCCGTTTTTCTATCACCGCAACTTGAAATTGACGAAGATATCAAAGGAGAAAACTGAAGAATGGAATAAGGTTATGGGGACGAATGAAAAGGAGGATATTGACAAAACAGAAAGAGTTTATGATGAACCTTGGGAGAAGCCCGAGGAGGCTACGATGGCAAGGACACTTCTGGCACAGGGGGGTGTTGCAAGAGGGTTTGCACTTGTTGCTGGGACCATGGGGAGGAAGATTGAGATCCAAGAAGAGACTACACGGGTATTGAATTCTGCTAGCTTGGTCGCTGGAGACTGGTAAGGGATCGATTTTTCACAATTTCTACCCAAACTGTATTATTTGTAGCCAAGGACTAGCGGAGATACCATATTCACACATATCACACCCCACTTATGAAACGAAGAGACCTCCTGAAGCTGAGAGAAAATCGTTACTCGTGTATATAAAGCATAATACATACAAGAAGATCGCGAATGAAAGATTAAAAGAAGCAAGGAAATTCATAACATCATCCACACATTAATCGCCGGTACTCCTCCCGACCCCACAAAATGCATTCGGACAGAAATACATGATAATGACGACTATGATGCCCCCCACATCTGCTCCTATAAGCGCCATGCCGATGCTCTCGTCAATGCCAAATTATCAATTAGTTGCAAATCGAAATTACCTGCTACGACGGCTGCTACCGCCCTGACAGCCGATGCGTATATGGGTACCCTGGCTATACGCCCAACTTTCATCAGGCCACCCCCACGTCACATGATATATTATATAACTCCCGACTCCGACTCCGAGCTAGCCGCGAGAATAGATATATGGGTACCGTTGTGATCTATACTTCCAGAACAAGATCCTCTTTATAGTCCGCCCTAACGGTATTTTCATACCAATACCCTCTCTGATTACTGACGACTCTGACACCGCTAATCATCACATCGCAGCACCAGTGCGTATGGCCGAAGACCCACGCCTTTATCATATCCTTACCCTTCCAACCTCTAAAGGCGCCACCTTCCAATATCCCCGTACAGAATGCTGAATTCAGCGGGGAGTCTTCATGTTGAGGTGCACTAGTTTTCTTGAAACTTGGCGCATGATGGGTGGCAACAAACACCCTCCGGTCAGGCTCGGTCTCGGCGATTTCCTCAATCTGATCGCGTAACCACGCGATATCAATCGAATGTTCCGCATTATGATCATCGACCTTCCAGTCTTTGATGACACGGAAATCATTTAGTTTACTCTCAATAAGACCTCTCTGTTCCGGTCGGATCTCCGATTGAAGGGTACAACCCAGAATCGTGAGTTTGGTGCCTGGTATATCATACCGATTACGGTTCAAGACAACCAATTTCTCGGCAATTACGGGATCTTCGAAGAACAATTTGAGGTTGGCGAGTCCCTCACGACGGGATGTACCGTAAAATTCATGGTTTCCGAGGACAAGGAATACTTTCTCGAAAGCTTCGCAGTGACGGCGTAGGAAGGCTAGGTAGTTGTCTGGCTGGTTGAGGGTCCCAATATCTCCAGCAAGGATCAGATATGGACAATTTTGCGCGATATTATATTCAAAGTATCCGCGGTTGCCGTGAACCGTATCAGTGAGTTCCAGGTGAAGATCTGAGACAACCTGGAAAGGAACAGTGGGGTAACCAGGAGAATGATTGGTGACAGAGTGGATATAGTCGACTAAGGACTTCGGAAGGATAGAATGACCAGATGAAATGGAAGACGATGATTCCTTGGAATGTCTCTTTTCAGAGAAGATGGAACTGAAGGACATGGCGGAAGAGACCTCGTGGTATGGTGTCTCGGCAGTATGATTGGTTCACTTCCGCGAGCAATCAGCCCATTGAAATTGAGCAAGCGGCCGGGGGTGAATGGCTATTGGCGTAAGCACGGGGACAACCAGTATCCCAATCAGCGCAGCATAAGAACGCAGTACCGCCGACAGTAGCACCGCAGAGAGAACGAGGTGTATAAAGCAGGTATATGTGACATGCAGCGATTGTGATTTTTTTTTCGTCTGATGTGTCTGTCTGCCTGTATGTATGTATGAGCTGGTCGCCAGGAGAGCCCAGATTTAGTCCCAAGAAAGGAGGCACGGCGCTTGTAATGCACTCGCGGATATCGCCGACCAGTGGATATTAGCCGCGATAGTGGCCCGAACTGCCGAGAAGATGGAGGAAAAAGGGAGGCGGATGGCGGCTCAAAGGGCAATCTAGGCAATTTTATTCCCCAGGTGAAGAAGACGGCAACATTGAAGGACTAGAATGTGGGTCGTCGGAGTCCCTGCCGGAGGATATTGGGTCTCAGATGTCGTCCAGCCCCCAGAATTAGCTCCTTGGTCGAAGGAAGGACACTAAAGGACGATGAAAGACACTGAAAGACACTCGACGACGATGAAAAGGATGGAGTGACGTTGGAATGTGTTGGAAAGGACGTTGAACCTCGTCGAACCCCGCCAGATGGCCTATCGTGATGCTGACAGTCAAAAATCCCAACTTCGTACCAACATACAACTGCACCGCACCGAAGTAACGATAATGCCCTGTAGTGTGCATGGTATGCTATCGATTCCCCTGCCTCCTCGCTCGCTGGACTTCGGTAACCCATGCCAGTGCCAGGCGGGTTTGAGACAACAGATGGGCTTTGTATGGACTCGTTTCGACAGCGAATGAGAGACGATGGCTCTCGAACTAGTCCCTTGGCACTACACACGGCCCCAAAAGACCCCTGCTCGAATTTCACCACCCTCCAAGACCGTCCAGTCCGTTGGTTTTGTATGGGGATTTTGCTGTAGAATGCTCGAGATCTTAAGAAGTTGGGCATTTAAGGTACGGGAAGATCTCTTTCTTGCATTATAAAACTGCGATTTAAAAGGAAACCGATGTCCACTTCATGAACGAAACATAAAACGGATTTCTATTCCTATAAAACTTTCTGATAAGTTCTATATAATCATTCAAATTCGATCAATTCGACTTCACAAAAGCATACCGGACAGCTGGTGGAACTGGGTGTTTTCGTTCTTCATCAGGCCTGGGGCTGGGTGGAGCATGACCCCGCTCCAAACCTTCTGTTCAACGCTCAGGCCTCGACACTACTCCGTACATTCTTCCAAATCACCTCACAAGCCGAACTTTTCCAAGAAATAGCAAGCGTTTCGATTTCCAGCTTTTCCTTCAATTGCCGCGGTCAATTTTTATTTATTTTAACGGCAGAAAATTCGCAAATCTAAAAACGATTTTTAACCTTGGCTGAGCAGCATGGCGAGACCTTGCAACTGACGCACAGATATTAAATTCGCAAACCAGAACAGACGGCAGAGGTCGACTTGCACTTGCATATATCGCTGCATCTGCAGGTCAGGTGGCTCACCTGGCCTCCAACATTCTTCTTACATTTTTTAAAACCAAACAGGTTCATTTTAAAATGCATTCGCAAGGGGGGGTCCATGCTTCGATCATCCCAAGCTTGGAATTCATCACCGGTTTTTGAGGAGTTCCCCAAACTCGACCTGCATATATATGCAGAATTTTAAAAAGTCCTTTATGTTGCGGAGACGGAATAGCAGTGCACAGTCCTCTTTATTTGCGAATCCGACAACTTGAAAAGGTTAGCAAGGCAGATTTTTCTCGAGAGAAATGCATCTCAGCGGCTCGAAGCTCGTCGCTCTGATATGACATCGAGACGGCATCCCGCAGTCAGGAAAAAGGTCGCTCTTTGCGGCATCACGGTTGATAGAAGTGGAGCACTGGAGGTAGAAACCTACGAAACCTTATTTAATACGTCTATGCGGGTCGTTTCACTTCCCCTTTAACTGTCGATCAAAATCTCAAGATGGAATAGTCAGAGCCGCAGCCCTTCTGATATTTGATGCAGGAGGACAAGAAACACAAAACTCCCCCGCTTGACGACACTAATGGAAAACATGACTTTCGCTAATTCTTGTAATTTCACTGGTTGGAATTTCGGGTCTCTGTCTGAACGCTAGCTATGCAGAAGGTAAAGTCTTGTTCGAATTTCTCTACGTTTTGACATCTCCAACGATCCATATTGACCATTACATGTTAAAGTGTGCGGTTGGTGGTTTCAAAACCACAATCCCTTCTCGGCCTCGGGCCAAAAAGTCCACGGGTTTTCTAGCGGCCCGGGGCAGGTGGCAAGTGGATATTTGGTCTTCATGCTCCTTTGGAGCCTTTGACCGAGATGGTCTCAGTCCTAATGCTCGAGCCAGGTCCCACTGTTTAAGGCGTATATGCGGTTTATTATTATGAGGCTGAGCGTAAAACATATCTTGAAGAACCCCAAAAACATGTTTCGAAATCGTTTATCAAGTGATTGATTAATTTGCCGACATCTGCTTTTGAAGCTTTCGACATAATGACCCGCCTCGGCTGCTGTTACATATTTCAAGAAAGAGCTGAACTTTTGCGTTGAAGTTTCACTCTGACTCGTTGTTTCTTTGCTGGCTGACTCGTTTCAAGGGCGCGGAAATACTATCAGCCGAAGGCTTTCTGGGCATGGGCTGTCCCTCAGCTTCGGTACCTCGAAGGGATTTCCAAATCAGCAAATTGGCAGAACCTATTCGTCCGCTAAGAAGTCCCAATAATTTCATCCTTGTGTAGATCAATGCATTAGAACCGGTAGTTAGAACTCACTTAACGAAAAGAAGTCAAAACGCCTAAGCTTAGCTTCAATCTATCACAAGATATCTTGTGGGAATACATGTTAAAATGCAATTCCCAAATTTTCACCCGACGCCATTCGGTGGACTAAGCACAAACAGAGTTTAGTGCCTTCGGTATACGCATCTATATAGTGGAGCATGACAACTTTCCTGGTCTCTACTGGTCTGGTGAAGTACTTCCATATCTTCGGTCTTCGGGGACGGCTGTCTGCTGTCTTAGTGTCTGTGCGACAGGTCGCAGCCACACCTCATATGGAATGTACACACTAATTCACAGGTCTGACGCACCGTCGAAGCTTTCAGGTTTCTAGGCCCCTTCCCATCCGGACTTAGAAGTTTCCGCTTGGGAGTGTGCTTAATGTTTGAGTGGATTCACCATAATGGCGGAATCATTATAATGAATGTACTAACTTTATAATTTAAACCTTAGTGTATAGACAGATATCAATAGAAGGAATTGAAATGTGACTTCAAGCAGTCCATATCATTACATAGAGTTTGAAAAGTCCAGAACCCGCACGGCCACATTGTATTTGCAAGATAAATTAATTGATGCCACCATAAACTCGATATCCCGCCTTTCTCTGCTTCAGAAACCAAATAGCCGGTCAATATGTGATTCGTCTACTGCGTCAGGCATATCCAAAGGGACCCACTATTTCGTAAATGCCCCCAAAAAGCAATCCTTGCCACAGATCATTCCATCTTCAAAAGTGTGGGTCGTATCTTTTCCAATCCATCCCATGGCCCGGAGGTCGAGAATCAGGACCCACTTGGCTTAAACCCCGGACTATTTGTGAGTGACAGAAGGGCCCAAGCCAAATTTCCTCCAATCCCACAGCCGAATCAGCCATCCTTCAGACCCACACGGCGTCGAACCCACCTCGGCCCCAGAATCTCCATTCTGGCGGGTAGCGGAGACGGTCTTTGCACTGAAGAAGAATTAACAATTAAGAATTAAGAAGCCGGCCTCGTCAACAAGAATAAAACCGTCTGCTAGTCCTCCTTGGTGCCTGTCTCCAAACAGTATTTCTCACCCTCTCTTTTGAAAGCTCTTAAATGTCTTTCAATCTTTAAATTCTCTATCACCGCTGTTATATTATTATTATAATAGGTCCCGTTGGCCGTTTGCGCCTACCGCCCCACTAGGCTATCTAGCGCATCCCTTGGTAGAAGACTGTGGTACTCAGTTGTCGGTCCCACAAAGTCGACGGCTTTGAAGTTGCCAACCACAGTCAACACATTTTATACTTATCATGGCAGAGAAGTGGGATGCATGGGGCCCTGCTGAAAAGCCAGGTGTCTACCCTAGACAGAACTTCGCTTTAGCAGTGGTAACGGGTACACCTCTGATATCCCTTGCTTTCACATCTTTGCGATTACATGCAAAGAGAAAATCTGGATGGGGATTAGACGATTTGACGATAAGTCTTGCAACAGTGAGTTCTCCCGGTACCTTGATTTTCTTGTACAATTGTAGACGTACAATATGAATATCTCAAAACTAACTGTTGCAGCTTTTGTCTATCGCTATAATATATCCCTCGTGGAGATATATAAAACTATGGCACTCTGGTATCCACATATGGGATATCAACCAAAGAAGGCTAGAGCCGCCAATGGATCAAAGTTACAAGATGCTGACATGGTTCAACGTCTGTAACGCCTTCATTCTCCCACTAGTAAAGGCATCCATCCTCTTCCTTCTCCTCAAAGTAGGAGGTGTGATCGATAATGTTCGCAAGTTCGTATATGGCGTCTTCGTCGTTAACGCGATATCTTGCTTTATTGTTGCTTTCTTTTTCATCTTCCAGTGCCCACAGCGGTCGGGGAATAAATGGCACAGTCGTACATTCGGCGGATTACGTTGTTCTGGTCGGATTGTTATCGGGCGGATATGCATCTTTCAAGTGTGCATCAATATGTTTACCGATCTTCTCATTTTTCCGATTCCTTGTTATCTTACATGGAAGTTACAAAAGGCTAGTCTTCGAAATCGATTGATCGTTGTCTTTTTATTCTCCCTGAGTTTAGCGTAAGGTTCTTCCTTCTCATCTCGATATCACTTTTTATATTATTCTAACATAAAAATTCTAACAGTGTCACTGGCATCGGCGCCGCGAAGATTTATTACACATATCGTGACCGTCTCTACGTCTCCGCATCAGATGACTGGACCTACGAAATCATCTTCACCATCAACCACTGGGAAAACTGTGTCGCAATAGTCGTCGCATGTGTTCCATCCCTCCGCGTCCTCATCCTCCGCTGGCTCGGCAAGGAAGAAGGCCAATCATATGCCGGCAGCGGTGGCAGTCCTATCCGCATCACTGGCGGTAACGGAGCAACTTCCAGTGTTGGGCAGACCCAAAAATCCGCTCGCGAGAGTTTTCTCGCAAAACTACGGCCTCCACCTAAGAGGAGGGGACTTTATGATACCACTATTGGAGATCAAACCATCGATCTCGAGAGCTGTGTAGTCAAGCCACGGTTCGGAGAAACAATAATGGAAGATGATCACGATGGAGCGAGTTGTGGTAGTAAGACAGAGATCAACTTTTATCGGAGTGCGAGTGTATCTACGACGGGTATGAGTGATGATGTTATTGAGAAGCCTGCTCCGATTACGCCGAAGTATTAACTTTTTCTTCTTTCTTTTTTGATGGAGTTATTCTATTTTACTTTACTTTTTTAAAAATTTTCTAGCTTCCCCATTCTGTTCTTCAGCCCGGTTGATGGCGTTTTTTTTTTTTTTTTTTTTTTTTTTTGAGGCGTTTGTGAATATATTGGTGGGCTACTTTCATTATAATGTATCTTTTTTTCTTTCTATCTCGGACTTTGTTCCAAATTCAGCTTTTATGCGTATGTACCGAAGGATTTGGCGTCTTTGGGGGTTTACGCCGATAGTATAGCATCACAACAAGATCATGAAATACTTATGACAAATAATTATCTTTCTCGAAGACATACATTTCATTTCAGGCACAAAAATATACGTAAATACCGATCTCCAAAACCATTTGGCCAAGCTCGCTATTCGCCCTGACAAGCCAAATAATCATAATTACCGTCCACGTGCAAACCATGTTTTCCCCCTGGATGTCTATGAACGAGACACCAAATGTGCTGAATGATTCAAGCCCCCCTCATAATAAGTAATACCTAATAAACCAGTACCCAAAAATACAAGACGAAGGGTTCTGAACCCCTCCTGACTTTGCCCATCAGCCCTGAGCTGAGGTTTGCGTTGACTGTGGGACAGTTTGGACTAGCGGCAAAATAGGCTGCGTTAACTCCGCTCCACAAATCCCCACAATTCCACAAATCTTAGACACGATTTGCCTCTAGAATGGCATGTCGGGGTGTGGATTGTGTGTACTTGTAGACGGGCGGCCGGGCGTGACGGAATTATTTCCATTTTTGTGTTAGGAGTCCCTTCTATGAAAAATTCCATGATTCTACATGGGAGCGGCCAAAACGGACGGAATAAGGCCGTCTTCGATCGTCATGGGAGGGGCCGAAAAGAATTCGGGTTTCTAAGTTAGTTATTACTTACTTAGGTACCACGGCCATATGATTCGGATCGAAGTAAACCGAGAGTCTTGAAAAAACAAACCATGCGTAGATTCCCTTACATGATATCATATTCTTCGTTGACGGTATCCCTTCGCCTGAAATGAAGGCTCCTCACAGTACTTACATAAACTCAGTCTTGATCTTTACTTTTGAACCTGATTCTCTACATGCATTTGCAGCGCAGTGGCAAAGCCACGTTATATAATATCGACCTCTTATTGACGGTTCATCCACCCTCGATCTTGATTTCCCTCGGTTCCATGATCCAAACACATGGTAATGACTTGGCGTTCACAAGGACTTTGAAGTCCCCACAAAGTTTCGAATGGAAAAAAGGGATATCGAAGGGACAAAATTTAGAAATCGGCCGAAGTTTTTCGATCGACCGCCGCACGGTGGTGTTTGCAAATTCACCCTGCATGAGTAGTCAGATTCCGTTACAACTCCTTAGTCAACAACTATAGATCCAGGCACCCAGAAAGGAATCATTTCTTCTTCTATGATTATTCTAACACTGACAATCGGAATAATATTTAGACATACTAACTCGATGATCATTTCCTCTAAGATCGATTACTCAAACTAAGCTACGAATATCACGGTCACGGAAATTTAACCGCCCTTAAACAAAAGCCTAGAAGTTTCTCCCCGGGGGATATTTGGGAAATCGATTGAAAAAAATTATAACGTCATGACAATTTAAAGATAGATAGATAGTTTCTTCAATGTTAAATACATACATACATGCCTCCCCTTCACCCCTGACGCCTGCATATACACATATATATTCGAGTAAACCATGTGCAGAGAATTGAAGAATATTTCCTGAGGAGCTAACATTAAAGGGATAAAAACGCTATTGAAGGAAAGATATGAACTGAAAAATAAAAATAGAACATGAACTCCAAACCCGCCCTCCCCAGCTAAGCTGCGTACATAGGCTTCAAAAGAGTAGTTAAAAGTATTAAGTAAGACCGTAAACGTCATGACGTTTCCAAACTAAGCCGGAGATCAATATCCGTTCATTAGAATGCAACAATAGCACTGAGGATGGCCGCAAAGGCAAAAGTATAGAACGCAGACATAGATCCCACGATTGGAGCAGCCGATGATGGGGTAGCAAGTGTGTCGTTCGTCTCGGCTTTAGTAATGAACTGCTGTTCGTCTGAACGAACGCACCCTGAGATGTCGGTCAGAACCTTTGGACAGGCTGTTCGCTTCCATGTTATGCTGTGGTATTCTTTAGCATGTATTCAAGTAAATGAAGTTCTAGAGACAGTAAAACATACTTTGGTCTTTGAGCATCCTTGAACCAGTCGAATCTCCATTGACAGCCTGGCTTCAAAGTGTCTGGAAGAAGATCGCATTGGTCACGTCGAAGGACACCGTCATTGTCCTTCGTGTTGATTTCGGACGGACCAAATTGCTTTGCGCAGGCGCTGGAATAATCATAGCCTCCAGGGATCTATATTCATAATGAGTACCTTAAATCTATAGGAAATCTTTGGAATCGGAGACTTACACCGAAGTTAAACTGGGAATAGCCTTTGGCATCATAATTCGTATTACTAGCCTGAACAACCATTTTATTGCCCTTGATCGGGCCATCCGTGAACTCAAGTTCATAACATCCACAGCACCATGTTCTCTCTCCATACCCATCAATAAAAGCACCAATGAAACCATAAGAAAAGGTCTCGTTGACTGCCCATGGAATTTGGTCTTGGCAGCTAAACGACTCGCCGTCGCTGCAACCGGTTCCCAAATTCCAATCTGTCAGTCTGGTACCGTTGATATCGCAGGTATTAATTGGGTTTCCGACGAAGAAACCGTGGTCAGCCCATGAGCAGGAGGCTTTGCAGCAATCCCAGTAGAGGGATGTTTGGGCAACTCCAGAAACTGATGTTTTGGCTTGGCCATAAACAACTTGAGGAGCTGCTGCGAGTAGGACGGAGGTAACTAGGAATTTGGAGAAAGACATATTGAAAGTAGTATTGATGTCTTACTAATTTTTGCAATAGATGGGGATGTTTCAATTGCAATAGAAACTTAAAATAAAAGATATAATTATTAAAAGAGAGTGTAGACTAATATCGCCAGGTAGAAGGAATGGTAGCGTCCCGCTATACGAAATGGTAGAAGCGAGAATAGGTGGTTATATAATAAGTTTTAATTGAAAATCGACAAGGAAGAAAAGACCGCTACCCAAATATTTGGTTGGAGCTATAGTAGAACCTTGTCCACTTAATCCACTTTCAGGGCGTTCTCTCCGGGTGCTTTTATGTAGATGCGAACCTATTGTGGAGAAGTCTTCCCCAGATTCTGGCTGGACGCCATCTCGGTTTTCGGGCTGCTTTACGACGGCCACAACATGGCTGGCACCGATCAGTAAATTCAACGTTCGCGTTCCAATTTACAGCATACAGTCGATAGTTGCGCAGGCATGGCCATACCGCTCTGATTCACCACAAACAGTTGCACCCCTGAATCCGAAGCCGAATATGGGTAAGAGAGCTTATACGACATACTAAGAGGCGAAACTTTTTTCCCTTCTTCAAACATGGCTCGGCACTGTGGGATTGATTTGATCGCGGCCGAAAACTTGAGTACTCCACAGCTCTTCCCACCGACGCTAAAACCGCCAGGGCCTTGGCGTTCTGAATGTCCGTGCGACAGACTTGCATTCCTGTGAGCACAAGTGGGACCCACATGGCCACCACATCTCTGGTACATGTGCATTTTTGACATCCTGCGTAGATTATGTGCCTGTGGTCTCAGTGCCTTGGGAGATGGTCGGGACAAGACATCCTTTTACTTTTTCCTGGTGCGGCTGTATGTATAGCCGGTTTCGACGGGTCCGTGTTTGCACCCACGAGTTTTTGATGTCGCTATATACGGGAGGAGCAAAATACACGAGAGTTCTTGCACAAATCTGTGCTTAAGATTCAATTCAGGATCTCGGTGAAGCCTGGTAACGCTGATTCGCTTAAAGCAAACCAGGGTCGTGAACTTTGGAAATGGCGGGGTATGGGGAACTTAACGTAACTTTGCATTGAAGGGGTTTAGACTTACTCGCTGTAATGAAAACGTAGTTTGACTCGAATAACCGGGCCTTGAGCAAACATTCGTTCGGGTCGTGCGACCCTTGAACCCTAGTTGGATCCGTTCTTCTGGAAACTTTGCTAGGAATGTTAACGTTCTAAAGTTAAGTTTTCATGGTTTGACAAGAAGTGAAACTTGTATTCGACTCTCACGACTAATTTGCATTTTGTCACCGTGAAGTTTTAGCGCGCAAAGATTGTGCTGAGGCCTCGATTCAGTGACCGCACAAGTTATCGTATCAGCGTATCGATTGCGGTACGGCTAACGGCCAAACGTGACGTCGGCCGGAAAAACACGGCCGGCTGGACCTGTCCCGGATTAACTTGAACTTGGATATCCTTGAAACACAAATCTTAATACTAACGGGCTATATTATAGCACATGCAGCAATCAATTATGCACTCAGAGAAATCAAGAAAGAAGAAAATCTCAATGATCCTTGCGGCGCTTTGATCCCCACATAAACGCGGCAGTTGCGCATGCGTCAAAGCTTTTTCTTGTCTTCTCTTTTCTTTTCTGTAGTTTTCGACCGCTGCTTGCTGTCTCTGCACAAAATATGATATCAAAGGATTGGGTTAGGATATGGCGGAGTGGCTTGAGAGTCAGCTGCCAGAAAGTGTGACCGCCAGTTGCATCGTCACATTTTCTTTTCTCGTTAAATATCGTTTCAGCTTTTAACGGTGTGTGTGGTCGGAATCGATATGGAAAGCTTAAATCATCTCGTGCAGGAAATTAATTATGTAAGTCTGAGAACTGTACCTACATGTCGACAGGCTAGGGCACGCAATCTATAGCTGAAGCCCGAGGGTGATCCCCACTATCAATCGATTGTAGGAGACGGGACGAAAAATTGAATAAGTATTTTTAAAACTCACAATGCGCATGCAGGGATATTCGTATACGTACACGTGCGTGGGTGTGATGCCTCAGCTGATATCTACTGGTATACAATGCAGAGCTCTTGAGAAAAGAGTGATAATGGTATGAGATCGGACAATTAATCATGGCAGTTTGGAATTCATGCATACCGGAGAACAAGCCTCCGAGAAATATTACCAAATGCGAACCAACCTCATTAAATTTTAAAAGTCAAAAGGCGGGATGAGGTGGCGGGTACCTGCGTGCATAGATTCTATAGTATCATATACACAGAATATGCTTGTAGAGATGTAGATAATTTAGCTTAGACTATAAGACAGAATAGAATTACTGTTTTGTCAATCTTTGAATCCGAGCTCATCTAAATCGGGTCCGTGATTGGAGAAATATATATTCCACCTGCGTCCTGTGTCCAAGCTTGTTTTAATTACTCTGCAGCCTAGGTTTATACCAGTTTATCCACCAGTGGCAAGCCGTCTTCGTGAATGTGGTCTTTCTTTATCTGCAGAGGAGGCGGGGTATAATGCAATGTAGGTGGTAGGACTCAAAGGGCAGCTACGTCTGCCGCATTTTGGCCCAAGCACCCCCCTAAGCTGAACCAGATAATGAAGTACGAATCAAGTGTCAACATGGCTGTTGACGCAAACCCATTAAAATACTCTAGCTCTGAAGTTAGCGCCGTTAGCGCATTTATATTTGTTCTATATCAAATGTTGTTATCCGCACCACATATTTCCCCCCATCTTACCCTCCGCCGTATCTCCTACATGCTCAACGAACTCACGAAATTATTTGAGGTTACGTAAATTTACCGGATGGCTTGGATTGTCCGTGGGCGTATCACATTTGTACAGAGTTATGGTGTGCATGATGTCCAGGCTATATTGACACAGCAGCCGTGAACCGCTAGCTTCTGGAGTCTAGATTTCGTGTCTCCCCGTCCGCAACTTCATTCATCGTATGATCCGCTTGGTTTCGACTGGCTGTTGGCCAAAAAAAAAAAAAAAAAAAAAAAAAAAAAAACTTGGAGGTGTAAGCTTTACAGATCTTCTTTCGTATCCCGTTCCCCAAAAGTGAGCCTGAGCCCGGGAGTCAAATCGATGGATTGAATTTAGTACACGCAATAGACTGCGAGAATTGACCGGGTTCTGTTGGGAAAGGAGGCTGTATCAAATATTAGATCCAGACGGCCAAAGCCCCAGGATGTTTGAGTCGAAAGGGGGATCGATTCGATAGGCCCCAGCCGGACTGCCTTAAAGTCCCACCAAGCTTACAATATTCAACAGATTTTGAATTAGATAGATGAAATGAACTTGTCGGAAATTTGGTGAACCAGATTCGAAGTCTATCATTCGACCCGCTATCTATTTTCTACTGGGATGAGCAGATACATGTTTGAAGTTTTCGCGAGCTCTGGATACGAGACCAGTGTGAAGCATATTTACTATACTCGTCTACGTGAACTTCCTAAGCCTACATAGGTACTTACTTACTGCGAATTAACCCACTAGAATTGGTTTTAATCCTAATTTTGCAAAACAACTGTTAATAGGTCTTGATGGCCTCAGGCCTCCCTCACACCCAATTTTACAGCCCAATAGATAGATTATCTGAGTCTCGGAACCAAATTGTGTACCTTGACAATATTATTTCTGGTAGAGTCTCGAAAAATAGTCACACAAGAAGGGTCACCGAGACTATACATTCTTACAGGTCTGATACATGACATGTCGTATAAATTATAAAGATTCCACATGGAACTATATTTGCTAGCTACTGCATTCATGAGTGTAGATATTGAACATTACAACCAACCATATAGCGGAGCCTCATCCAAGTAGCTAACTATAAAGTGGGGAACTCTAGTTGTCAATTAAAGTGGAGATCCAGTCTACGTACTAAGTTTAACGGTTAAGCTATCAGGTCGAGTGCAGTGTACATCAGTACTAACGGGGCATTTGTTGTATTTTATCTGGACAACACAGAGAGAAAGTATCTGGGTCATCGTCATGACGGGTGTTGGTTGTTGAAGGGGAAGTGGCGTCATGTAAATATTCGCTGGGAACAAAACAAAGCTTCTAATGGGCGGTAAGAGTGCATTGGTGACCTTAGGAGATTACCGTTTACCGGGTAGTAAGAGGCGAAGTTACTTGACCTTACTTAATACTGTACCTGTGTTCGGGTGCTCCAGATCTAGACTTGACTGATGCGGTTTACGACGTTTCGTGTATCTCGTTAAAAAAATTTATTAAAAACACTAAAATAAACTAAAAAAGAGGCAGAAGGAAAAGAAGAAAAAGAAGAAAAAGAAGGGTTCACTGGGAGGAGGAAGCCCGGGCCAAGAACCAGGCCGGCAACTTGTGCCTGAGGTGTGGAGGGACGTATGCCCGCTCCACAGCTCGAGCTACAAGAGGCTCGGTCTTGTCTGGGCCCAGAACCTCTTCCCCACCAGTTTCTTCCTTCTTTTTCTCCTTCTCCTTCTCCTCGTCCTCCTCCTTCTTCCTTCCCCCCTCTCCCTCAAGGTACTTCAGCATCCACCGCTCATGAGGGCGAGGCTTAGCACCCCCCCTCAGTCTTGCGAGTGGAGCTAGGATGTATGCTGGCGGGGCCGAGACCGCGGTTGCCGGCTGGCATGCTGCTGTAACAGCGGGCTTGTCAGAGGCCCTCGCAATGGGCTTGACAGAGGCCCTGGGGGCCCAGGTGCTGGTGATTTTGGTGTTGGTGTTGGTGTTGGCGGTGGTGGTGGTGGCCCTGGTGGCCCTGGTGGCGGGTTTGGTGATGGGCTTGGTGGTGGTGGTGGTGGTGGTGGTGTTGGTGATGGTGGTAGTAGTGGTGGCGGTGGTGATGGTTGGTGATCCGGCGCACCGGATCTTCTCGATAGTTTGGGGGTCAGTGACTCCGAAGAGTTTGACCCCCCTGATCACGGCCTCGCAAACACCGTGCCCCTCCTCCTCCATGATCCGTCGGATCATGGCCACGACTTTGGCGACATTGCCAAAGCCGATAGCCCCGAGGGGCAGGAGGTTTAGAATAAGCCACTCGGGGACTTCTGAGGGCTTGTCGTACACGATGGAGCCAATTGGCTCCCCGGCTACGATGGGCAAGACGTTAGCTAGGTGTTGCAACGAGTATGCTCTAGAGCTACGTTGAGACGGTAAAAGATGCGTCTTAAAGCAGTCTAGAGAGAGTATATAACTTACTAGTGGGATCTCTGCGGCAGTCCATTGTTGGTTTGGAAGCTTGGATGTGGAGGTTGTGATGGTGGAGGTTGTTTGTGGTTGTGGTGGAGGTTTAATGTGACAGAGAGGTTGATGGCAGGGGTGGATGGAGGATGGAGGGATGAAGAAGGAAGAAGGAAGATGGTGGGGGAGGGGTCCTTTTTATAGTCGGCGATCTCGAACTGTGGCGCACGTGGCGGACAACAGAGTAGCTATTATGGATACTGGGCCTCGACCCTCATGTCGCCTACCGCAACCGCCTTGGGAGGGGCTAACTCTCTTTCCGCATTATAGCTACCTAGGTAAGTACCCAGTTACTAGATACGATGATTGGCTCCGTCGATGGGCCTTAATGTGCCTATGTCTGTCTTTAGTACTTACGAGAGTATGTAGTCCGATACCTTTAATTCCCATATGATCTTATGAGGGCTATTGGACTGGTAGGTAGGGACTACTACTAGGCTATTCAGTTAGCTGGCCCTGCAAGTAAAAGACGCAGTCTATCATATATATTCTTTTTGTCTTTCTTGCAATATTCTCAAGATCTTCACATATCTAGATTCGGAACTCCTGTTACTAAATATGCTATTCCACCCACTTGCACTGACTTCTTATAGAACGATAAACAAACGGGATATTTCTATGCTTGTATATGAGCTTTTATAAGTGTTACTTTTGGAATTGAGCATATCCGCATCAGGTTTCACCGTGTAGAACATAGTCGTCGATCGATGGACCTGATTAAAGAACTACACTAAATTAACTAGATAGTAGTCACTTCGCTGAGACATATCTTAAATAGTCTCATACCGTGACAATTAACATTAGATCGCGAGTTTATGAATCTAGATATGGACTCAATATGCATGATGCTACCCGTATACTAGCCTCGATTCCAGGCGATCGATTCCGTTATACCATTGTTTCACAAAGTATATAAAAAGATGTATGATTTCGAATTCATTGATTCAAACCTTCTCTAAGACTGGAATACATGAAAAGCAACATAAGATTAGACCCCCTTGATATTCAAGGTCGGTTGATATGAACGCCTTAACGCAGGAGCAGCCGTAAAATCCTATACTCTCCACTAGTTTTTCATCAACGGGAAACTAATGCTTCGATTTGTACCACTCTAGAGTATTTAGATATTTAATGTAATAATACGCTTAATGCGCATATGTAGTTTTAGCTAATATCAGACTAAACGAAATGCCAGTGGCAAAACACAGGCCGGCATAGGCCTAAGAAGCCAATTCGGAGAAAAGGCGTTTTGGAAAGCCATAAAACCTTCTAGATCTAATCATATCATGCTCTGCAATTGGCTAGTGAGTAGGTACAGATTAAACTAGCAAGGTCTAGAACTAACCGATGATTAACCAGTTACCTAATCGGTTACAGTTTAGTAGTGGATACTTTTGAACATGAACATGAACTCCAACTTCCCATTTCAGTCAAGGATTTTGAGTTTAAACTTGAGACTAAAAACTACAAGGTCTATAGGATTTTCTTGAGAGCTCGAGCTCGACTAAGTGCTCGCATAATTGTGAATTACAACTAATACCTTCATGATGTTGTTGCATTTTGCCGTGATTAGTCAGCGGATTTAGTGTGGAGTCACGACAATTAATCGGCCACGGAAATAGCTAGCTTCTAACTCACTTAACTAATTTCATCGTTCTAATTGTAAATCTCTATAGCTTGTCTACAGAATAAAACTGCCGAGTACCATGGAGGCTTCTTCGAACACAGTTCCCGATGCCACATATTCTAAGTGGTTTGACTCTATCATCGATTATGGACAAGACCGAAATGTTGGTGAGGCCGATGGTGACGAACAGCTACACATGCAAGGACGAGCGGAGGCGAATTCACAGCAGCCAGAAGTTACCAAAAAATCTAAGGGACGAAGACATCTAAGCAAAAATTCAAAACAAGTTTTGCAAAAGTGGTTCATGAGCAATATACAACATCCATATCCCTCGGAGATAGACAAACAATCATTAAGCAAAGAGACGGGTCTCAGCGTGCGTCAGGTAGCTGACTGGTTTGCGAATACGCGGCGTCGACGAAAGTATAAGACGGAAACTCCTCCGCCACTCACAAAAACAAAATTACAATCTACTACTCCATCGCCAATTCCTGTACCTGCAGCATCCGTGGCATGGGAAAGCATGACCCCGCTTGATCGTTGGCGCCACTCACCTCCGGATCAAGAGCCTGCTCCTCTAAATGCAATTGCTGATGCAGTACTCAATGTTGGAAATAAAACACAGAATCATGTCTCCCAGGACTGGAGTTTTTTTGACTCTAGCGACTCAAGTGTCGGAACTTCAGTTGGCTCTTTTGGATCTTCTATTTCAGGTCGATTGAGCCAGTCCCCCAGCATAGTAGGCAGTGGCTCAGACAGCAGTGGGCCGCTAAAGAATAGCCGGCGACGTCGACGTCGCTATAGGCCTCATTCGCCTACTAAAGCTTCTCGAAAAAGCCGAGACGCTAATGCAGATCGGATATATCAGTGCACATTCTGCATAGACACTTTTAAATCGAAGTACGATTGGACAAGGCATGAGTCAACGGTACACCTTACACTAGAGGCCTGGGTGTGCCATGGACATCAAGGTGTCTATATCGACGACAAAGAAAGAAAATGCATATTTTGCGACGTTACTGACCCTTCGGATACACACCTCGAAGAACATAACTTTGACAAGTGTGCGAAAAAGCCTGAATCTGCGAGGACCTTCTATAGAAAGGACCACCTCACCCAGCATCTTCGCTCAGTCCATAACTCTAAGCGAGTTACGAGTGGTATGGCGGAGTGGAAATCGAAGCTGGATCAAATAAATTGTCGATGTGGATTCTGTGGCGAACGATTCCTTCTTTGGTCCCAGCGTAACGCACATATCGCGGAGCATTTTACAGACGGCGTAAAAATCAAAGATTGGAAAGGGTGCCGCGGGCTTGATCCATCCATATCTCTGCTAGTAGAAAACGCTATGCCACCTTATCTAATAGGGATGGAAGCCGGGTCATTCGAGCCTTTCCGCCCATCCCAGGGAATTCTAGCACGCGCACGTCCCGATCAAGAATCATCCGACCAAGAGCTTCCGCAGCCAAGTAACGTAAATTATTACGAAGAATTAACAGCACAGCTTAGCGAATATATCATGACCGCTAGAGCAACTGGGACCAACATTAGTGACGAGGATATTCGACGAGAGGCGCGGATCCTCACATATGGCGACGATGACCCTTGGAATCAGACCGCAGCCGATAATCAGCAATGGTTGGACTATTTCAAGCAGGGACATGGTATCTCTAGCGGGGAGGGGGGATTGGATCTATCCACACCAAACGACTTTGACCTCTGCAACTACACTGCGGATCTTGATCCCAGCTTTGCAATTTTATTCGGCTTTAGCCAGACGGCCACTGGCTACTGTAATCTGCCCTTAAATTGGCGTTCTCCGGAGTGTCTTGCTGAAATGGCCAGGTGGAGGTCTGTGACTCGGTGCAGTGCGGGGCATGAATGCGAGGATGCGGAACCAGGTTTACCTTGATCTGATTGATTGGTTTGTTGTTATTCGAGCATTTAGTTTTCATGGATAGGAGTTTTTGTCTTCATACATAGTACATATTCCCATCAAACATAGCGGTCAATTCTAATACCTTTACACGTTATAACTAATTACTGTATCTTAATCTCGAACTCAAGTTACATCTTCTGAATTGATGTCGACACCAAAATACTATCAAAACAGGGTTCGGCGAAGTGGGTATAAAACCTGATAGTTATATACAAGAGAGTAGTACCATAGTCTAGCGTCAAATAATTAACTCCGGACACTATGCCCATTAATATACTTAGTGATGGGTTTGGCGATGGTAACGGCGACAGAGAAAGGTCGCCTAAAACCGGGATACAATAATTAATCGAGGCCACCAGTGGTAATATATAAGGCAACTGGCCATGGACATACACTACATGTAGAATTAGCATCTTGTGAAAAGAACCTAGCCTCGAGTCCAGAGAAGAACCCATCTTTTAGCATATTTATAAGAATTGCGCTCGCACTTATCTCCGCCATCAAGAGATGTAAATGCATTATTACGAGAAGATGTCCGAAGAGGAGATTCTGGTCTTAAAGTCGCTAGGTGCTACGGTCGTTCGAGCTAACTCCAGTCGGCGTGCCGATAGAATCGCCGGATTCTATCATTAGTGTAGCAAAAAAGCTACATGAAGAAATATCTTACATCCGCTACCAGTACGGCAATTGAAACAATCCAGAAGAGGACGAATTGGGGACAGGGCCAGAGATATGGGCTCAACATAACGAGAAATTGGATGCTGTTGTTGTAGGTGCCGGTAGGGAGGAACTATAACGGGAATCGGACACCTCCTTTTATGACGTCTCGGGACGAGACAAGCCGTTGTCTAAAGAAATTGAATGAGAATATCTGTATCGAGGGTGAGGGCCCTATTGGGTCCGTTCTCGCGCAGCCGGAAGAATTGAACAAGATGCATCGGCGAAAGTGAATACAGAGTCGAAGGACGAGACAAAGTCGAAGGACGAGACAAAGTCGAAGGACGAGACAAAGTCGAAGGGATATAGTACGACTTTTTGACGCCTGCGTTCTTGGATCAGAGTACCGCAGAAATCTGGATAAAGACTTGATGAAGATTCATTCGACTATGCGCGACGATAAATTAAGGAAGAGGGATTGCTTTGTTTTATGGGGCTCTCGTCTAGCGCTGCATTTGCTGGCTCGTTGGGATTGTAAACTCGCGGTCATGCTAGGATTGTTTTGATTTTTCCGGATGGAATTCGAAAATACTTTGACGATGTTCGTCAATGACAAGTAGATGCGGGGCAATTTAATATATATGTTTTAAGTATCTTCGGAAATTGAATTTTATTCCAATTTCGTTTGGCTATTATATTATTTACCATGCCAAGCGCACCAGCTAGCTCTACACATTGAGGAGAACGCGCAGCCGATTAGTCGCTAGTCTTTCCTTCCTCGAGCCCGCCCCCGGCCCCCTCATAAGAAATTGTAAGGGATAATACACTATTAAGTTTAGAACAGACAATGAAGATTCGATCGATCATGCAATATCAGACATGACTGACATCAATTCACAGGTATACCGGTACTGAGCTACTTATAATCATAGATTGGTCAGCATTGGATTCAATTGCCATATGTTCAACCTTTCCAGGATTCCTACGATATCAATTACTAAGAAACCCTTCAAATTGACCCAGCCTGATATCAACCGACGCCTTATAAATCATCCCACGCCCTAAAAAATGTCAAAACATTGTTAGGGAATAAAATACCACGCGAAAATGTGTTGTCGTGAAGTGTGACGAGAAACCATGGAGAAAACACTCCGTCTCGTCACGTACCAATAGAACAATCTAGTATAATGCGCGCATAGCTGTGACTTCCCGAGTGCGAATGGCACACGTGTACAGGTAAGCCCACAGGCCCCTTATTTAAGAAGGCTGGACGCCACTGTTCTAACAGGAATCATTTATGCAAATCCCACAATGCATTGCTTCTAGCTTCCAGTTCGACCGTCGACCGAGCTCTTTCTAGACTTATTCGTCCGAAGTTCTCACATCGTTCGATTCTTCCGTAAACTGATAAAAATGTCGCCGTATTGCACAAAACTATCAAGTTGCGATCGTTTTGCTGAGCTTCCAGCTGAGATCGTAGAATTAATTCTCACGGTAAATAAGTTTCTGCACCAGCTACAACCACTTCTGTAGTTTTTATAAACTGATATTGACACTATTTTAAACTGTTAGAACATATCTAAGAACGATATAATAGCTCTCCGCTCGACATGCCGGTCATATAACAGCTACTTTTCTCAATGCCTCGTCCGCCGCATAGCTAGTGAATCTAGCACGGAGCAAATGATCGGGTACCTACAGAGGGCCATCAAAAACTGTCTTCATACAGTTCTCGCATTACTACTGGCCGAAAAAAGAACGCTAGTTGATTTGAAGACGGGATTGAAAGAAACAGCACTACATATGGCGGCGAATGAGAACTGCACTTTTGCAGCTCGGAAGCTGGTGGACGTTGACGCCAATCTAGAAGCAGTTACGAAGTACGGGTGGACCCCATTGATGGAAGCAAGTAGATTCGGACATGAGGGTGTCATTAAGATATTGGTATCTGCGAAGGCTGCAATAAATTATCAAGGGTTTCATGGTTGGACGGCTTTACATCTTGCGATACGCTTTGGTCACCCGAAAGTTGCGCAAATGCTACTTGAAGCGGGCGCAAATCCCAATTTGAAAGATAATGATAGGAGTTCTTCTGGATGTGGGAAGGTGAAAGCATGGGGCGCTATCTGATTCTGGATCAGTCGAACTATTTACTTCTTTCTTGATGTTTTAAATGATCTTGATATATATACCATAAGAAAGGAAACATGTCCCATCGGGTTAATTATAATAGCCATACAATAAATATATTAATACTTACCTTTATTAAATTAAGTAATAAGCCAACCAATTGCAAAGCTTAACTACAAATGTACCGCCTTGATCGATTATAACCTCTAGTATATAGGTTACATCGATCCTAACCTCGACAATATCCAAAATACAGAACTATATAAGATATAAGAGATAGGGGAAGATCAGACGGTTAGTCAGAGACCCAAGGTATGGGTACAAATATATAAATCGATAATACTCGGTAAATCATTAAATCAATTAGTATATATACCTATTTACCAGTATCTTCAAGCGATTCCCAAATTTTCAAATTCGATTCGTAAATCCCAGCATCCACCGCCTCAAGGTTTACTTCCCCACTAGAGCCGTCTCAAGATCAGCTGGTATACATTGATCTAGCCTCGAGACCAGGCGCAGATGAGAGGGCAGGGACATTAATCTCTCCTATAGCTAATCTTTCATGCATGCGCATCTATACACAGTACATGCATCGATTTAACACATGAACTACATACACGGGGTAGAAGCAAGACCAACTGATCTCGAGACTTCGTGTGTATCATCCATACCAGCTAGCCAGGGAGCATCATACCATACCAATCAAAATGACTTTCATGGAAATTAATTATACCTCGATCTTTACGGAAATATTTCCAGAATCTTTCGTAGTTACCCCCTAGCTCTATAGAAACTGTGAAGGAAATGAAATATCGCTATTCATTTGTAGTATGGTATTCGATCCTGTCTCCAGAACCAACAGTCAAGTAATATTATAGAACAGATGATGAGAGACTAAGGAAGAGACGCTGCGGGAAGTCCCGCAGGATCTAGCTAGAGATAAACAAGCGCCTCCCGCTAACATGAATCTCAGAACCACGCTTCCAGTCCCATGCATAGTGCATGATCAAATTGCAAACCCTTCAATCAAGTTTAACCACGCCACCCTGTCTCATAACTAGACAGTGACCAAACAGGCACAATAGTCCCATCAAAATCCCATCACGCAGAGGAAAATTGAGGAGAAAACGTGAAATTCAACGACCTGGGAAATTTTAGGAGAGTAAAATGATACATGGAAACTAAAATACACACGCGATCCATGAAAGGAAAAAGAATACCCCCCCTGTATAAACAAGAATGGAAATATAATGCGATACACTCTCTGTTTGAGATACAGAATAGACATATACGCATTAGGTAACGCAAAAAAAAAAAAAAGCCATTACCCCCACATCTCATCTTGTCACATCCTCACCCACTCCCTCACCTTCGTGTATATGCAAATGGCAGTAAACGAGAACGCCGCCTTAAAGAAAAGTAAAAAGAGAAGAAAAAAACAAAGTCATAAAAGCACTGAGCCTGCATTATCATCCTCAACCGATCTCACTAGTCAAAACATCACCATAGCTGATGTCTCTCGTATCCTCCTCCGCCTTCGCCCTAGCCTTACTGATCCTCAACAACCTATCCATCTCCTCGATATCCTCCACAACTTCCTTAACCACTTCTTTTGCCTCCCTCAATATCTTATTCCTATCCCAATCCGCTCTATATTGCCACACCAAATCCATTATTGCCGCATTCACCTGTTCAAGTTGTTCGATTGTGTAATCATGTGAAGTCTGAACAAGGTATCTGTGGAAGTTACCCAGCTCCTCTTCATCAAGTTGAAGTGGTGGGTCGGGATCGGGGGTTGGTGGGCGTCGAACGATCGGTGGAGCAGATGACGAAGGTGACGGTCCCGCTCCAGCGAGCTCAGCCATTCTAGCGGCTGCTTGGCGAATCGCGAGAGCGGCAAGTGGTGATTGCTGCGAGCCGTTGGTGGCTTGTGTGCTTCTCAGATCCGGCACAAAGGCGAACTGACTAGGTACGCTTCCATCTGAGGACGCTACTGCTGTTCCACAAAAGATTACTCATTAGCCCATGCCTCCTAATGCAACTTGATTATATGGGTAAAAGGGGTACATACGCTGTGTATCCGGCAACTGACTATCTCCAAACTCAATCGGATGCTCATAGCCCGTGGTTGTTGATGCGTGCCGCATAAGATGCTGGGTCCTCGCACTATTCGTACTTCCCAAGCTCGCCATATCGCTACCAAACTGATAAGGTCTTGCAGGTGGTGTATCCTGCGGAACATCGGTAGTCCTTCCACCGCTACTACTAGAAGCGGGATGACTACCCTGGCTGGGCCGTGTAGCATTACTGTTTTCTTTTCCGCCAGAAGTCGTAGAGCTAGCGTTCAGCGTGTTTTGCTCGAACTGCGATTGGGTGTTACTAACCACCACAGCAGACGAGTACTTGCCTCCGCCAGCTCCACTTCTTTGTGTATTGGCGACAGAAGAAACCATTGTCGAATGTTGGGTACCATGAACCAAAGTCGTTGATGGCTGCGGCTGGCCGACATGACTTTCTGGGGGGATGCTCTGAGCTGCTGTCTTGAAGGTGCTGCTAACGTTACTATCTGACGCAGCTGGACCTGGCGTAGCATTCGAAACCGCGGTTGCAGCTCTCGTACTTCCACCAACAGCGATATCGCTCATAACCGCATCTCCATCACTATCTTTGGCTCCAGCCTCGCTCGCTGCAATATAACCATTAGAATTAGAGCTCTGCTCGGCATGTTCCTCCACGAGTGGCGGCATCAAAGGAGGCAGAAGTGGTGGCATCATCATCTGAGCTTGTTGATACTGCATCGTAGGGGTATGAAGAGTAAACACCCGTTTTGTATCGGTAGTACTCGGCCCAGCCTGCGCAGGTGTTTCCAGGACAGAAGGCTCGGCCCTCGGGGTACTCTCCTCCCCGCTCTCGGTAATAGCGGCAAGGGTACCTCTAATGCCTCCACTTTTCCCTTCCTCATCCTTCTTCTGCCTCCTAGCTTCTGCTCTGTTCCACACGTCCTGCCATCCAGCAACCCACTGAGGATTCTCCTTCTCCAAATCAAAGATCGAGATTTCGACATTCGTCATCATCTCACTCCCTAGCAGGAGCGCAGATCTATCACCGCTAGCTTGACAATCTAGCATTAAATACTGGATATCCTGCACAAACTGGCTGGGCTTCACATAATACCCATTAAAGACACGCTCCTCAATAACTTCCAAATCTAGATTGTAGAACCTCTTGTTCTTATGAATGTCAAGAATCATATCAGTCCCCTCGCTATCCTTGACAAGCTGAAGATCTGTAACTGGAGGAATGTCACTGGCTACCATATCTTCATTAAAGTCCGGTCTGCCGAGTTGCTCCAGCCGTTCCTGAGGGATGAAGGGTCGTTTGAACCTCTTGTATTTGACTTTAAGCATATCAATGATAGGCATAAGTCGTACTTTCAATTGGTGAATGTAGTATTTGTCGGCTTGCTTTTGTGTTTTGGTCTCCTCCTTGGTTTGAACTTTTGGCGGTGGCGGTGGCGCTAGAGGGAGTTCTTCGATCTTGCGTTTTGGACGCATTGTAGGATCCGGGAAATCCCTGGGGCTCTTCCTAATAAACCCTATTACGCGTTTAAAGAACTCCTCTCGTTGTTCCTGATCATAAACCTATTAGCAGTCTAGACTCCGAGGACATGATTTAACTATACTCACTGCCTGAGCCTTCAATATAGGCACCCGACACTTCCTAGAATAACCGAATAAATCTCGGATGATAGTCGCACTGATCTCAGTGAGCTCAGCACTAGTAACTCCAACAATCAATATCCTCTCCGAACTCCCAATGCTTCCAACAAGGTGCAAGAAAGTCATGAGGACATCGTTTGAAACGGCTTGGAACCAGTTTTCAAGGTCGGGGATATAGAGGACACTGGGCTTGTGTCTTCTAAGCTCCGTAAAGATCTGGATAAGGGTCGCTTCTGCGTTCTTAGCAGGATCTCCCATTAGAATAGGGAGGTTAACTGTTTGGACGTGAACGCCTTCAAATTGGTGTAACAACGCGGCACCGAGGTATCCCTGTCCCATTCCTTGTGGCCCATGAACCAAGAGTCTAGGTTTGAAGACTCTCGTGTTCTCGAAGTCCTTCAACATCTTTTCCCTCCCGAAACCACCATCTGCGTCAGTGTAAGGCTCATATTCAGCTTCTTGTAATGCAGTTTGCTTTTTCCTTTCTGGGAAAACTTGATTCAGTTTGTCTTTGATGATGTCAAGTGTCGGCGTGAGCAATGGAGCAATATGCTCGGGCAAAGGAGCAGCGCCAGAAGTAGAAGATCTCTCGCTGGAAGGCACAATCTTTTCCACCGAAATCATGAAATCACGTGCATTGACTTCAATCTTCTTGGGGTCGATCAAGAACTTTTTGTCAGTATCCTTATAAATTTGCGGGTACTGTCTCTGCACGGCATTCAACGCAGCTTCTGTGCATAGAGCTCGGAGATCAGCACCACCATACCCCTTGGTTATACTGGCGAGCTCGCTCTTGAAGGCGTCAGAGAGCGGTGGAGACCAGCCTGCCGTGTGGATGTCGATGATAGATCGACGGGAAACCTTATCTGGCAGCGGGAAGTAAAATTCTCTGTCAAAACGGCCAGGACGTCGTAGAGCAGGATCAATAGAGTCGGGCCTGTTGGTAGCGCCAATAATAATGACTTGACCGCGGCCATCCATACCGTCCATCAAAGCCAAGAGAGTAGAAACGATAGAAGCGTGGATTTGATCCTGTTTACTGGATCTGACAGGTGCGAGACCTTGAAACGGGACGATAGTAAGTTTCGAGAACCAACTAGAAATATAAACAAATAGAATATAAAGAGGGATCCTCACCATCAATTTCATCGAAAAATATAATACTGGGCGCGTTCTTTCTCGCATCTGCGAACAGCAATCTGATCTGTCTTTCCGCCTCACCGACCCACTTACTCAGAATATCTGCACCTTTCCTCATATAAAAAGTTATCTGTTTGCCGTTCGCACTGCAAGAGTTCGCGAGCGCTCTGGCAAGTAATGTTTTACCGGTACCGGGAGGCCCATGAAACAGTACACCGCGCGGTGGCGTTAACCCGAGACCCTGGAAAATTTCAGGATACATCAGAGGCAATGCCACCATTTCTTTCAATTGATTGATATGGTCTCCTAGTCCTCCGACCTTGGAAAAGTCCACATTAGGGTCAATACCAATAGGATCGGCATCGGCAAGATTTTGCTTTTGGTGAGGTGTAATCTTCCCCATATCCATGGGGGTACCGTGAGCTCCCATCCCTCCAGCACGAGAGATAGAGTCGCGTTTACCACCGGAGCCAATAGGCGGAGCAATCGCATCCGTACCTCCTGTGGGCATCATTTGGATATCGTCATCGCTACTATCGGAGTCATTAAATCCGAGGTTGCGATCAGAATTAAGAATGGATCGTTCTTGGCCAATGCCTCCAAAGATTCCCAAGGTATTGAAGAGTGGTCGAGCACCGGGGCCACCATTCTTGCCTCTCCTACCATTCTTCTTGCCAATAATAGTTGGTGGTGGAGACCCATCATCATCGATGATAAAATTTTCCTCGGGTCGAAAGACTCTATAGTCCACGGGTTTCTCTGCCGCTCGACGAGGTCTTCTATTCTGACTGGAATCTTCTTCCACATGACGGTAGAGGTTTTCGCGCCGTGTACGCTTGCGCTCCTTGCCAAGGTCACGGGCTTCCTCTGCCAACTCATCAAGGTCAAGATCGGGAGGATCAGTAGACATCTGACTGCGTCGTCGCTTCTTTTGTGAAGCAGCTCGGGTACGACGGCCTCTAGCATCATTCCCGTAATCGTCATCATCATCTTGCGGCTCGGGTCGGTCGCTATCCGAATCCTCGGGTTCAGGCTCTTCCTCACCATCGTCCTCCTCATATTCATCGTCGCTGTCCTTACTGCTACGCTTAGACTTACGAGAAGCTTGCTTCTTAGGAGTAGCAAAATTCGATGGAGGGGTGAGTTGGCGCTTAGCCGCAGATCTGGTTCGACGACCAACAACCGGTTCATCGTCTTCGTCATCATCTTCCATATTTATGTCGGCTATATCGCCTCTGACCTGGGCATCTTCTTCGTCCTCCTCCTCTTCAGGGAAGATGCCAGTCTCGACAGCTTCTTTTTTCAAAGCAACATTTCCCCTATCTTCCTCATCGCCTACAAAATTGAAGTGATTAGTAAGTCAGAGGACACGCGCGGCATAATATTATCAGGTTGAATAGATGATGGTATTCATACCTAGGTGGAAAGTTCCATCTTTGTCTGCTGACCCGGAGCCATTACCGTTGGTCAACTTGGCAGAGGAATGTTGTGTCGACTCTTCTGTTATGCGAGACATTGCAAGTGTATTGGGAACGGCGGGTTCCACTTCCATGTCTGAAGGAGCATCAACGCTTGCTGCGTCTTCACTACCAGCTCTGCTTGCGGCGCGAGTGACCCTTCTAGAGCGGACGGGGACTGCAGAGGGACCCTTGTTGCCTGTTGTTGGACGACTAACACTACGTGACCGTCTATTCCGGCCTGTGGGCGACTGCGTGAGCTCGCGGGATTTCCCACGTGTACGTGCTGGAAGCTCCTCCCCGGTGTTCTCGGGTGGTAAAGAGGCCAAGCGAGAGGACCTTCGCTGCATTGGAGGGGCAGCGGAGGCACTTCCTTTTCGAGCCATCTCCGTTTGCTGTAGCGCTGCAAGTTTAGATTTATCGACGTGAAGTGTAATTAAAAGAGACCTTTTCTGATGGTCCGTCTCGTCGTCAGTAGGCGGGACACTAACTTCGTCTTCGTCACGGATGACTGGGCGCCTAAGGCCACGCCTCGAAGAAGCAGGAGCTTTCTTAGGAGCCTGCTTTTGGGCTGTTTTGCCACCTTTCGCCTTTCGATTTCTTGGTTTGAAGTCTTCCTCAGTAAACGCAGCCTCTTCCTCTTCTTCTTCCTCTTCTTCGCCTGAGAAGCGTGCTTCTTCTTCTTCTTCTGAAGATGATTCTTTATAAGTTGCTGTATTGTTCTTGACTGCTCTTCTGGCCGGACGTCCAGCAGCGTTCATCTCAAGCTCGTCTTCGTCGTCAGAGCTAGACTGATTAGTCCAGGAGCCTCTACTAAGGTTCCCTTCGTCGTCGTCTTCGTCGTACTCTTCGCGTTTTTTGCGAGACTTGGACCTCTTCGAGGGATTGGTGGAACCTTTTTTAGGAGTCCGAGTCTGTCTCTTGGAGGGTGATGCGTGAGAAGCTTTCGGGTCAAAATCGGAGTCCTGAGAATCCTCGCCGAGGGTCTCTGGGTCAACAGCGAGACTGGTTATACTTGGGCCCTTTCGATTACGACTTGGCATCGTTAGGTGGAGGGGCCGTAGGGATAGTGGGGTGGGGGGGAAACTAGGTGACGATGGTTTCTGGGACCATCGAGCGTGATCTAGATAAAAAGGAAAGAGAAAAGTTAGATAAAGCCGAGATCATACCATGATGAAGAGAAAAGAGAGTGATTGGAGTGTATACTTTTTAAGTAATAACTGTTTTAGTCAGAAAAGGGCTTTTTTTTTTGATATTGAATATCGATAGTGGTCTGCCCCAGTGAGACCTAGATACCGGTGTAATTTGGTGTGGTGTTGGCTGGTGGTATATATAGGGAAGGGAGGCGCAAAGAATCCAGCTAATTTCGGCGGAAAAGCCAAAGTAAGATAAAATTATCACCAACAAAAGGACTAGAGGCTCGATTTGAGAGAAAGAGATACTACGAGAAACAATATCAAGAGAAGGAGAGAAAGAGGTTAGAAAGATATTTTAAGGAATTCGATATTGTTTGTTGGGGAAGGACGCGAGAAGTGGGATGTGGACGCGGATGGGACGTTGGATTTTAACGGACAGTCAGACCCGACAGAAGGGGAAAAAACAGAGCTGGCAGACGTGTAGAGAGAGGTTTTAACCTGACCAAGACAGGACAGGTGTCGGGCAGAGATGATAAGGATGATAGTGAAGCTGGTGATGGGCCTGATGGCGATTGGACTTGATGGTGAGCGAGGGAGAGAAGAAGGAGAGAACAGAAGGAAGGAAAGAAGGAAGGATTGGGAAGACAGAAAGAGAAGAGCCCGAAGAAGCAAAGTGTGGTGTGGCGGTGTTGGTCCGCAACACTTTTCTGCGGGTCAGCCACAAACACAGAACACAAAAACACCAAAGGCTCATTCAAGACTCCATCGAAAGACTCATCACCATCACCACCATCGCCAGATACAGCACCGAAACAGACGAATCCACGACGTGTATTTTTTTAGATATCTTGACTTATGAGTACTAAACCAGGTGATATCGTGTTTAGGAGACTTCCACCAATTTAGCCCGAGTAAAAAGGACCGATTCCGAGTCATATACACCAAAATACCCAATCAACTACATTCAATCCGTATACACCATCTAATATCATGATACATCGCCATCTGCAGCTTCCTCTCCCCCTTCGACAGGCTTTTTCGTGTCGACGAGGATGTTTTTCCTGGCTTCATTAGCTGTTTAGGGGGGCAGTCCGACCAGCTTAGCGAGACAGAACCTGATCCAAAGTGTGGCGGTGCACAACCCATCTCCACACCAAAATCCACAAATCCACAAAACGCTCCAACACCAAGCAAATATCACCGTCTAAACCTCAAAATCCCCCAATTCCGACCTTCTCTATATCGTCTTGTAGAGTGCCGGTATCAGCTCTGATTTTATGATATCCGTTGTCGCCGGAGCTAGGCGACACCATTTCCAGCTTCTCCCGTGCCAATTCCCCTCTTCAAGACCATCTTTTCCGGGGTCCTCCAAATCCTCGACTGATAGCTATCGTCGATATAAACGGCCCAGTAGATTAGATTATATCGTCATCGTTACCGATTGAGCGGATCGTTTTCCCCACGTTTTTTTTCTGACATGCGGCTCTTTTCCCTTTCGTTTTTTCCTTTTCCTTCTCGTGGTCGGCTGCACCCGAACCTTATTCCTTCCTTGGGTGTTTGTCACTTTTCATTATTTCCTCTTTGGGATCAGCTGCTTTTGTTTACATCTAACCAGCCAACTGACTGACAACCTCTCTCAACACATTCTGCGACCATCACCATCTGTTTGTTTACTGTCCAAGTCCAATCGAAACACCATCGACAGTCGACACTCTGTTTCTAATTTTCACTGTATTTCGCCCAGCAACCTGCCCTTTTTAGCATCGCCTCTTATTTTATTTAGCCAGTTCAGTATTTCTCTTTTAACTATAGTTTTACAACCCTCGAGACTATCTCCCCGCCCATCCACGCGACTTTTACTATCAACTCCAACCAGCTTCACTTTCAACATCTCCCACCATCCAGCCATCGCAACTTCATTTACCAACCTTCTAACACACACTGCATAGCATGACCACCTGATATCATCATATAATCATCATGGACTTCTTAGAAACACCATGCCCACGACCGGCAAATCGCCGTCTAAAGCGTCGTCGTCCCACATCTCCCGACCCAGACTCTTCATCTCTCCCTACACCATCCACCACTGATACAAAGACATCACGTCCACGTCGTCCCTTAACATCTCTCTCAATCCTTCCAAAACGTCGCAAGATTCCTATCAGTCTGGTTCAGAAATCTACTATCGATAAGAAAACGGTTTTCCAACAACCAAGGTCTTCACTTGGACCTCAGAACGATACCAGTATCATACATAACACTTCACTAGAAGAATCGGTTGGAGGTCAAGATGAATCAACTATTCTTGTACACAACAGGCGAATGTCTCTCCGATCTCACACAATCCCAGTGTCTCCTATCCTACCCAGACAGGATACCAACAGTTCTATACTACACGCTGATGTCTCTGCCATGGATTCTACATCCTCTACTATCTTCCCAACTTCTTCGCCAAATACATCATCTCAATCAATATCAATAAGGCCGCCAGTCCCACCTCCTAAAAAGCGAAGGAGGATATCCGAGCTCGTACGTCGGGTTGCTGCATCTGCTGTTGCAAAAGCTACCACTTCTACCACAAATGCTTCAAGACCAAGGACTTCTATATCGAAATCTACTACTACCAAACCACCCATTTCTAAACCGACAAAAGCAATCGACAAGAAGAAGGTTCCGATAAAACCAAAACCAGCAGTTGAAACCAAAAAGAAGACAGTTCCTACAACTACCGCCTCACGTCCAGCTCTCAAATCAATCTCTCGAGGGATGAACCCTCCCTCTCGACCCCTCGCCGCCAACGACCTCAAAAAACAGCCTTCAACTCTCAACCGTCTCCGTCTCCAAAGGCCCAAATCCCACTCCGACTCAGAATCCCTCCGTAGACCAATCAACCCTTCCAAGAAGCCTGCTCGAAAATCCGCTTCTTCATATCCACCCCTCTCATCAACCGACCAAACCCTCAAACCAGAACTATATGCACCAACAGCATGGCTGTCAACCCAGGAAACCCTACTTACCCAAATTCTCGACTCCATTTTGATAGAAGGGACAACTCGGCCTACAAAACCTACTGAAATCATCAGAAAGGAACTGCTCTCTCTCTACAATACAGACGCATACTGTCTCCTCCAAGATCGCCTGAAAGCTTCAATCCTTCATGGCATCTTGAAACCTTCCGAAGAACTACTGTCACAGAATCCAAAACTCTCAGAAGATCTAGGCGCAAGAGATAAATTCACCAAACTCTTTCTGGAAACATATAACCCTCTCATCCTCCGGCTGTGTATGGAAGTAGTTACCGGTCGTCTCCTTAACACCTCTGCCAGAATCCCAAACGACCTCGAAATCCGGAAATTCTTTGAAACATTCTTCGTGGATATCAACGACCAAAACGAAGAAGGCGGTGATGAACAATGGGAGAGCTATGGTGCAAATGCACACGGAACTTTGAGGGTGTGGACCGAAACTGAGGTTCCTGGTGACAAAGCATGGGCATTGAGAAGGACAATACTGAGAACGTTGACGTTGGTACATTTGATCGATGATGCCAAGACTTCAGGAATATTTGGAGACTTGGTATTCAGAAAATCTTCGGAGACGAAGAGTTCGGAAGGCGTACTAGTGGCTGTTGGGAAGATGGTATTGCCTTCTTTGGGGAATATGGCAAAGGGGGTAAAAGGATGCGGATATCTCCTTAAATTGGAGCAGAAATCTGAAGAGGAGTATGAGTATGCAATCAAAAATTTGAGGGTCGATTTAAGAGATGGTATTAGGTTGGCGAAAGTCGTAGAATTGGTTTTGAAGGAGAAAGTTGAAGGGATTCTAGTCAACCCGAAAACTAAAGGAGAGAAAATGGTGAACGTGGAGAAAGTACTATCAGTTTTGTACAGAAATGGAGTAGTGCCTTTGGGGACCGTGAGGTCGAAAGACGTCGTTGATGGTCATAGGGAGGTTACGCTGAGTCTATTGTGGGCGGTTCTGGTGGAAAGGGGGGTTAAGTATCTTGTTGATTTTGAAGAGGTGGAGAGAGATGTCAACCGACTCAGAAGAGTTCACAAAATTATGAAAATTGCTGAGGAGGATGAAAGTAGGGAAGAAGGACTGAACAGGTTGGAGACGTGGGTTAGGACTATTGCTGCCGGGAGAGGAGTTGACGTCGACAAGGGGCTCGGAGGAGTGATGAAGACTAACGTTGTTGAAGCGGTTTTGGAGGAGTATGAACCCTTGATCGATGGCGGGAATACGGCTATTACAACCACCGTGACAGAGAAGGAAGGACGTCTAAACCAGCGATTAAAGAGCTTCGGATGCAGCCACGCATTCATGAAAATCTTTACACCGGATGGGAAAACAGTCGTGAACTCACGGTTCCTACTTGCCACATTAGCATTCCTAGCGTCGAGAGTACTATCTTCAACAAAAGTCACAAGATCGGTGGTGAAGATTCAACAATGGTGGAGAGCTGTGGAGTTTAGAAGGAACCTATCAAGAAGAGTTGGAGATTTACTTCAGGAAGTTGAGGAACATGAAGCAGCCATCGAAGATTTTAAGAGAAAGTGGGCAGCGAAGAGGATTCAAAGAGCTTGGAGACTTGCAGTAGAAAGGAAGGTTACTGAATTAGTAGAGATTGTGGTGGGGATTCAAGCACTCGTTCGGGGTTGTTTGGTCAGGAGAAAGGTGGATTGTAGATTTAGACCTGAAGGGAAGAAGGTTGAGAAGGTAGAAAGGAAGGAGGAGGAGAAGGAAGATCCTTATAAGCTGAAGAAGGAAAAGGAGAAGAAGGGTAGGAGGAGGAAGATTAAGCATGTTGAGGCCTTTGTAGAGGCTGACATCGATGAAGGTGATGTTGATATTTGGCAGGAGTTGGCTGGTGGAGAGTAGGATAGCGTTGAAAGGGGTAGGAGTTCTTCATTGATTAAGTACTTTGATATTTAGCTGTCATGATAGGTGTTATTGGTGTTTTGGATATGTATTTTGTTAGCAATTGAATCAGCACCCTTTCCATGATCTGGTATTCAGCCTCGATCTGCCAAGCTATTAATTCAAGCCTACTTTTATGCGTATCTTCCTTGTGTCACAGGCTATTATCAAATATATACATACTCTGTCTGTGATTTATTGTGATAACTGACAGGGTTGTATTATAGTATTATGCTGGTCCTGCGCTACCAGCAAGTGTATAATACTCCTTAAGTACTAGTTAATACTTCAATACTAACGTCTGATATTTCAGACTACCGGCCAGAGAGCGCACGTTTAATTTTATGTGATTACTGAACTGCTTGCTAGCTATAATAAAAAGTGTAGGCTGCAAGATAGCAAAGGAAGGTGCCACTCAAAGGATCATCTACACATCCAACTAAGTATAATTTAGACATAGCCTTATCCCATATAGATTTAAGAATAGAAAAGTGAGTATTCGATCGTACTTATATAAATCTGAACGGTACGTTTTACGGAATTCGCGAAGGCGCCAGCATGCACTTTGTGGTATTTCGAAGGTACTCTGTTGAATCCAAATATCGGTATCTGGAAACAACAATGATTCCTCGTATGTCATCGTAATATTTTTTATATACCTATATATATCTAGAGATATAGTACTACGTAAGAAAGGCAGTCTTAGTAGTTAGTCTTATAAGAAAAGGTTTCGTAATCAAGAATATAATAGGTGTTTGGAGAGAATTTTTCTGGCCGTGTGTATATACAAAGCGCTGAAGTAGCTGACTTGCGAGATGTAAATACATAGCTGGTGTTATTATACTGAATACGTATCTTATTCCTTCATTGCCAGAATAGGATGTTTCAGTGATTTGGTTTCGAATCCAGTATGTAAAGTTTAGGGGTAATAGGAATTAGATTTCTTGTAGCATTCATGAATTCACCCTTGATGCTATTAGGAGATATTGATGCCCCATGTATATATATGTGAATCAGGATTGTCCAGTTCAGGATATATCGGTATATGTAGACCAGATTCCTAAACTTGTGTCCAAATGGATGCCGAACTCATGACGTCGGACTCGGTATCTTGCGAGCTTATCAATAACAGTATTGGGGCCGCCATGGGCTGAAGCCCAAGGGACGCTTGTGCGTAACAACTCCATTTTCAACTTCAGTCGTACACGCAAACACACCGTCTCGGTTTTTCTATTTTCAAAACCTCAATACCAAAGCTCTCTCCGTGGTATACGTAGCAATCGACTTGATTGAGGTTCAACTCCTGCTTTCGGTTGCCAGCTTCGCCGCTCAACGTCTTCCGAAGACCGTTTCCGGGTGCCTTTCCTGAGAAGATTTGTTACTCTTCTAGCTTCAAATATTCTCCCTAAAAGGTTTCCGCGAGTCGGTGCTTTAGACCCAGATATGTCGACAGCTGATTTCTCTATTCGTCAGGATTCTCTTTTTTCCCGAAGCTCCCCCAGTCGTATATTTCATTGCGAAACACATTGAATAATCAGTCTCTCTATGGGTATGAGACCTCCCTGTGATTCGAGGTCCAAACTTTTGGTAATTATCATCAAACATCTGTGTTTCGAAGATCAAACTTTAGCTTTCCAGTTCAATCTCTTATCGAAGTTAAGGGAATATACTAACATTGTCAGATCTGGTATTTAGTTCCTGCAATGGGCTTTAGCTTTCTTCCACGAGCGATTCAACTCCAGAACATACGCTCTCGATCTTCGACGTTGGAGTTGAAGTTTCAACCCGCATATTTTCCTTAAGACCTCAGTCAAAGCCGACAAGATACCAAGGGCTTTCTAAAGATCGAAACTGTGGTTGAAATCCATCCCTCCCGTTTCTTCGTCTTGTATTTCTTCGCATCTAGTAAGAAACCAACGAACTTTTTGATTCCCACCATATTTGGAAGGCCTCTTTGGTTTTCACTTCAAATGACTGCTTTCACAGATCTTTCAGCTCAACCCGAGATACTGTATCTGATATTCCAGTACCTCCCTTCTAAGGACCTGTTTTCCTTGATGCGATGTTGTAAAGCATTATACCCAACATGCTACCGAGAAATATGGACAACGCTAGTCCTGGACAGTACCAAACGCTTGTATATACCCGATCGCGATATCGTTCAACCTGGGTCCCTCAAGGCTCTGATAAAAACGCCTGGTGTACAACGCTTTGGTTTCAAGTACACCAAACACCTGGTTCTCGGGACCGGGTTAAAAGGATTGAGTTATGCATTGCATACCGATCTTGGGAGAATATTACGTAAAGTGCTTCAGAGTGGAGAACTTTGCCCCAGAAGGTTGACCGTAGCTTTGGATGAACTTCCTGGATATAATTTCGAGCAGGAAGGGTACGATGTTCCTAGAAACAAAAGAAGGCCACTTAAATTATTGGATGCTCTGAAGGAATATGGAAAAGGGAAGAACTTACAGGAATTTTCGGTTTCCATTCGAGCATCTTGTTTCAGGCATTTACCGGGATACTTTACTTTATCTCAAGTGACTCAGCTCGAATTGAACCCCTACTTGGGCACTAGACGTCGCGATTGGAAAGCTGGTAAAGCTCAGAAAAGGACTGATAAGCATATTGAAGAACTTACTACCCTCCTCAAACAAACACCCAACTTGAAGGAGCTTACTATAGGCGACTGGTTCCGCAAACAAGACCTGTTCCTACTCTATACTCGCCCCCTTGTTGGACAAGAATGGAGAAACTTTCAAACCACCATGACAAGCCTTCAACGTCTCAAAACTTTCAAGGTCGTCACGTACTTGTTCCATCCATCACTCTTCCTGATCCCTCCTCCTTCAGTTACCGAGTTGCTTTGTACGGGAACAGTCTCCCCTGTCTGGTGGAAAACCTTCGCGAAATGCGAGGAGCTCGGTAACGTTCGATACTTAACGATACAAGTGCCAGACTTCACGGTGAAGCCAGCACGTGCTGTCTATGGGAGACACGGGGTTCCTGTAATCAAAAGCATCGAGTTGGGTGAAGTTGCCATCACGGGACTGAGGGAGTTTGCTATTGCCCGGTGCTTTCACCATCCGGAGGCATATTTCCAGGATCAGAACCAGGATGATACCTCCACACGGTGTCATCGGGATGTAATAGACCCATTGTCTCGTAATATTCCAGTGGACTTGGAGGACTGCATCGTTCGAAGGAATCCGAATCTTTCGCAGGACTCTCTCAAGATGATAGGGAAACAAAAGTCTGGGGACAGAACCAACTAGTAGCTTTATGATGGATGGTGGAGAGGAGGAATATACTTAATACTATCAGGGAGATAGTGAGATTTATTGAGAGGGAAGATTTTGTTTATGGGCGCCCTCACAATTAACGTGCATCTATTCCAGTGCGTTTAAACTTGGAGAGAGCTTTGATTAAGATCTCTAGATCTACGTAATGATATTATAACTATTAGTACTTGAAACTTGACGTTTATTTTAACCTGTCCAATACAAATTAACTATGAGTCTTGAGCGTAGAGTCCCGCGCTCCCAGATCAGCACGTGTACCCATCCTGTATCTAGACTACCCTGCGCTCACCAAGGGCAACCATATTCCCATCTATCTCGTGTTACCTTCTTTAACCATCCCAATACAGCTAACCCCCCCCTTCAAGACTATACCATTGTTACACAAGTACCTAAAGAGGTAGTCATGATCATGTAACTGTGCCATGTAAGTCTTAACTACTCCTTCTTCGCGGCCTTCCCTTTCCCCTCCTTCATCTTCTTCTGAACATAAGCCTTCGTAACCTTCTTCCCACTCCTACTCTTAAACTTCTCCACAATACTCGCCGCAATATCTCCTATAACCTCCTCAATAGTCTCCATCAACAATTTATCCTCCTCACCACTCAACAACACCGAATCCTTTATCGCAAACCAACGATTCTCAAGTGCCTTAGCGTTCTTCCCGGTATGAAACTTCATTTCGAACGAATGCCAGATTTCTTCGCTTTTTGTGCACCCTTGGCGGAGGTGGATTAAGTAGGCGTCTTGTTCTGGAGTGAAAGCTGAGGATACGCCGGCGGGACGGCCGCGTTTGATGGGCGGCGTTGAGGCTTTTTTGGTTGGTTTTTCGATAATTGGGGTGGTGGTGGTTGGGTGGTATTCTGATTTGATCTTGGAGATGTGGTCGATGGGGTCTTCTGAGAGACGACGTTTTTTGGAAGATGGTTGTTTGGTAGGGGAGGTTGGTGGGGTTGGAAGTTGTGGGTTATCGTTATCGTTGTCATTTCCATTTTCATTCTCATCTCCATTCACATTATTGGTTGAGGAAGGTGGGTCTTGAAGTGAGAGAGCTGGTAAGGTCTCTTTTGACTCTTCGTATTTGATCGGCATGATTGAAGTATTTTAAGAGTTTTATATTTGTGATTCTTTCGAGGAGTGGATGGGCCTTGAGGAATATGTGTATGATCTGGTGTGACGAGGTGAGAAGTTGGTATTCTACATGTAGCTACCAAATCGAAATTATTGTAGATGGTTCAATTAATTCTAGTAATTTTCATCGAAGTCAGCCCATTCGATTCCAGAAGATGAATTAAACCGCTGGAAAGGTCGTATTAACCTTCCACGAGTATCGAGTTTTATCGAGGATATAGATGGAAGGCACTCCATTCCATTCCAACTTCATAGGTACTTACTTTCAAGCTACAACAGTACTCAAACTTCCACTCACCCGTATTTCCATCTGCAACCTGAGATTAATTAATATCAAATCCACGAAACTCCGAATATTTTTGAGCAAAAAGAGATTATTAAGTCCCTGAAGATGGCCGAACCCACTATTGTTATCCCAGAAATGGATACCACCCTCAATCCCCCAACCCCTCCAAACTCTAAACCAACTACAGACCTAAAAGAAAACCAAGACCAAGAAAACATCACCGAAAAAAACCTCATAACCACCCCTCCTAACCCCCCAAAAGAACCAACTACTACAGGCCTCAAACCCTCCTCTCCATCCAAAAAACGTGGCCGTCCAAAGACAACCGACAAAGATCCCACCCCAAAGAAACCAAAACAAGAAACCCCAACCAAAGAAAAGAAACAAAAACAACCAGCGGACTCCACAACTCCAAAACAAAAACGAGGTCGTCAACCCGGTTCAACCTCATCCGAAAGCTCATTCACGCAAGAACAAGACGCATATATTAGAGAACTCTATACTTCTCCTGAAAAATACAGTAACAAGGATATTCATGCAAAGTTTGAAGAGAGGTTTAGGACTGAGAAGTCGAGTAATGTGGTTAGGTTTAGGTGGTATAAGTTGAAGGAAGGAGATATTGTTTTGAGTCCCGAGGAGGTCAGTACTAATTCCCTATTTCCCGTGTAATTTGCTCATATGCGGCTCACTGATGTTAATAATTGTGGATAATGATTAGGAAGTGGCTTTAAAGAAAGCTGTTGCGACAGTTGAAACGAATAAAGCACAGGCGGTATTGGACGTATATAGCAACAGCGGGGATTTTACCAAGTTGAGCCAGGGGTTTGTGATCAAGAAGATGAAAGAGTGGGCTGCGGGTGGTAGTACCAAGAGTCAGGCGAAAGAAGAGCATAATGAAGAAGAGGAGGAATAAGCATCTATCATTTATTTCACACGACAGCGTAGTGCATAAGAAGTATGATTCGACTCGATACTCTTGGTTATGGTTTTCGGAAAGATAAACTGTGTTGAAAATGTTGCATTTATCCTTGTCAGTTAGATCTTATCGCTGTGGAAGATCTTATCAGATCAGTCCAGAACGAAGGTCTTTTTCTTTCTTTTCAGGCTAAAAATAAGTTTACTTTTTGTGCGTATCCAAATTGAGAATAACCTTTTTTTATTATTTAAAACGCTGTCAAAATGGGCTGGTTTATCTTCGGATTCTCAGCTTTCTTTCTCAATCTTTCTTCACGGTTTCATACGATATCTTCTAAGTTTAAACCAAAGGTCTTTATACGAATAACTATTATTATTTTATATTAGAAAGAAAAGCTTTTCGATAGCCATAAATCTTTCCTATCCGTCAAAATGAGTAGTATACGAAAATAAAGACCCCCCTCGACGTCGAGGAGAACAACTTGTTCGACTGCTATTACTCAACGGCAGATTGAACCCTCGAAGCTATCGCCAACTTCAGAATATATATCAATATTAAAATCGAAATTCCAAAGATCTCGTATATTAATATATTATAATATATTCAGAAAGCTTTAGCTCTAATATATAAAATAACATCACCGGTCTGACCCTTACGTCACCCAGACCCGCACGCAATACTATGACAATCCCTGATCCCCCGATCGTTGACATCTCCACCTTAACCTTCACTGATGTACCTCTAAAACCCACAGCTGGTCCGGGTCCCTACACCCGCCGGGACCTATACGAGGAACGTCAAACGCCTGAAGCCGGTATTGGAGCATTCGCGGCTACTAGTATTCCATCTGGTACCCGTATCTTTTGTGAAGAAAGTATTGTAATGTTACCGGATGAAGCGGGACATGTGGACGTTTATAATGCGGTGAAGTCATTGGGGGAGGAGAAACAGGTGATGTACTGGGCTCTTGCGGCGTCGACGAAGGCTAGTAGAGATGTTGCGTGGATTGATAGGTTGAGGGGTGGTTGTGATGGTATTTCTTCCTGCTCATCAATTTTATTGACAAAATTTGGTTAAGGGAAATTGGAATTAATTAATTGCGGGGGTATAGAGGATATATCGTCGACCTTCAACGATCTAGTCTCATCCCACGAACAGGCCTGGTCCATTTACGAAACAAACCGGTTCACCTGTAAATCCGTCGACGGGTGCACAAAATCGCTAGGAATATTCCCACAAGCCGCCCGTCTAAACCACTCCTGTTCCCCCAACGTCTTTCATCGTTACAATCCCGTTATAAACCGACTTACGGTCCATGCATTACGAGATATTGAAAAGGGCGAGGAGCTGTTGACTTCTTATATCGATATATGTCATCCAACGGTCGTTAGAAGACAGATATTGAAACATTGGGGGTTTAGATGTCGATGTTCTGCGTGTGATAGTCCTGATGACGATGAGGATTTTAGAAGGAAACGGATTGAAGATTTATTTAGTAAGATAAATAAGAGGGAGGGTAAAAGAGTTAAGAATGGGAGTAAATGGACTGATAAAGAGTATAAAAGAAGTTTGGGAGCGGTGGTAAAGTGTATCAGGTTATTAGAAAAAGAAGGAATGGAGGAGACTGATACGCTGGGGGTTATGTATACGGATGGAGTTAGATTGGCGGTCAAAGTTGGGGAGGAAGAGAATGCGGTTGAATGGGCGGAGAAGGTGGTGGAGATTGAGAGGAAATGTTTGGGGGAGGATAGCAAGGAGTTTGTAGCTGCGAAGGAGCTGTTGGAGATGGCGAGGGGGGTGCAGAGGGCGAAGGCTGAGGGGAGTTAACCTCTTAACTATCAGAATATTATATATCAATTATAATATGATATCACAAGACTATAGATCTAAAGGATGGTCTATTACCAAACCAATCCTCAATCTATGATCTCATGTTGAGAGCTATGCATAGCTATGCATTAGCTTGATAATATATCATATGATCATTAATATTGGCAAGTTCCGAAACATCCCCAACCAATTCTAAATCGCATCAGTATCATATCAATAGCGGTGTATCGAATCTCAGTAGATAAGTTTGATTAATTAGTAAAATAACTATAAGGTATACGCTTGTTTTTACCAGTCTTATATAGCTTTGAACCGTCTATCAATCAAAAAAACAAGACACTTCCAGAGTCTAAATCGTAAATGTTTGACCCCGATCTCGTGTCCAGGATCAGTCCGTTGGATCTCGATCAAGCCCAAGCCAGTCAGGGGCCTTTTCCCGCTGACTAATTAGACCAAAGTTCTTAAATAGATCTGAGGAACAAACAAGGCAATCCACGTGCGCCTTAAACTTCGGTCAGACGCCATTCATCCTCGCGCTGATGAAATGCGACCGATAGCTCACCTAGTACCACGGGGTTAATAATCTTTCCCTTCTTTTTTTTCCCCCTCTCTTCCTCTAGACCCGACTTCATGTTAATTTCTTGCAAACTGTTGTTTTATGGGAAGACGGGTTTGGGAGTAGATTCATGTTATAGTTTCCCATATGGGCTTTATAGACGGTTGGTATTCCCCGATGCAGAACTGTTGGAAGATGTAGTGCCGTAGAGCTATCATCTGTCCTTTAACTTTCTCTCATTCTTAAAGCTTCATTTCGAATTCTTTCCCCTTGATTGAACCCCCTTTCTTCGTAATTTATTTTATTTATTTTTTAGAGAGAATAATGGAGTAAAGAGTACTAATAAATCTGGATTTCTCTTCCAGGTTTCCTTCCTCTTCTTTAACATCTCTAAGTTTCAACAAAATAAATTAAATTAAAGTACAAAACAATGACTGGCATAACCTGGCGCGATGTCGCTGAGGGCATTTCCTGGATCGTTGGATGGACATAGTAAGTTCTCTTCATATCTTATATCTCCTATACTACCTTATGGTTCTATATGAATTAAATCTGTATGAATACTAACAGAAGATAAAGCTTCGCCCTGTGGACCTTCTCCTTCTACCCCCAGTTCCTCCAAAACCGTGCCCGCCGGTCCACTCTCGGCGTCGCAACCTCTTACTTCCCACTGAACATCCTCGGGTTCCTTTGCTACTCTCTTTATACCGCCTTACTGCTCTACTCCCCCACCATCCGTTCCGAATACGCCGCTCGCTATCCAAACGCTCCGAACCCAACAGTCAGACTCAACGACCTTGCGTTCGCAGTCCACGCATTAATACTAGCTACTCTAACATACTCCCAGTTCTTCCCAGCAATTTGGGGTTACGAAACCGGTAGAAAGAGGGAGAGAACAAGACCGATCATCTGGGGTGTCATCGTGGGTATCACAAGTACTCTACTCCTCATAACCAGTATTGCAGCTGGAAACGAATTAGACGGAGTCCTCGATACCCCAACTCCCAAAAATGTTACCACCACCACCACTACTACTCCAAACCCCTTCCCAAACCAAAGAATCACAATAGCAGCCGGATCGATAACAGTAATCAACCAAGACGAAAACAACAATTTCTTCAGTTTTGACAAAATCAATTACTTGGATGTCACAACCGCCCTATCGCTTTCAAAGTTGATCGTTACGTTGATCAAATACCTCCCGCAGATTTATATCAACTATGTTAACAAATCCACAGAAGGGTTCTCGATCTGGCAGATCTTGGCGGATTTCTTCGGTGGGGTTTTGTCGCTTGTTCAATTGGGCATCGATGCTGCGCTTGATGGCGGGTGGGATGGGGTTAAGGGCAATATTGTAAAGACGGGCTTGGGGGTTATTAGTATGGCGTTGAATGTGGTGTTTATTATACAGCATTATGTGATTTATAGAGGGAGGGAACAGGTTGTGGGAAGTGATGAGGAGGACGAGGAGGATGATGAGGGGGTAGATGAGGAGACTGGAAGGGGTTCGACGGAACGGACGCCACTGGTTAGGGAGAGGGGGAGGTATGTGGACGATGGAGGGGTTTCTGAGTAGTATCCTCATACTCTGAAATAGCTTTTCTTCTCATTACAGGCGGGATTGCGGATTGAAAGGACCTAGATACTTAAGCAGGTAGGTATAGTTAGACGGAGGAAGTTTAAAGGCTTGATAGAGGAAGAAGGAATGGCGGTATTCTCGATTCGCACAAGGAGTTTATGGCACTTTTGGTTTATTAACTTTATATCGTGGTTATCAGCGTTTGAATATTCATCCGTCTTGCTTTTGTTTGACAGTTTTTTTTATGTTCACGGAGTATAAGTCCTACAGGTTCATGACGGGATTTAGATCGAAGGAGATACCAAAGATTAGTGATTCTATTTATTTTCTAACCAGATTGAAACAGAAAGAAAAAAAACATTTGTATGAAGTCTAGAATGCAAATCAAAATATACTTATCTCTATCCACCAAGAGCATGGCTCTAGTATCTAAGTGCGCCCCGTTGTCTATGGCTGTCTCCACCCGTCTCCACCTCTAACCGCACCCCTCTCCCTGACCTTAAACGCCGCCTTCCCACTTCCACACCACCACCGTCCATTGACACCCCCTTCTTCTTCCCCAACTCCCTTAGCCGGATCGAACCAATACATAGGGATATTAAACGTCGCCCCCCTCTCCATCTCCTTCTTCCTAACTTTCTCAACATTACTCAATCCAAGTCCCCATTCTTTCCCAACTTTTCTCTTACGGAAATCCATTTGGAGAACCATATTCTCTGCTCCTATGTATATTTTCCCTGATGACGGGGATGGCGAGGAGAGGGAGTATATGGAACTGGTTCCTTTACCTGAGTTTCTGGTGTAACCGTTACGACGAGCGGTGGGTAATCTCGCTGCGGCGACGTTATCGAAGAATAATAGACCACCTTCGCTAACGATATCACCCATCTTTTCGCCGTCGTTCAGGGAAGTGGGATCGAAAGCATATGGTGAGAAATACCCCACCATATTCCCGCAGTATCTCAGATCATGTACCTCAACAGCATGATGTAACGACGACCCAGACAACAAAATATTCCCGAGTGGTGCAGTGTGTAAAAGACTATAAACAGGAACAGCTTCGTTAGACACAGGGTTTTCGTATTCGGCGACATAGGCGTTCGTGCGGATGTCGAATAGTCGGGTTATTCCGTCTGACCATCCTGAGGCGAAGATGCTGGGTGAGAAAGCAGGGGAGGCGGAGAGACGGGTAAGAGAGTGGACGCTCAATGCATGGTTGTAGCTGGTTGAAGGTTGTGGGATCGTGATTGACGAGATGTCGGAGGGGCTGAGGTTGTGAACCGTCACTCCGCTGCGATGACCAGTTGCTATGGTTGTGTTGGTGAGAAACGTGGAGGTGTAGGGCTTTGAAGGGAGAGGAGAGGTAGAAGTCGGAGTCTTTGGGAATGACGGTGCGGAAGAAGTGGTGTTTAAGGTGAACAACTGGAGTGAATGTGTGTCCGACGAGGTTATTGAAGCTGTTATTGCAAATGACCGCGTAGATGAAGCTGAAGATGAGGTATCAAGACAACTTGAAGAGATACCTCCCGTAGGATTTTTAGGACCAGATGGGAATAACTCCGTAATCCCCACGATTCGTGGGGGATTTCCATCATCTACACCGCTGACGTTGGAGATAATCTCAACGCTAGAACTTCGTGTAGAAATGACCGTATCCGGGTTGTAGATATGAACCGAAAGGATATCATCAGCACCCGGTGTCATCCCCTTCCGTTTAATTTCCTGCCAAGCACCATATTCACCAGTCCTAAGAGCCACAGAAGGGCCCTGACCGATGACTAACGTCTCAGTTCCATTAAAGGATTCAGAGACATCGACGCAAGGAGAATAAGAATGTGTGGGTTTAACGGTAGATCTAGGGTTGGAATCATGTGGGCGCCCCGGTGATGGCTCCACCGTTTGAAGCTTCGAGATAGAAAATTGTCGAAGATTCCATCGGTGACATAGTTTCTCTGATTGGGTTGCTAGAGAGAACCAATCAACCTTATCTAGGTTTGCAGAATGACGAGCGATTACGTGGGAGTAGACGGTGGGATATTGGTGTTGAACGTAGGTCTTGTATTGACTTTTAACAGTCGCTCTGAAGTGCCTTGAAGTAGCTGCGAGCTGGCGAAGAGGACTTGAGTCTGGCGAAGACTGCGGGGCCGGATATTGCGAGAGATGAACCGGAGGAGATGCAAATTGGGGGATTAGATCGTGGGTTAGGACGTCGATTGGAACAGTCGAGAGGTTGTGCGAAGCTGAGACCGAGGCCAAAGATACTGATTCAAGTTTTGATGATAGCTGGGAGATATCGGACATAGTATGGTAGAGTCTAACGAGTTTTATGATTGATGTAGGTGGTTGTTATATTGCATGGTTGGTTTGGGTGATGTAAAGATTGAAGTTCGAGATGTTCCTTTCCAGCCGCTTATATGGCGTAGATGTGGTCACGTGACGGTGTATCTTTTGCCTTTTGTTTCGAATCTGTAGTGAACTAGAATCTGCCGGTTTCCTGACTCATTCGAAACTCCACACCTTCGCGCTTGTCGACGAGATTCTTTGACTCTTAGAGAACTCTGTTCCGTCTTCTTTTAACTTGGTGAAGTACCTACTAGAGGGGACGGTGATATCCGAGGAATGCGGTGACTCCAACTTAACGTCATCCTCGACACTGAGACGCGCTAACAAAGAACCCCCAAGCTCTTCGTCTTTGGAAGGGTTTAAAAAACATCTACTACGAAAAAATACCATAGGGTTCCTTGGGTTAGTACCGAGGCTTTGTTCTGTTAAATCTAGTGCATTCAATTATCTAAGTTCTCGAGCCCAGAGAATGTCTAGCATGAAATTAACTAGCCTCGAGTCCAGGCGCTCTTGAGGCAGAGGGAATTAACAGTTCCACCCTTTAGAAGCTTACATAGCTCGATAATTGTATTATAGTATTTAATATATTATAGCCATCTTCCATTGAACTACCTAATTATTAACTTGAGCATGCGCATGCATGGTATATTATATAATTCCTAGATTACAATCTAGATTAACTTGCCAATGTTCTAGGGCACGGGCACCGACGGCGCTTGGTATTTAAACCTCGCACACCCCGGCCCATTGCTGATCTGTTTAATCCGAGTCTTCCCAAAAACATAGGGTATAAACTCAAACCCATGTGTCCGACAAGTAGCCTCCCCATCCTCAGAGACAATAAGTTGACACCTCATATAATCATCTGGATCAAACGGACAAAACTCCCAACCGAGGAAAACTCCATTTTCAAAAGCATCAGGACAATCCTCTTCTGGAATCTCCGCGCCACGGAAGTTATAGATGCTACCCATGCATTTTCCTGGCCCGCTGTAGTTATGGCAAAGCATACAGCAAGTCTCGGGGCCGCCTGGTGCGATGATTTCAACTACTTTTTCATCTGCGGCGGGGCCGTAGTTGCTCAAAGCCCTTGGGGGGTTTATGAGATTGTCAGGCGTTAGGTTATTATTAGCGCAGACGGCATAAACTGTCGCTGTTGCTTCGGATGTTAAATAAGTAGTCGTCGAAATAGTAATGGGCGGCACTGTCCAGATCGTCATAGTGGAAGTACTAAAGATACTTGTGTATTTGGTGGATCGGACACGAGTGGTTGGCGCATTGTTCGCAGTTACAGTTCTAGTAGCTGTTCGAGTGATTTTCACGGTTTTGTAGACTAGTTTGGTGGTTACACCAGTCGTCTTGGTTGTGGTCTTCCATAAATTGGTTGTGCCGGTTTTGGTGATAAGGGTCTTTGTGCAGGTTACTGCAGCAGCGTATTTATTTGCTGGATCGCGGGGTTTAATATTAACATCGACGTCTCGTTTTCTATCGAGCGGTGGAAGCGCGGTGTATTCTGGCGAAGCAGAATTATCCGGGTCATTATCCACTGCCAGGAAACCCGAAGGCGCAGGAACAGTGTACGTCGGCGTCGAAATGATAGTTCTAGTCCTGGTTGTCGTAGACGGCCCAGTAGCATAAACTGAATTAACCAGAGTCTCAGTTATCGTCGTAGTTCCAGTAAAAATAGTAACAGTTCTCAAAGTAGTAGTGGCCACATAACTCGTCGTAGTGGTATATTTTGTAGATGTGAGTGTATGGGTAGACGTATATTTCGTAGAGGTCATCCAAAGGGTTATGGTGTACCGGATGGTTTTGTGGATAGTCTTTGTGGTGCGAAAGACTTTGGTAGGGTTGGCGCAGTACCGGGTGGAACAGCTTTGGGATGTTATGGTTGTGCGCGCTGTACAAAAGGAAACGAGGGCGATAATTGCGACTATGAGAAGGTTGAAACGAGAGGAGATATACATGATGATATCTTTTATTGGTTTTACGAAAGACCAGAAAAAATATAGTAACGACCGTCAGTAGATGTATGCGCGCTGCTCGAGAAAGGAGAGAGGCAGACTACGGAATGATAGTCTAACCAGTAGATATTATATAAAAGCGCGAAATTCATCATGGCTCCATTGACTAACTACCTTGGTAGAGCCCCAAATGTGATATTTCATTTAACCGTAAGAAGACCTCGACACGGGTAAAGAATCCATCTTGGCTGCATATTCGGGGTTGCAAAAAAGGCTTGAAATCCCATGACTATAATATATCGCAGATATAGATATTGGACTGCGAAAGAAATATCGTGAATTCATGGCAAATGAATTGACAACGCTCCGACTTGGCGCAAAAGTGCTGACGATTGACAACATTCAGTTGAAGGGTCCACACACTATCTGCCGTTTCGTGGTACTGGGGTTAGCGAGGGGACCGTGGGTTCTCTAACCATTCTTGAATGTCGGTACGAGGACTTTCCGTGAACCTTTGAATTTGCGTATATAATGAAGCTTCGAAAGCAAGCTTTGTGGTTCGAAATTCGGCCCGCTCTTAACCCGGTCCTCGCCGACCTACACGATAATTAGTCCCTTGGCGGTGATTGTTCTAACATATTTGGGAACGTTGCACATTTTATTACATATTGAATCGAAACTTCATGTCGGTGAGGTTGCACTAGAACCCTGAAGGGAAATAAAATCCTCTGCAGATCATTATATTAACGTTACGCATATATCCAACTACGAACCGTAGTATTGTTTTTGCTTGCTATGGGGTATTCATGATATCATGATATCATCAACCCAAGATATTTTAGCTTAAAACTTAGAGTTCTTTTATAAATTACCCCGGAAAATGCGGCTCAGCTGATAATTAACCGTTGAAGCATGTTTGTTCTAAAGGTCCACATTTTGAACTCTGGCTCATTTGACTACTGCACGAACAAGCATGGGGTTTTTGAAGGATGCCGCTTAACCCGCAAGACGGGGCTGGGCGTATCACTAGCTCGATTTTTTTAATATAGGTCAGTATCGATAATTATTACGTATATTACATACATGGGTAAAATGATGTGAGAACTGATAGGTCTGAAGCGGATGGGATACATGCAAAAGGCTCAGCTTCTATCAACAAGTTTCACCGAAGGAGCAATATAATTATATCGACAATTTCTCCAGGTGGATCCATGGACCTGATATCACCTTCAAAGGGCTCGTGGCGGCAGATGGAATGTTGCATATTACGACCCAGGTGTGTTGTTCCTCACTACTTCGGTGTCGGACTGAACGTGGTGGGGCGGCATACGAGCAGTACTGCAGTTGGTGCCGGAGCCTATATATTAGGATATCAAAGCCCTCGTTCTTGTCAGCATTCCCCACAAAATCTTGAAGGTATTTTTATGGCTTGTGCATAGCTATAGCAGTGTAAAGGATTTTGTTTCGTAACTGATCGAACGCTATAGATATGAAATTTTATCTTATAATTACTTAGGTACCTAGGTGAACAGTTGGCGTCTGGGAACGAGACTAGGTACCTAGGTATATAATAATAGGTATCTCGGAAACCGAACGCGATGGATACTGCGTTCACCAACCAGTAATGTGCTGACGCTATACTAGTATACTTGAAATGTCGAATTTAATTATTTCCATTCTTTCAGACCCGCATATATATATACCTATAGCACATAAACATTTAAACGCCTCACTCGTGACGTCTGGGAATGAGACCATGGCCATAGCACAATCGGTACCGATATTATTTTTCTACAGGTAAGGACTCCAGATGTGAAACTTCTAACTTTCCTACGAAGTATAATACTTTTTGATAATGAGATTCGTTATATTCATCGCATTGATAATACAGTATTATACGAAATTCGCTAACGTAACTTTTGAAAATTTGAAGGCACGCTTCGACAATCGAGAATTCCACCTCTTGACTAATTGGTTTGAAAGGGAAAAAGAAAGAGAAGAAGAGGTTAAATTTGGAGGAAGAAGGCAAAGGGGAAAGAAAAGGAAGAAGGGACAAAAAAAAAAAAAAAAAAAAAAAAAACAGCGAGCTCAAGCCCATAGCGGCAAAATCAAAACATTAATTAATGCATTCAGCTATACACCGACATGCTTATACCGGTTGAATTTCTATGGCAGAGTCTACCACCACAGAAGACTTTATATCTTCTGCGCATGCCATAACAGGGATTTCTTTTTCAATGCCAAATTCAAGAAAGCCATCACCATCAAAATCCTGGGTTTCAAGCTCGAAGTCTTCCGCTGGATCATCTCGAGCAAATCGCCCACTCATAAGTGCCCCACGGTTAGCAGCCTTAAGCTTAGGATCTTTCTTCTTTTTTCTGACAATCTCAGCGAGACGATATGCAAGTATTATCGGCCCATCAGACTTGAATATTACTTCTTGAGACTCCCTCCTTTCGATGCCAATACCGGGGCCGAATTCAAATGGTGCAGCTGTAAAAAAGGTTGTATCCACATTCACCCGAGCTAAAAACCCAACAGACTTCGTATGAGATGTCGAAACCCTTATCCCTTCTGCGACTTTAATACCGGTGACCATGAATAGCTTTCTCCGATCTCCAAAACCTCTCGATTTCATATAAGCAGCCATTGTCCCATCTTTGAGTGCATTCGCAAGTGAGTCCCGTAAGTATTGTTGTGTCGGCTCGAAGTACGTCGTTTCAAGTTTCTTGCATACGATTTCCATCTCCTCGTTTCTAGACTGTGCCATCCCAGCATCGGTTCCCAGGCCGAAGATATACTTTAGGAAAGCAGCAAATATACCACCGCCAAACCCAGATCCCCCGATGAAGTGGTGACTGTAGAAACTCTTTATGTCTGTGAGAATTGTTTCTGAATCTAGATTCAGTGGCTCGATTTTGTTGACGTGTGGTTCATCTTTCAACTTGATTATGCTGCCAAGCTTGACTACATCTGGCGCCCAGTCGAATGTTGGTGCTAAGAAGTATGATTTCGTTTTGTTGGCCATGATAATCGGTTGGGGGTGATGAGGGCGAAGACCAGAGGAGGAGGACAAAAATACGAGACGAACAGCCGCAACAACGTATGAGAATTGTTGGTAACTGGGGATTGCAATATATCAAGCGAGATATATAATATAACGGAAGTCGAGATAGGAGTTGAAGCCGGCAGTAGAAAGTATATCAATGATAATTCTGCTTCAAAGTGCCTGTGATTTTTCGACTCGACAAGATATCGGATGAAAGTTATTTTTTATAGAAATATATATTCTGAAACTCTCCGCTAGATCTATAGAGTTGTGGGCCAATATAAAGCTATAAAGTATATTCACCAGTAGGCGGGGGAAAATTCTAGGAATAACACCGAACCCATGAATTGATGGCCATTGCATGCATTGCATGTATCTGCATTTTTTGACCACGTCAACCCAATCCGAACTATTAATATTGTGCTCGCTGTAGATGCATCATGACGTGGAGCATCAGCAAACGGGAACTTGAACCTCTTCGGCCAAACCTCGCCCGTTATAGCATCATAAACGACTTTCGTATTATGTGCTTTTCAATTTCATCCGTTGTCTCTATTCGATAGCAAACGAATTTAGATAATCAATTCACCAATTAACCGTTCACTCAAGGAACGCGGCGATACTTCACATAAACCGGAATATGCGAGAACCATGATACCTTTAATCTCAGAAGGATTATATTCCAAGTCAGTTCGGGGCTCAATTTCAGCAGATAATATAGGAAGTCAACAAATCACAGTTTGATATGGTTTTTTTTTAGAAAAAAATGTGTCCCAGTCAACGTAACAAAGTTTAAGGGCGATAAGTACCTAAGTATATGGACCTCAACCATAATGTACATAGCCGTAAGACTCCACAATGCCTTTGATACATTAATTAATTGATGGCAAACCCCGCTGACGTTTTCCTAGCTTTACCCCTCAATTCGTTTTCAAAATTCCCCTCCTCGTATTCTAATCTGTTTGTTTCTCCGGATCTCCTCACTACTATTCAGAATTAATTAATTTCTGCTCAAAGTTACAACTATTCAAACGTTCTACAGCAGTACCTTCTAACTTATCTCTTCCCTTAGTATGGGAATAACTTATACCTTGTCATTTAATCCGGTTTCAACCGAATCAGTCACTTTCGTATATATACGTATACCCGACACTGCACTGCATTGACTCGACCCTAAGTGCAAGTATATTATTTGCCAACACAGAAAATGCAACATGAAATCCTGTGATCCCTGCCGCGCCGTTCGGTAGAACCCCGAAAAGGGCTTGGTTCGTCCCACCGATCAAGCCAAGAAGCCATATATAATCCTTACTCGACGTTAATTCCTGGTTTATAAGATAATCGTGGCCTGCTTCACAACTGTAGCCTGACATGTCTTGCATGCATAAAGCGGTCAAGAAGTATTTTCGAAAAGATAACCCCATTGCGAGCTGCTCGTGACTTCCACCAATGCAATATTATATATTAATTCCTCTACGGATATTGCAAAAGATTTTTTCGTAGGCCGAGGACGAAGAAGACTTATATTTTCGGGGCCGTATTAGATCACAGCACGCCTAGTAAATAGGGTGAAAAATATTGCCGGTGAGAGCCAGCTAATCAGCAAAGAACTTTTATTTGGCTTTGATGAAATCGAGTAACCTATTAAGCTATTGAAATAGAAGGAAAACAAGCAAAACGTTCTTTTCGTGACCCTAGCCCATCTGTAATCTTCCATCCTTCCATCCTCTTTTGTCCTCCTTTTTATCAGTTGGGCAGCAGTTTTTCCCTCTTCCCCTGTAGAATCGAATTCGCAGTACGAAATTTCAAAATGAGCATATGACAAGAAACCTCCACGTGCTAAAATATCTTTTAAAAAACAAATGAAAATAATCCTATCCTCTTAAACTCAGACTTTGTAGAGCTTATACCCATGAAACCCTTACTAGAAAATAGTTGTTTCTAATGCCGAAGAAACCTCTAGATCAACCTCTGCTAACCTAAGGTAGCCCTCTAGCATCCCGTCGGTGGCTTGCGTTGGGACAAGTAGATAGGCCCTGCGCTCTGGTCTTTCCATATGACCCAAAATCTCTCGTAAATAATCCTTCCTTACGATCTCCAATACATTTTTAAGCTTAGCAGGATCGGAGTTTAGCTTCTCGTCGTCCATAGCTATTTCGTATAGTCTCTCGAGGACAACGATAGAGATTGCCCCGAGGACAGAGCAGGCGAACGAGGTACCCGACACATATGTAAACCCGCCCTTCACCTCTGGGCCCAGAGGTTCGGCAGCATGGAAGCGTTGCTGTCGATGGCATATGCCTGGTTCGATCCAGGCGCATTCGATCCCCTCGCCAGGTACAAGGAATTCTCTTTTTTCTTTAGCATCAATTTGAATGGAAGGGCTGAATCCGGATGGTGTTCCGTTTCCATCACAAGAGAGGGCGCAAATAACTTCTGGATAACACGCTGGTGGTGGTGGATTTCTGCAATTTCCTTCGTTTCCGGCAGCGGCTATAAGAGTGATACCATTCCTATATGCCCTTTGAATAGCTTCTTCCAAAAGATTTAGACCTTGGGTATGCTCGGGGAAACCTAGCGGCATAATTATGAATTGAAAATTTATTCCTCGGTTATTGTCTATGGCATCATTAATGGCCTAAATTATTAACATTAGCTATTGTTATCCCCGTATGGCAGACCGTAGACTAGTACTGCGGATAAATTATATTTGGGAGGATTTCGTACCTGTGCCACGACTTTTGGATCAACGTCGTTAACACTACCCTTAGCGACACGGGCAGAGTATATCACGGCAGACTTAGCAATATTTCCAAGAATATTCGCACCAATCGTCCCGTGACCAATTTCATCCTCCAGCGATGTACTGATATCCGAGGTGCCATCAGGATTGCCAGTTGTATAGTCACGCCATGGTTGAATCAATCCATCATCCCTCTGGATACCGATAGCTTGATGGGTTACATCAATACCGGAGTCAATAAGGAGAACATTAGTCAGAAAGTTGTCATCTGGAGCAATCTCTGTTGGCAGAAATGGCTCCAAGCAGTTCTGTTGATATAACTCCCAGTACGTAATTCTGTGTCAAAAGGGAAATGAGGATGCTGTTAGCAATGAATCTTAGATTATTCAATGTGGAGAATGCATATGGTTTTAAGACTTACTTATCTGAATGGTCAGGGCGACGGTAATCAAGAGTTTCCAATTGGAAAAGGTTGTGACGCCTAGGTCTATGAAGGCTCTTAGCGTTAGGCCTGGGTCTAAAAGTGCGGATAACCTTATGCGGCGTTAAGGTTGGCGTGCTATTCTTCCGATAAAAAGCAGCGATAAGGCTGAGGACCACAATGCCGCTGGCGAGGTAAGTGGCAGCCATGTCTTCAACATTTTGACTATCGTTCTGATTATAGATTGGTGATGACGAATTTACTGGCGAATGGTAAGTTTCGAAAGTTGGCTGGGCGGCACACACCCCTGAAGCGAAGAACAACTGGGCAAGGAAAGCAGCCGTTTGGGCTGAATAGCGGACGGAGGTAGAGCTTCCCAAGGCACTTAATTGAGCCATGGTATATAATCTTCTCGGTAGGAGATCTAGGGTTGAAATGTAGAAACTTGAACTGTAAATAGCTGGGCAATGTAGATAAGCTTATATAATATACGTAATCTAAACTGCAAGTGCTTAAGCACGATCTCAAAACACTCGAGTGGATAACGGGGCGAAGAAAATATAGCAATATATAATATAAAAAATGCAAGGGCCCGGTCACTCAGAACAAGAAGAAGATTTTAGGAGCCGATGTAGAAGGATGCTTGTAATCCTATGATGATGATTAATGAAAAGTTAGATTAGATCCCGTCGAAGCAAACAGGGTGATACTTATAGCCATTTGAAAACTTGAAGACTTGAGAACAAAAGCAACAATGGTCTCGTATCGGACAGATTGGTAAACCCCTATCCCTTGGCTGTTGGCTGTAAATCGCTACCATAGATTGGTACTTCATGTCGCGGAAGATCCTGAAGGCCTAAATGACTAAAATCGGACACGTAAACTCCGCGCTGATATCAAACGAAGGGAAGGTAAAGGGGGTATCAGCCGCTACTGCTGCGTCCCGCTACAAAATTTCAGAGGCCCAAGACGACAAGTCTTTCCATGGTCGATAAACGGCTCTATCTTTCCCGTGATATTAGTTTTATGCTGCCGTCACACAAATAAATTGGCCGCAGATATATTTGGTGGCACAGGTAGCCTCGACTACTCTGAGCCCCACGCGCAGATATGCATGCATATGCGTATGCTCATGCACTCGGATTTCGGGATTTTGAGATTTCTGCATGCAAGCTAGTACCGAAGACTCTATGCCATCTGCAGCTGCATTGTTAGCCTCAAAGTCCTACTTGTCTTGGTTTAGGTCCTGCAATGCCTAAGTCGCGAACGACGGATAGTTATCGATAATGTTCTCTAGGCCTGACCTATCACCATGGTGCCTCAGGAATATTTGAGTCTAAGCCCACACATGTACACACCAAAGAGAGAGAAAAGAAATGAAGAAATAAAGTTCTTCGGCTTATCCAGCAAACGAAGAGAGACATACTGGCGTGTACGACCTCAGTTCATCTTTTTTGGATCCCCAATCTAAGCTTGAGACCTTCAAAATTTATCGATTAGGACTTTGCAGCGCACAATAACACCCCACCCCTCCAGAACGACAACTAAACTTGCAAATTCGCTTTGGCGCAGTACATCAGACTTCATATTGCCTTTTCCTGAGCCATGATTAGATGGTAGCTTTTTCCAAGGTTGTTTCTGATATCTAATAGATTCAATCGCGCGATCGCTACGGATATGCCTAAAAATACAACATAAACAACGCGTAGTTATTGAAGGATGTAGGATTCGAATATTCAGTAAACTTGAGGCGATATAATATAGCTACACAGTCATAATACATATATACGAAAGAGGCTTGCAGTCAAATACTGACTTAAAACAATTACAAGTATCTTTGGAATTGATGAGAGAAAAAAGAAGATGAAAAAAGTGAAAGTATTGTACAGGCACTCAAATCAATGGTTCGAGAAATAATTCAAAATGTTGAATCCTTTTGAATCCATGAAAGAAACTGATTGCGCACGGTGAAACAACATTGCAGCCCCTGCACTCCAGCTCCGAATGCGAAATTAATTTTTGGTTCGAGGCTGGCCAAAGAAAAATATTTTGTAAATCCTAAAATGACAGAGTCTCGTTCCCAGCATGTGCGCATTCTAAGTGCTGTTACACACACCGTCGCCACCTCTATATTTTAGCCTCGAGACCATTCGATGAGATTAACATGCTGGCATGCCATGCATCAGCCATGCTACAGCACAAGTCATCGATTCAGGATCCATGCGTCGGAGAGGGTTCGAGAAACATACAGATGGCCGCACAGCGCAGGCTATCCTAGTGGGCACGCAGATATTAGGCCTGCACAGCAGTAGGAACGGGATATCTGATATCGATGATTGCAGTAGAGTGTCCATGGAAATTGAAACCTGATACGACGTAATCGTTGGCTCATCACCCCGGCCATCTCATGCATAGATGCATACATCGCTTAGGTCCTGTAGCCACTGGCCAGCTAGCCAACGCAGACAACCTCTCCAAGCGAACATGGCTTGGTCTTTGTCCAAAACGTAACTGATATAATCAGGAGGATGGCCAGGCCTTAATAACTGAATCAAGTCAAACATTAATGATTTGCCACCGAATACGCCACCAAGACACAACAGGTTTGACCGCGACCTCATTGAGGGTGTTTGGACCAGTTGTCAAGGTTTGCAGGGTGATCAGGAAACAAATGCGACTGCGGCTGCGATTAGGACAGTTGCATACAGTGTCCCCCCCTCCCTTTTTTTTTTTTTTTTTGAGTTACCAAACAACTTGTTTCGTAGACCAGGCCTGCCCAGAACTCGCCTTCGTCCCCGATATGAGAATTAAAATTCCAAACCTTAGCACTGCAGTATCAACTGGCGGGTCTATCAATTAACCGGTTTACAAAAAGGATCAGATCTCAGCTCAGGTTGCAACATGGCGCACGCTGAAATTTGCTTGCTAGTTCCTCAAGCGAGTAATTAATGATAATAGGTATATAACGAAGATATAAGCACAAGGAGCGGGCCGGCCGGAAAGATACCAAGATCGATTGAAGATAGCAAGGACCAGGGCATCGGGGACGACGAGAATTGATCCAGGATCCATGCAGGTCAGGATTTTTTTTCCCACTTCCACCCTCGCGACCTCAGTCAGCCTCGCCTAAAGTTAATGAGTGAACCAGGCCAGGTAAGGCCGCAGACTGGAATGCGACCCTACAAACTTTTAGGCGACCAATTCACTTTTGTCCATACTAATATGCGCATAGGCCTGATACGTCTCAACTTCGACCTCGGGCGCTTTTGAGGCGGAGGCAATTAACGAACCTAGTATATCCTGCCAGTGATGGGAACATGTAGCTAGGCTGTTTACGAGACCAAGCTAGGCCTACTAGTTCATGCATTCCATATGGCCATGAATCCATAAGTTTAGAAGTTTAGAAATCGAACAGATTTATTTGCCAATATAACTGCGAGCACATCCCTGGTGTACGCTCAGGCCCATTCGAACCAATCGCGATATCACTTTGTGACGATAAAGTCAAGATATCCTTAATGACTAGATCAGACAAGTTAACGCCTTCCAAGTATTGGGTACTTTCCTATATAACTATCCCGTTCGGTCCTGACTCGCGCGCCGCCTCATGATCACCGTCGGTCGTCGAGACATGTACACCATTAAGATTGCCATTTATTTGATACTATGACCAGTGTTGGTCTCGTTCCCAGACCAGTGTCAATAGTATCACAACAAGACAGCCTCCGCGACAGGGCTTCCATCTTCCCCAGATACTTACATAATTTGACAAGAGCCATCTGTCCTAAGTCAAATTCCCACCAATAGTAAGTTGCGTAAGAGAGTGTTCAAGTGTGAGGGCCTGGCATCCTAAGTGGTCTATTCTGTAGCCTCGATTCTAGGCGCTCGAGGCGGATTTGGTTGTCACCACCTGCATGCATGAAACATGTATCCGCAGAAGTATAATTTTAACCAAGGGCACCTGAACTCGCGCTCGAGGCTAGGTTTCCCTGCCTGTGGTGTATATACATGGACATACAGCCGTGATATCGATATGCATTGCTTAAAACCTCATCGATGTCTGAGAGGATATCACCCCGCTCATCCCTTCTCAGTGTGCTATAGCGGTGCAGGCACTTTGCCGAAGCAGTAGTTTGAAGCAGGTTCCCTGACCTTCTTTATTACGGCAAGTTGGTGAAGATTGGATGCAGAAAGTCGTAAAGGATATTGTTTCAATAATATTCTTGAATAGAACCTATCATCTGTATTTAATGAAGCGCCATGATCCCCGATTCCCTGACTAACAACAACCATAAAACAATGGACGCAAGCAATGCAATAGGTAATACAATCCCTATAAACCATCTGATCCGTGTAATTGTAGCTTTCTAAGCTCCGTTCCCAAACATCATACTCCTCAATTCCCTACCACCTAGACCACCTCCCATACCCCCCTGTCCGGTAAGTTGTCCCTTTGGAGGTTTGATTTCTAAACCACTTCGAGCGACATTAATCTGCAGCATTCTAAGTCTTGCAGCCCGCTCGTACTCTTCTGCCATTGCTAATGTTCCTCTGTGAACTTCCACCCTGAGTTGGGTTTCTTTGCTGGTTACTAGTCGGTTTTGCGTGTCGATTCTAGCGTGTAGTTTTCCGCTTTCGATGAGTCGAACGAGTTCCCTTTCCATTTGTTCACTTGGGACACCAAAGGCAGTGCTCATGGCGTCTAATGTAACACAGGAGAAAGGGATGAAGTATTGAACGATGCTCTTCGTCCTAACAGCCTCATAGATCTTATCTATGTGTTTCTGAAGGAATGGGTCGAGCAGGTAATCGTTTCTATAGGCCTCGAGGATAGATAAACATTCGCCATATCTCGAGGAATGGAAAGCCGTCAAAGCACGGCGAATGTGCGGCTCTAACTCTAGGAAGGTGCGGAAAGTTGTAGATTCCAAAACTTCCGTCTTAAGCATGTTTCTGTCCATTGATGCTAAAGCTGTAAGGCCACCATAGATAGCTATATCGTTCATGGTAGCGACAGTGTTGTAGTCGTTACCAACGGCGGGGTTAGTGCCGATGAAGGATCTTGCAGCTTCTAGGTAGTTCCCGCTAGCGAGGAAGGCTACACCGGCGGCAATGCTGACTTTTGGTTGGTGGATTTTGAGTTCGTCGTCTGAGCGAATGTGATTACGGATTTTTGCGACGTTAGTTTGAACGGAGGTGTATTGGGCTTGGTCGATGCAAATAAGGATACAGGATAGCGTCATGTCCATCATCTGTTTGTTAGACGTACAGTAATCACGCATCCTAGAGAAGGCTCTGTAGGCGGAAGCGAGATCACCGGTGGTGTAGAAATGGTCTCCTAGATCTTTATGACCAATCTAGAGAAAGACAAATCCATTAGATAAGTGATAGGCACTTAGTTACCAAGTTGACCAAGGACCACCTACGCGTATAGACTCCTTAATCATGTTGTTCTTGTAACTTTTAAGCTCAGCCTCCAGACGATCGGTCTTTTGTTTCACGTCTCGGGTAGTCTTTTCGATCCATTCTTCGTCTAGTTTGCCATCTGGGTCGTTTGGTGCGAATACTTGTAGACTCTGAACGGCTTGACGGTAGAGACGAACGTCACGGTCGGCCTTGACGATGCCAATAGCGGTTTTTAGGGCTTCGACGGCGAGAGGAGGGCAGTGGCTTCCGATAAAAAGAAGACGGGTAACTTTCATACGGCCTGAGGAGAGCGGTTAGATAGTGTACTATCAATATTTCTAGCTGGTGGGAGGTATGACTAAGTACCAGAATAGTTTCCGATATACTGCTCCAGATCGAATCTCGGTAAGTCTGCAGACACAACAATATGTTAGATAGCTTTAACTTAGTGATATAAAGAGGAAACACGTACCAGGCACGAGAATAAGTGTCGTGTTGGCGGCTAGCTGTGGAATAGCTTGCTCATACTCGTCGTATGCGGGCGCGCCAGATGCCCCGCCTTGGTCGTCAACCATCGAGAAGATATCCGCCATGATAGACTATTAACTACTGATCAAAGAGGTCTCAAAGCTACTAGGAGGGTATGGGACAGTAGGGTGGATGGCGATCAGCCGAGGTGTTTCCGATGGAGGAACGAAGAGAGATGGCGAGGAGGTTGAAGTTGTTTGTAGTCATGAAGCTGCGCTTTTGGAGCTCGAGAGCTAAGCTGCTTCACGTCGACAAACACCAGCCACACAATCACCAGCCATACTGTCTATCACCAGCCACAGGCTTCCCACATCCACAAACAGCCACACCTTCTCCAATATCATCAAGCCACAAGCTACATGCCACATCTTGTACACACACAATTGCACAAGCACAGTCCGTTTTCGATACGAACTTAAGTTAATAGAAGCTTAGAGGCGGATATTAACTTCGACTAGGAAGTTACAAGTGGAGTTCGGATGATGGGAAATCCACTGGTTTTGGTAGGCACGGACCTTCTCTATGTGTCGGATCTTCAATTAACTAACATTGCCTAGCTTTTAGGCACTTCAAACATCCATCTTTCCATCCATCGGCCATCAAGATCAAGATATTAAATATACCTACCAAGTACTTATCAGCATGCATGTATACTGAAGCACCAGGATTGATACCGAGTTATCACTATTCGTCTGCATACACATTGCATTCCCCGAGCATGGATCAATACATTGTCTCGCGACCTAGATCTGTCCATAGGCGAATGCCAGTGGCGGGACGGCTTCCGCCAGTCAGTGTATAAACTCCGGTATGCCATGGCTTCAGATAAACGGCAGTACCATCCGGCGGTTTGGGTCGTCCAAAGGAAGTTTAAAGTATCCGTTCTAGAACTAGCTAGACGAATCGCAACCACTGTTCTAGGCTTGGAATAGTCTCCGACTGAACGCCAGATCTCTACGTAACAGTACGGAATACGGAGTATCTATCAACTGAGGTATGTATGTGCATGTACGTGTATATCTGCGGCAGGACAATGCCGCTATTCTGTGGGGTTGATTCGATTCGATTCGATCGCTATCGGGTCCCGTTCTACCTTTACTACCTTCCTTTCACCCGGTCATCTAATCAAACCAGCCTCTAATGATACTCCACAGCAGAACCAAGCGCTGCAAGCCAATGATACCGGGATATACGAATGTCTACAACCGTGGGAACACCAGAGGAAGTCCCAAGATCCCGACTGTCATTCCAGAGAAAAGATATTATACGTAGGCGATGGAAATACATTTAGCCAAAAGGCAAGATAAGATAATATGGCGACAAGAAAAGGACCCCACCGTACCTTAATTTATTAACCCCATTATCGATTCGCTTCTAAAGCCTTTTCAGGGCCCTCGTGCCTGCATGCGAAAGAGCGCTCGGAATATCCACCTGGGCGGGGCATGGGACAAGCTCTTTCCGACATCCCCTGGTCACTGGGCTGGCATTTTCGTTCGAAGCTGGAAATATATAAAGTGAGCTCCTGCGATTTCGGCCAAAACCTCTACCCCCCTCGGTTACTTTCCAAATCCCATCCATTCAGCTCGTAATAATATTTGAGGATTCGGATGCTAATAAGGTCATCTCGTTGCGTGGGGTAGATGCCACTAGCACTTAGCTTTCATTGTTCAGTCGGCGAGTTAGTTCTGCAGCCGCCTCGAGTCGACTGCCGGCCGTGAAACAAATTTTGCATCTGGCTCCCCGCCTCGCGCCATCTTGGCTCCGACTAATTATCTAGCTCCCTTCGAGCCATATCCCTTCTTTTTTTAAAATATATTTTTATATTGTCCGGTTGAATATTCCAATTTTCTGTATTTTTTTTTAAATTTTTTTAAATTTTTTAAATTTTTTCTAGTTTATATTGTGTGAGGGGATTGAGCTTAGCTTGGTGGAAGAAGCTAACTAACATTGACTCGAAATTAACTACACCTCAACCACTCTCCCTTCCCCTTTCAATACCTCCTTCCCCAGACATCTTCTCCACGTCCAAGTGCCTTCCCCACAATCGCTCCTTCCACCGCTCCTCCTGCCAGTCTATCGCCATCTCGAATTTGTATATACAGCTTCGGTTGCCCCTCAATTGGTGGTCTGACAGTACGGCCACGACGTCATAAAAAATTTTCGGGTAGGACAAACATATCGGTGGGGCTACAAACCGTCACATTCGCTCCTTCCACAACGATCATCTTGCTAACTATAGTAACAGACAACCCTAGATAGATCCGTCTCCTCCATTATCGGTACAAGCCTCTCTCGGCATACATACACATATACCCTAATTCCACCACAATGGCTGGCCTCACCGATGAGGTCGTGAGCAAGTCGCAGCAGACTGCTGCTGTCGTCGTCGACGCTCTTGTCGGCCACGATGCTCCTGCGCTGGAAGCTTCCGCCCAAATCCACGCTCATTTTGACAAGTATGCTTCATCCACTTCGCCGGAGGGTGTGAAGCTTATGTCCCAAGTCGACTTCATCGAAGCTATCACCCCTCCCCCCAACTCCGTCGCCGCTGCATACCATAAGATTCCTCGCGAGCAATATGGTATTCTTTTCCTCGTCGCGGATCGCAGTCAGAAAGGCCAGATAACTGTACAGGATTATGCCTTCTTCGAAAACCTTCTGTCGAAACCAGATGCTGAGTATGAAATCGCATTCCGTCTTTTCGACCGCGATGGCACCGGTGTCGTAAATTTCAATGAATTCATCCAGCTATACAAAGAAAACAAGTCCGCTGATGCCCTGCCGTTCGATTGGAACTCTTCCTGGGCTTCCCTCTACCTTGGCGGTCAAAAGACCCGCCGGGAACTCACATATGCTCAATTCTCACAGATGCTGCGGGGTGTACAGGGTGAACGTGTCCGACAAGCCTTCCTTCACTTTGACAAAAAGAGTACCGGTCACATTACGCCGGCCGAATTTGAGGAAATCATCGTTAAGACACAAAAGCACAAGCTCTCCGACCACCTTCTCGAAAATCTTCACACTCTTTGCAATGTTGGGCTCAGCTCTAAAATTTCATACGCCCACGTGCGTGCCTTCCAAAACCTAATGAAAGATATCGACCTCGTCGAGGTTATAATCCGAAAAGCAATCTCAAAATCAAAGGACGGGAGTATCACACGCGCTGATTTCATCAACGAAGCTGCGCAAACATCAAGATGGGGTACCTTCACACCCATGGAAGCCGACGTGCTATTCCATTTCGCATCGTTAGACAACCAAAGTGGCCGTCTCTCCATCCAGGACTTCGCCAAAGTCGTCGATCCAAGCTGGAAACCGAGCGAACGTTTGTCATCCGAGAAGGCTGCTGCCGCCGCCGTTTCTTCCACTTCCAAACCCCTCCAAGCTGTCCTGAAAAGCATGTATAACTTCGGTCTCGGTGCCATCGCGGGTGCTTTCGGTGCTACCATGGTGTACCCAATTGATCTTGTAAAAACTCGAATGCAGAACCAAAGAGTTACCGTTGTTGGTGAGAGGCTGTATCTCAACTCGATAGATTGCGCCAAAAAGGTCATCAAAAACGAAGGGTTTACGGGGTTGTACAGAGGTTTGGGACCTCAGCTTGTGGGTGTGGCGCCCGAAAAGGCGATCAAATTGACGGTGAACGATATAATACGAGATTATGCGAAGGGAACGGGTCCAGAGGGTAAAGGTGTCAGCCTACCGTGGGAAATTATGGCTGGTGGAACTGCTGGTGGTTGTCAGGTCATCTTCACAAAGTGAGTATTTACTAAACTACATCATAAGGAGTCCTAAGTGAGAGGAATGTTAGCTAATCACAATATCCTTACCTAGCCCATTGGAAATCGTCAAAATCCGTCTCCAGGTTCAAGGAGAAATCGCGAAAAACACCCCGGGGATGCCTCGTCGTTCTGCTCTGTGGATCGTAAAGAACTTGGGATTGCTCGGCTTGTACAAGGGCGCCAGTGCGTGTTTGTTGCGTGATATTCCGTTCAGTGCTATTTATTTCCCGACGTATTCGCATATGAAGAAGGATTGGTTTGGTGAGAGTGAGACGAAAAAGTTGGGAGTTGCGCAACTTTTAATAAGTGGTGCTATCGCCGGTATGCCTGCAGCGTAAGTTTCCTATCCTGTTCGCTGTCGGTTTGGATTAAGGATTCCGAGGACGCTAATTGATATTTTCCGGGTAGATACTTGACTACTCCCTGCGACGTCATTAAAACTCGTCTCCAAGTTGAAGCCCGAAAAGGCGAAACAACCTATCGTGGCCTTACCCATTGCGCAAGTACTATCTACAAAGAGGAGGGCTTCAAGGCCTTTTTCAAGGGTGGCCCAGCCCGTATTCTCCGATCATCGCCACAGTTTGGTTTCACACTCGCGGCGTACGAGGTGTTGCAGAATGTTGCACCGTTCCCAGAACATGATGCAGATGATCTGTCTGGATTAAATAAGAAGGCCGGAATATTACATGGAGCAGGTCTAGGAGATCTCAGTGGGGATATGCCATGGGTCAGGAGCAGAAATGCTCTAAAGATTATTTTGGATTTGGATCAAAATTTCGGGCGAGCAAAGGTAAAGCCAACAGAAGAGGAATGGAAAAGAATCAGAGGTTTGGGTGGAATCTAGAGGGGATTGGAGTTGAGTGTTTTATAGAGGTGGGTTGTGGGGTGATGGTGGGGTGATGCTCAAGTGGATGGCGGGGGCTCCCTTCCAACAAATGTATGACTGTGATGATCATTCGATTCTTTCCTCTTTCCCTTCCTCCTTCCCTGTTTCTTTCTTCCATTCTTTCATTCATGTATAGTATACCTTTTTTCATTTTGCATTTTGCATTCCCCCTCCTTTTTTTTTCTCTTCCAAATTTTTTTTTTTTTTTTTTTTTTTTTTTTTGCGGTCCTGTTCTGAGCTTATACACCTTTACCATGCCCGCTAATGCCTTTTCTTCATTGTTATTACTTACCAAAACATCCTTTCTACATACCCTTTCTCTTAAACCCCGTGTCTATCCAGTTTTTATATCTGCATTCCAAGACACCATTATATTCCCTTCTACATCTTGCATTCGCATTTTTCTGGGTATTCTGTTTCCATTCAGGCATAGGATTGTTGGAGTATCAAAAGAATAGAGAATAGAGGAGGTATGTTTGGGGACGATTAACTCGGGATCCTTGACCTCACGAGATTCGTGTCCACGGTCTCATTCGTCACATTGGCTGTACACTTTCTTATCCTCGAAAAGTAGCGGGAATCCTATCGGCCGGCGCATCGGACTCATGCATGCACCGCATAGACCCAACATCCCATGCATGCATGGCACAAAGGAACCAAATTCTTCACGTCATGCACAAGCTTCGATCTGTAGGTTTGTACTTACATACATACACCAACCTGAAGATCCAACCAGTGAGAAACTCGAAGGCGAATGTTGTGAGCTCATTTTCCAGTCATGTGCCACAGAGTTTCCCTCTCACATTTTGATATCATGACAAGATCCCCGGCGCTTAGCGGGTGGATTTCATAGGGCGGACTGGGATGTGGATTGAGACTTGCAGGTAGTATAATTTACATCAGACTAATATCGAATCTAATATCGAATATCACATTATTCCTGACTTTGGACAATATAATATGCGGAACTATCAATCTATCTGACATATCGAGAAGATTGATGAGAGGGTTCAGAAAGATTTAGATTTTTTTGGAGTTTCGCGTGATCCTCAAGTAGTTCGATGAAAGAGGAATTCTGGCTGGAAGAGGAAGCTAAGACGTCGAGTCGCTGTTGGAGAGCTCAGATGTGTTGATTTCTGAGTTGGAGCCTCATTTATTCAAGAAAGTCTCCAAGAAAGACTCCAAGAAGAAACAATCCAAGACAAGAACGAGCTAACTAAAAGTTTCCAAGCTTTTGCTTGAACGAACTGCATTTAAATGGAGTCATCGGATAGCCGGAATCCCGCAAAAGAAAGAACATATAATCTGCTAGCTCCAAGAAACGCCACAGAATCCTACGCAGTACCACAGCAAAAGCCAGCATCGCAAGCCTATCCATTCCTGTCGACCCGTGAAATTTGATGTTCAAGAAAAGTGATCTTCTGTACTTGCTAATATCACACCACAGACAGGGCAGGAAGAGGCCATGCATGGGTATACTGGCCAGTTGCATGCGACACCACGCCTCGTCGTATCCAACAACTTGGCGCTGCGGAGCCCTTCCCCTGGCGTTCATCAATGGCAGATCGGTGGAGTTAGTAACGTCAGAGAGGTTGGATCTCTGTGGCATGGTTATATGGAACATCCCGATTGTCAAAATGTTTCAAACTGTTGGATATCGAATTAACATCTTTCTTCGGACGAAAGATGTGAATTCCGACAACCTGCGATGTCCGTCTGGTATTAATGCTGTATACGTATGACTGGCAAGCTGCATTTCCCTTGACAGGTTTCGAATGTAATAGTTACCGTATATGGCGGCTTTTTATGTAAAAAGGCACAGTTTTGATTGACTGATTAGGTTTTTTTTTTGTGGACGAGCGCACTGGGCATGCCGTTCGTGCAGCAGAGAACCCTGGTCTGATGCTTACCACCCCACCCCTGATCTGTCGAAAAGGATACATTGCAAAGGGGTTTCCTTTGACATATAGGCTTGTCGGAAAACTTTGGCAGATTACGGAAAACTTTCTGTGCTTAGAAAGATACATTGTTGTGGGATGAACCGATATTGGGTGATGTTGATATCAAATGAGGGGCGAATGAAGGGTGGGAAAGTGAAGGTCGATAGAGATCTATCGAAATCGATGGGGGTGTATTAATACTCAGAGGGACCGTCAATTATAGAACTGGTGGTGTGAAACGGGAATCGTTTAATTGTCTCCTCTCATTCTCGCTATATTTTCTTATTCGGGCCTTTCTCTCCGAGACCCAAGAAAAGCGACTGACAAGGGCAGGAAAAACGAAGCGTGTAAGGTGGAGAAACCCGTGTCAACATTTGACCATTGAAAAGGGTAAAGAGATCCACATCTTTTGGTTTTAAAGATTTCGTGGCTCGACTCTTCGATCATATATCATATCTTTCTTATATTTCCTCTCCACGGGTTTTCTTCGCTGATTCGACGAATTTGAACGCAGACGCATAAGCTTATTCAAGTTTTCTAACGGGAAGGAAACGGACGGGAGGAAGGAAGGAAGGAAGGATAGAGGGAACAGCGACGGATATTGTAACCGACCGCGATCTCGGGTCCGACAATACAGACTTATCTTCGCCAACGAAACTTAAGCGGGCACAAGAAACAAAAGGAAAAGGGAAGAAAACGAAAGAGTTTGTGTCGGTTACCCGTTGGAACCCCGCCTGCCGACATAATAGGAAGCACTAGGCCGAGTTGCTCGTGTCAGAAAAGGGAGCCTAGAGCTGTAGGTTTATCGAGGGTAAGCACATATGAATTGCATTTGATCATCAGTAAGACGGGTACAGACAGCTGCTTTGCCTTAATCTTCACCCGTTATTTCAGCCTCCTGATCCTTTTGCTTCCTGCCGTACGATTGTTCAATATATCTCTGCTCTGGTCCCTGCGCTCTGCGTTTCTTTTGCGGGAGACGGGGGGAAGCAAAAGATGCAAAGACCCGTTCGAGGGGAGGGGTCTTCGAGCTGGAATATGCAACCTGGCGAGAAATATGCACACACCACCTGGTTTTTGTAGGTATGGTTTTTTTTTGTGACGCACAAAGCCTACGAAAGGGAGGCATGCTGCTTCCGAGGATTGCGTTCGTCCTTTCCCAGACGAGCGGGACTATACATTTTGGCAAAGCTTTGTGTGACCTAGACAAGAAAAACCTTAGCCCTGGAAAAGAAACATCACGGAAGGCTACAGCGGGATGGTCGCACTGGCTGCCCTGCCTTTCATTCTTTTTCGGGGCGCGATGTTGGGAATAATGAAATAAAACAAAGTCGAAGCCGTTGGATATCCAATGCAGAGTTGATACGCTGTCAATTTCGTTCGTCCATCCTCATTATCCAACTTTTTTTGTTTTTCCCTAATTCTTCCCCCCTTCGTCTACAAAAGGACTGGTAAAGAGCTGAAGCTGCGGCGTAGGCGAGTCCTGGAGGTTTCTGATTCGCTTGCGATTAAGATGTTGCCATTCAGCCAAAACTTCCAGCTACAGCGCTGTCATTCCTTTTAAATCCCGAACTACGGTGCCTGACCTGGCTGGGAACAAAACTACGGTACACTCCATATTACTTGATTCCAAGATCCACAATTGCTCCACCACACCCCTCCATTTGATATATTTATTACCCACGTTGTTTCTGCAGTACAGTCAGCAGAGCATCTCTTCGTTTCGAACGTTCTACAGCTTCTGTGGATCGGAGGGTGAGAATTGCGACGTTATACACATATCCTATCCGGCCCTATCCCATCATCTTATTTTTATATTTCTTACATGCCTGAGTATACATCAGTGCTGTGGTATCCCAGCTATAGTACATACCCTGTACTTAACTTAGCAATACTTGGTCCAGTTTAATGTCTGCCTTCTGCTGTACAATCCCGCTCTAGATCTCATCTTACCTCAAAGCAAAAAGTTTTCCCCGATCGATACCTATCACGCTTCTCATCCCAGACTCATTCCAACTTTCGGGACCCTCGTCCGCCGGCAGTTCCCTTTTTAGTCTTACTGTCACTTGGGTCACCTTGGAATCAAAGTCTTGGTAATTCCCTTTCCTCTCGCTAGCTACATAGTTTCAGCCTTCCCCTTGCATTGTAAGGCATTACGTAGCGGAACCGGAATACTTTTTTTTTTTTAAACTTCTAACTTGTTCACCCTTACTTTTACGATTTCCCTCAGGATCCTGTATAATATTTTTCAGTTTTGTAACGGTCGTTCGAGTATACGATTCTAACAAAGACGACAGCAGCTTTCAGAAATCCAAAAGTTTTCCGGGTTTTGGGGTTCAATTCATCAGCACGCCTGCCGTTACCGACGAAGACGACATCCTGTTACCAAGAGTGTCCTAAAACATCTTCCCTGCGCACGGAGTTCTCCACCCGCTATAACTCTATCTATCTACGGAATACACCATCATCATCACCAGGATCATATCATATCAGAGTCCCTCGCAGAAATACCTACAGCTTTTTACCACCACCACCACCACCACCACCACAGTACTGGCAGAATAATATATATCTATAATCGGTAGGGCAAGTTGGACTCCTCAGCTGGATTCCCTTGACGCAAAGCTGGACCTGATATCGACAGTGCGACCGCGGCGAGGAAAGCGGAGGAAACGCATACAAACTACACACGACCTAACGCCGACGACCGTGGAGATGAAGGCTCCGTGATAGCCACCAAGATATCCTTTCTAGTGCGCTTTTACTTTCTTATTTTATCCACCGGTCCTCGTCTTTCTCTTTAAATTTTTTTTGCATTGTCCGCTGCTTTTCTTTTCGTTTGCTTAACTCGTACATGGTTTCAAGTTACTTTCGAATTACTTCAGCCTATTTCTGTCCGTTGGAGGTATATTTCTTGACACCTTGAGGTAAGAAGAACTCCCTACCCTGTCCGCCCTGTCATTGACATTCTTCCCGCATTTGCCTGCATTTGCAGAGTTCCCTTACGGCAGGTGTAGCAGATGCTAGATGCAGCATGTGTGGCGGGCCTGTCAGTTTGGCCTCGTCTCTATCCCACCTTGCCGTATACATACCACATGTCGTTCTGTTATCCGCTCCGACGAGCTGCCTTTTCCTTAGATCAAAACCATCCGTTGGAGCTCGGGAGATTTGCTAATGATAGTGGGTCCTGCATAGTAACGCTATTTCGCCTAGCCTCCAACCTAATAATACTATTCATTTATACCTACGGTCTTGTCGAAATTTAGACAGTCTGGTCTATCGATATTGAACATTTACATTTACATTTACATTTACATTTACATCCACATCTACATCTACACCATCGACCCAAAACATATCTACAGGCATCGTCGACATACGGGCACGCTATTATTGATATAGCCGGCCCCATAACTGGTCTTGACGGCCTGTGAAGCATGTCATTCGGTTCCCTGCTTCAGCAGCAGCAGCCACCAGCACTCCATCAGCACCCTTCTCAACTTCTTCCTCCTTTCCAGCCCAGTCATGGCGCACAGACATCCTACAACGTTGGTAACAGGCATCTTGCCCCTCTTTCGACAAGTAACCTTCATCCACAATCAAATTCCATACAATCAGTGGATTCTCCTAAAACACCTGTACAACGAACCTTTTCGAATATGAAGAGTAATATGTCTTTGGGAATAGAAGGGAATATAGGGGGGTGGAATGGGATTGGAGTCGCTGCTGGTGGGAGTACTAATGCTGTTGGACGAAATCGACAATCAATAATATACGCTTCTCCACTGCCATCGAGACCCGCGCCCGCAGAAACACTATTACGAAGGAAGACACCTGGAGGCGGTATGGTCATTGGGGGGTTCGATGCTGCTCCGCCTATACACTTTCCCGGTGGTAGCGGTATTGTGCAGCTAGACGGAGCAGACGATGCTCTAGTTGGACGGCCTAGGAAACATATCCTCCTTGCAAATTCCGGGATGATGCCTAGTAATATGGCTGCCCTACACAACCTCACAACCACCTTTCAGCAACAACAGCAATCCATGGCAGCAAATTTGTTTTCAAACAATGGGAATAGTGGTGATTTGAGCGAACCGCTGACGCCAACGAACCTAGGGATGGCCGCGCAGGGTGGGATACCCAATGCCAGCGGTCCTTTACGGCCGCAGTTCTTCAACGGTGGTGGGCCGATGCCTCAGATTACGGATCTGAGTCGAATACCAGCAGCTTCCATCGGAGCCCATTACCCTGGCAGTCTCAACGTCAATATTCCATTACAGCACGAAACAGTAGATGATTCTGCATTCCCTAGTAGGAGTAATAATGCTACTCCTGTACCAATGGACTTCCAAGGACGCAAATCTCTTACGCCAACTTTTACGACATTTCAGCATTTACAAAACAGCAATTTACCGTTTGCGCAAAACAGCATGCCGCAATTTCCCCAAATGAACCCTAACCAACATCCTATGGCGTTCTCGTATCCTCAACTTGGTGCGCTTGTGCAAGATGGTGGACCGATGCCTGCGGTTCTGGGGTTTAACTCGCCGGCCAATACCTGGTCGCCTTCTACTATGCTTGGAGCTGGGATGGAGGGGCAGATGCCTTACCGCAGATATTACAGTCCCCATCCAATGCAATTACAGCAGCAGCAAATCCGTCAGCAGACACCTTATCCGATGTCCAGTTTACCAGCTGGGAACCTACATTTACCACAACAGACGGCAATTAATACGAATATTACATCAGGGAACCCTTTCCAGCATCCCCTGTCGCCGAAATCTCAGGAGCGAGAAAAGGATATGTCAAGAGACGTTATGTTGGTTTACTGCAATGATGCCTATGTAGAACTCATGAGTCTCAAGCAGCAGCAACAAAACGCCATGTATAACAACGGAAAATTCAGAATTCAACCGCTGCCCCGGCACGTCGGATTAACAACTAAAAGTGTAATGAGTGGAATCTGGAGGAACGGTGCGAGGCTTTACACTGGACGTCCGGAGTTACAAAGGCACTTCTCTGACCCGACAACCATGGTTGGAGGCAATGGTGGAATGAAAGGCGCAAGGGAAGCCTATGCTTTGCCCATCATTGGAGGAGTTAGAGGCTTCGACTCTACGATGGCGCAAGGCGAACAGGTTGAGAATGGGGCGTCGAAACGAAGGAGGCTGAACAGTCTCCAAGACGTTGCTTCGAGGAGTACAACGCCACAACAAGCCGGAGATATGGCACAGCAACTACCCCTTAATAGGCGGTTTGGACCTCAACATCGTGCTTCGAGTATGACAAGCTTAGCAGACATGCGGAGGCGGCAACATCCGGACGTCAGGGTTTTGAAGGCGGAACCACCAATTTATCAACCGAGGTTCGAGCAAATCCCACAGCAACTAGGTGGAGCAATTGGGTTCCAGAGCAGCCCGACTGGGTCTCCGATTACATTGCAACCTAGTATTCTACCACAACCTATCCATGTTGCGAATGCCGCATTGGAGATGCTAGAGAAACAATGTGAAGAAGACAATTGGACATGGTTGGAGGGTATGCTGCTTGCCGGATGTTTATCTTACGCGCTCGGAGATATCAAGAAGGCCAGAATGCGGTATGAACAGATATTAACTATTGACCCTGGATATGTCGAAGCTTTAACCAATCTTGGATCGACGGCACTATGGATGGGAAATAAGGCCGATGCAGAGAGGTTCTGGGTGCGGGCAGTGAAGACCCGACCGGCATACTTTGAAGCGGTAGAACATCTTGTTTCACTACTGTGCTCCGAAAAGAGAACGATGGAAGCAGTGAATTGGATTGGATTCGTAGAGGATTCGATTAGACGACAAACTGTTGGGGGTCCACTTTGGAGGAGAGATTGCTCCGTGGATTCAATGTCAACCGATGGGTCTAATGGAGTTATCTCTATGAGTTCTCCGCCGGGTGAGGAGTCGCCTTCTGGCCCTGCTATGGATGGAGACTACTTTTCCCATCAGCAAGGAGGCTCCAGAGGTTCCAGTTCGGGCTCAGCCGGTGGCGGAGTTGTGAATATAGGGAACCCGGCACCAATGTATATCATCCCACCCGCGGAAAACGGAAGGCTGTTGCAACTTATCCACGCAAAGGGTAATATGTTGTATTCGGTTGGGCAGAACCTTCAAGCTGCTAAAGCCTTCGAGCACGCGGTACTCCTGGGCACTCTTATGAGCCCTGAGGAAGGAATAGAGGATCTCATTCGGAGAATCCTAGACGTTTTAGCTATGGCCGTTGAGGGTGCCATCGGTATGGCAGGTAGCGAAGTTATAAAGAACTCGAGGGACCCGTTACTCTTGAGCCCAGACCGGGCGCTAAAGACAGCGAAACTTCTCTTCCCACCTCATGGAGACCTGCCCGGGTTGAAGCATGTCCATGTAGGCCCGGCACGGAAGGCTGCGATTAACACGACTAGCAATTCTCTTTTATCGTTGGCCAAGATCTACCAGGATGCTATCTCCGCTGGCAAGGAAATCGGAAAGGCGGCAAGCAGTGTACGGGACATTCTCGCCCTCTACTATCTATCGCTCGCGCTACACCCTTCGCCTTCGACAGCCAATAATGTTGGCATTTTGCTCGCAAGTGTTCAGCAGGCTTCACCCCTATCAATTGTCAATTCCGTCAGCCATTTACCTCAGGTTCTCGGAATATCACCAGGAAGTGGTGTTGCACTCGCGCTTGGCTATTACCATTACGGTTTACAGCTAGACCCTCGTCACGCACATCTGTATACGAACTTAGGCAGTCTCCTGAAAGACATGGGAAACCTATCAGGTGCTATCAAGATGTATGAGCAGGCTGTTGACTGTGATGGGCGGTTCGATATCGCACTGGCAAATTTGGCAAATGCGGTGAAAGACCAGGGACACGTAGCCGACGCTATCAGGTACTATAAGAGAGCTGTCGAAGTCAATCCCGACTTCGCAGAGGCGGTCTGTGGACTTGCCAATGCTCTAAATAGTGTCTGCGATTGGTTTAGCCGGGGAGGAGTTGTCGGGGCCAAGGTTGACAGGTGGCACGTAGGCTCCGATGGAAGGTTAATCGATTCTCGAGGCAAGGAGGCGGGTGGGTGGATGAGAAAAGTGGTAGAAATCGTAGAAAGGCAGTTAGGAGAAGGGAGAGAATGGGGGAAGGGTGTCTTTAGCCCTATGGTTGTGGAGGCGCTTCTGGGAGATGCACAGAGGGCGGACGGGAATACATGGAGTGAGGGGCGAAAGAGCAGATTCAGAGCCATGCTCGAGAGCTGGAAAGGACAAAGCTGGCAAGGGGCTCGGCTTGTACAGCTCGTCGAGCGCATTTCCAAGAAACTAGTGTGGAGATGGTATCAAGATCTCTACGTTGAAAGAATCGCAAAGCCCGAAGCAGTGTATCGAAGGCCCGTCGTTCCTGCCGCATTATCCGTTCCGAATGCCCCAACAGTCCTACCATTTCATACATTTACGTGTCCTTTGTCTGTTTCTCAGGTCAGGATGATTTCACAGAGAAATGGATTGCGGATTTCTTGCTCGACTCTCAAAGCTCCATGGTTATCACGCCTCGTGGCCCGGCCACCTCGACCTCCATCGCCTGCACTCCATGTTGGCTATGTTTCTTCTGATTTTAACAACCATCCTCTCGCTCACCTTATGCAATCCGTATTTGGGTTCCACGATCCTACACGAGTGAAGGCTTTTTGTTACGCAACATCAGGGAGCGATGGATCCCAGCACCGTCGAAAGATCGAAGGGGAAGCACCAGTATTCCGGGACGCGAGCGTATGGAGTGTTGAGAAACTCGTGAAGCAGATACAAGATGATGGAATACACATTCTAGTCAATTTGAATGGCTTCACCCGCGGGGCAAGGAACGAAGTGTTTGCTGCCAAACCAGCGCCCCTTCAAATGAGCTTCATGGGCTTTGCGGGTACCCTTGGTGCTGAGTGGTGTGACTACATTTATGCAGACGAAACAGCTGTCCCCAAGAATATGCTACGGCCGTGGGGTAGATCCGCTAGTTTTGAGGATCTCGAGGAAAGAGGTGGGGTTGAAGAATGGGAGGGTGAGGATTACGAGGAGGGCGAGTGGATTTATGCTGAGAATGTTATTTATTCGAAGAATACTTTCTTCTGCACGGACCACAAACAAAGCTCGCCGGACTCTAAGGATGGCCAGTTATCCTGGAAGGACGAGCAGGCAAGACGTTGGAAGATGCGAAAGGAATTGTTCCCCGAGTTGAGCGATGACAAGGTTATTCTCGGTAACTTCAATCAACTTTATAAGGTAAGATCATCGTTTATATTCTATTATAGAGTGGGCCTTGCTAATGTGTGATAATTACAGATCGAACCAACTACCTTTCGCACTTGGCTCCGAATTCTGATGCAAGTCCCCAATGCCGTTCTATGGCTACTTCGCTTCCCAGACCTTGGAGAAGCCAACCTCCTTCGTTTTGCCAGACTCTGGGCGGGTGATGAAGTCGCTAGTAGAATTATCTTCACGGATGTCGCTGCGAAAGATCAACATATATCCCGGGCCAGAGTCTGCGATCTTTTCCTTGATACACCTGAGTGCAACGCACATACCACAGCTGCCGACGTGCTCTGGAGCGGCAGTCCGCTACTCACCTTCCCTCGACATGAATACAAAATGTGTTCTAGAATCGCGGCTAGCATCGTCCGCTCTTCAGTGCCCACAGATGCTACCCCACAAGAAAGAGAAGTTACAGAGAGGCTTGTTGTTGATAGCGAGGATATGTATGAACAGCGAGCAGTTGAGCTTGCTAGTAGTCTTGTTTACGATACGGACGGAGTAGGGAGAGGGGAGTTAGTAGATATGAGGCGAGCACTTGTCATGGGGAGGTGGAAGAGTGCATTGTTTGACACCCAGGGATGGGTAAAGAGCCTTGAGGAAGGATACTGGAGGGCTTGGAAGCTATGGGCTAAGGGAGAGAAAGGGGATATAGATTTGTAGAACATGATTTCGCTGGATGTATGGTGTTTTCCTAAGTCTGGGGTTGGTTTCTGTCATTTCTTACTGTTTGGGTCTGCTTTTACTATCTGTTCTGGCGTGTGAGGATATCTGGCTTTTCTTTCTACGTTATCTTACTTCCTCGTTCAATTACTGAACTTTCTGGTAATCTTTTCATTCTAATTTTGGGAAGTTAGGGAGTACTACGGAGAAATCATCCTTTCGTTTTTTTGATGCCGTTTCTGGGAACATGAAAGATTTTGCTCTACGATACAAGATTTATTTGGCTTCAAATTTTACCGCCGCTTCATGTGGACTATTGCTGTTCTATCCGAAGAGGTATTGGCGTGACATTTCATCTATTTTAGTCTCGCTTCACTTCACCTATTTTACTTTCTTCCACTAGTTTTTTTTCTTAATTTATCAGCAAAGCAGCTTAGTTGGCTTCATTTCGAGACCCCCATTGCATCCGCAAATTTTATATTTAGCGGGATAGAAGCCCTACCGCCCGAGCCCGAGCGCTCATGTATGCAAATGTATATATTACGGCGCGCCCGCGGGGTTTTATGGCGGTTATAAGAAATAGGAAATTCAGCTAGCGCTGCAAATATCCTAATAGATCATTCAACGATGTTCCTTTCGGGGATAAGAACCATTCGTGGATACCAAGAGATTCTCATTCTATAAAGAGGTTGGGTTTTGTGGAACTCGATCCGAGTGAGAGACTGCATTATATCCCCATATCGCATGCATCTGCCTACATGTTGAACAGCTATAGGTTAAGCTTATAGTAGAGGCCCACTACACACTTGCATTTAAATGGCTTCTAATCGGTTAACTCGTTAATATTTAGTTTAGGCAGAACATTTTTTCCTAGGGCTGGTTATATTTGTCAATTGAAGTGATAGAGTAGTTGAGCTAAGAGGTCGTGCAGCAGCATGGCCTAAGCTGGAAATTATCATGCAGACGGATGTGCGTGTGTGCACTGCATGCACCAACGTCGTGGAAGCCACTGATCCGTAGATTAACGCCCGAAGGCTGGCCGAAATGATTTGTTTCTTTCCCTCGCGGCCTGGTGCGCGTGCGGATTGAAGAAAACTTTACCAGAATGGACGGAGATACGGAGCGTTTTTAAATAATTAGTTGGAAATATATATCACATCTTACCCCGTACGGAGGCGCTATCACTTAGAAGTGAGTAGGCCTATAGGCTGCTATGTAATAATAAGAAGTGTCTATAGATCTAAAGGACGCCATTTAACGCCTCTCCGTCCACCACATACCTCTGTGCACATGTGGTGTCCCGCGACGGTTGGCGAGTTCACTTTGAGTTCAGATGAAACAGACGGGAAAGAGAGGAAGAACGGAAGAAAGCAATATTAGAGGAGGCCCTATATTACCGTTAGTTTGTTGGAATGGACGTTGGTTTTGGGTTTCGGAGTCGTGCCGTAGGCGGGTGCTTTTTCCTTCTGGCTGGATGAGGAAAGCCTTCCTGTTCCGTCGAGAGCTGCAGACACTGGGCAGGCTACCCTCTGTGAGAAGGCCGTCCGTCGATCAGACAATGCACTGTTAGCAAGGAATATTCAACGTTCCAATTTTACAGCTAACAGCTCTGCAGACGAGGGTTGGCGATTCAGAGCAGTATTCCTGCCAGATCTAACGCTGGATGGCGAGCCAGCTAGTTGGTAGTTGGGTAGCTTCCTTGTCCTCTCGCTCCTCTCAAGACCGGACCTGTGCGGGGTCGTGACCCTTTAGATGAATGCAATGCTTTGTAGATCTCGAAATTCCCCGAATGCAGTGGTTTTCACAAGTCATCCGAACTTATGACCTCCAAAGCAAAGGACCCTGCGTCAATGCAAATGCATTCTAGACCGCAGAGGAAAGGGCATCCCCCGGGAAAAGGTCTGGGGCACTCGGGCACATCTGTCTTCATGTCTTTCCTTATGAATTAACACAAGCCGTTAATGTTCTTTCTTCTAAGCGGAAATTTTCCTTTTTGAAAAAACAAACCAAAGTGTACATGTCCGCATCGGTTCGGAGGATTTCTTCGATATAAGGATACTCCGTAAAAGGAATATATTGTTTTGTTGCCACCATATTTCTCGGAAGTAGAACAACGGCAAATCAGATCGAACGGAGTTTTAGTGAGCCCTTTTTCCGCTAATATAACATATCAAACTCTCAGGACGAGCGGAGCTCCAGCCTCTGACGTCGTTCACTAGTAACTAAGCCACTTGCGCTCGGTGAGGGAGGGGGATAAGCAAATTAATCGAAACTTTAGCTTAGAGATCTAGATCGTGTGGAGTGGAGCCCACCCAAGATATAATAAGCGGATGTGTACCGAATCTTGCGAACCCATTTTAAGATGACCAAAACGGAGTTTAGGAATCTGCGCTCGTCGGGCCTTAAACTGCAGAGGAAAGAAGGAAGGGAATTCGGAAGGTCGGCTGAGAGGAAAAGTTTAGATCTGGAGGATTCGAGCTAGTGGGGAAGTATATCTGTGATCTAGATAATAGAGATGCAGTGTCTCAGGTCCAATCCACCTATTGAAAAATTGGGAAAAGCATGTGACCAATTTTAAGGGGGTCCTAAAGTAGACGTAATAGTGGATATATGTGCTTATTCGAAACTGTTTCGATTGAACGCACGAGCTCGGTGGAGATTTATTCGAACTAAAGAGTTTTGCGATTTGTTAGCTCAAGCTTAATGACTCGTTGGCAATATCAAAGATATTAATCTAATTGCTCCTAGTACTTAAGAACAAGATCCACCATCAAACACAAGCTTCTTGGCCAACTAGACTTGACGAAAGTTGGAATATGAAATTTCGAAAGTCTAGACCTAGAGATAGCGGTCGAAATTGTGACGAGAGGGGCGTCTGAATGAGCTCATGAGAAATAGGTATCTCCAGAGAGATTTAGACAACGAAGGTAGTGGATTCCTCCGTCATCTCGCGAAACTCGAAGAGCTATAGCTCAGCTTCGAAAGGAAATATCCGGCTTTGAAATGTAACGCCGAACATTGTTTCGATTCCTCGGGTGCCGAAAGCCTAGGACCGGTCCGGGGAGCGCACCGAATTAATGTCAAATTAATGCCTACAGGCTGTAACTTAACGTTATGGCCCTCGGAAAAGATACTCTTTTGGTTATCCAGTAGTGTTGGAAGAAGTAATGTGGTATCGCGGGGCTTTGGAAACGATGCTGCGGATACCGACGATACGTAGACGGCAGCTTAGTTTGAGCCAATATGACAGCGGGGAGTAACCGGCGATTTCCATCCCGAGTGATAGATCTAGTAACCTGATAACTTTGCTCAAGTCAAAACCAAGGATATGTTGCGTAATATTTCAGGGTATTTAGATTTTCTCGAAATGTCACATACCGGTATATACCCATGGTCAGCTTTCCTCCTCGACGTCGGTTGTGTCTTAAGTTGATACGATATTTTTCTCTTCGACACCACCGATCTTGAACTGGCGTACACCATCTTGATATGCTCAGTCTTTAGGTTGAAAGGTTTCGCCAGGAGGTTTCGAAGCTAAAAGGTGATTTCAACTCCAGTGCACTGGTGGAATGTTGCACGAAGAACCTGTCCCTCGTGATCGAAGAAATTTTGTCAGCTATGCATAACCATAAAAGACCACGAGTAATACGAAGAATCCCTTTCTAGATCGGGATACCATATTCACAATGCCATTTCCATTCCCTATTGTCCGATAGAAGGATCAACTAGCCAAATTTGAAAAGTTTTCCCTCGAGCCCCTCGACAAAATACTCTTTGATCTCGCAAAAAGAAGGCTTTCCAGGCATGCAAGACAAAACGCATAGCATACTCTGAATTCGGCGGACTCGAGCGGCTGAAAGACAAGTTTGGTAAATCAGGAGCTTAGAATTTGTGCCACAAAATGGCTCTATCGCATTAATCCAGAACGCCATCTATCATACAGCAATGTGATCTTGAATATGCATATGTCTAAGTTTAGTGAGACAGGAGTATTCCACTACATATCCTAGGCTCTACCATAGAGGAGCTATTGAGGAAAAAAACTGAGCTGAGTATCATATGTGACAACGGACTTAGGCCAGACCTCGCGATCGGGGGGTCCGTCAAGAGCAGCTACAAATGCTGTACAATGACTCGACTCATTAAAGAAAATCTAAACTGATAGTAGAAATGTGTTGCTAGAATATCTCCTGCTAAGCCCTGCCCAATCCTTTGTGGTCTTCTTTTTCTATATTTACAGTATTCCTGAGCTCGGGAAGTCTGTTTGGGGGTGTCCAAACGCTCGGGGACGTCTGCCGCTGACAAGTTGTCCGGCTGAAGTCTCAACCCTTCGACCGAATCAACGCTTGGGACACCAATATTGTCTCATATCGGCCGGCCGTTACGGCTTTTAGCGATTCAAGTTTTCGATCGTAAACACTGGAGGATATACGAATCATAGCGAAGAAAGGATCACCCGTGGTCAGTCCTGCCGCTTGTTGTTTCTAGTTTAAGAAGGAGGTGTGTAAGGCAAGGATGTACGGAACTATTGACAGGGCTACCGGATTCAATGACGAGGATTCAAAAACGTAATTATGTCTTTCTTCTCTTGGTCTCTAGATCTAAAACGGATAGGTGTCATATTTGCTTTCGCAATTGAATGGATAAGCGTTCGTCAATGAGACAGTGGGATGATACACGATAGGGGCATAGTTGATAAGGGATTCCTTGGATAAACCCATCACACCAAGGATATTAGATCCGGTAGATGTATGTACGTATGGCTGAGGTACTTTACGGAAAGTACGAGCCCCTCCTGATGGCAAATCTCATTCGCAAAAAGACGGCATCGACACCGACGGAATGGGTAGCAATGGTCAGCCGACACGTCGACTAGGCGAGGAATATGGTGTCTTCAGCCGAAACATGCATATCAAAAGAGGCGAGAAAAAAACCGTCGCCTCGAGTATGTCTTTGATCTGTGACGCCCTCCAAATACCTAAATTGCTGTCTTGGTCTAGTCTGCTGCGTGTTAAATGATTGACAGGACGCTAAATTGTGTCGACTGCATGGCAGCTCTACGCACATATCCTCGCCCTGATATGTCAGTAGCTTGCAGTTTCGAGGTCATTCAACCATGAAAATCCCGATACGAAGGTATTTCGCTTGATCGCAGTTGTTCCATAGCTTTGAATCTTGATTGGCAGATTGGTTCCGTCACCCCGATTGCGATTCCGATGCATGGATGTTTATGTATGAATGTCTGAAGGAATGTGGTATTCTCGACCATTCTGGTAGACACACACACACACACTCTCTCTCTCTCTCCTCTCTCTCGCACGCATCAGCGGGGAATGGGCTTGCAATGAACCAGCGATTGGAAAGCACCTAGTCCCACTATATTTCTTTGTTTTCTTTTGTGTATGCAGATGCGCCCAACGGATATGTGAATGCTCATAACCATGATTAGCAAAGCTGCAATTCAGAGTGGTCTCCCCCCGTGGAACATCTGTACATACTTACCTCCTTGCCGCACCCCAAAAGTTTTCCGGGAAAGGTGCACATCCAATGCCCAGCCTCGGAAGAAGTGGAACCGGTGGCTCCCAGGGTACCTGCCGGCCGCCCCTACCAGAATTCAAACCGGGCGGATCGATCTACCAAACTTGATTAAATCAAGTTCTTGGGAGTTCCTAACTCCGTTCAACTTCAGCTGGCCGAGGGTTTCCAGACTAAAACACACCATGTGAATGTGCGTTGGGAATAAATCGAATCAGCAGCTCAAATATCGGTTACATGCTACTGCCCCGTCGTTTTTGAAACATTTAGAATTGACTGTCTTTCTACAACATAATGGTAAACTTCAGGCAACAGACACCCGATGTTTGACTTTATTACTCCAGAAGCCTCGTTGTGGGTCGAACGGATAGGATGATTTCCCAATGTAACTTCCCACCGTTGAGGTTGTGCGCGAGGCGGGGCGAAATTGGACAACGAGGGAAAAAAGCAATGCTTCCCCCCACAGATCAACGAGTTAGTCCATTTTGGTCTATGCAAGCTCTCCTCAATTGTGAGAGAGGTTTTAAGCGGACTGCATTTGAAAGAAAAACTCTATGCAAGTACGATTTTATTCACGTCTGGAAATCGACACTAGCCAAAGATAGAGAGTTAACATGCAACTGAAATGCGGTCAACGTTTTTCCCGGCGTCTTGTGAGAGCTCAAATGGTGCATAGCGGCCGCCGGAGAAATAAATTATTATCAGCATGCACGGTGGACACGGCACACTCGTACTCCAGACTGTAAAAGGTTTTACGCATGCGTGCTAAGGCTAAATGGGGAGTGGTTTGGAAAGAAACGTGCAGCGCGTGGTCCTAAGCTGATCGGCCACACCATGGAGAAAAACTCGGGCTAGTTAGCTCTGAGAGGTGCAAGTCGACATCTTTTTTCCATTAGGCGCCGTTAACGAATCAGATTCAAATGGAAATGAATATCAGTACCTGTGTTAACACGAGCTAGAGAGTTCGAAGGACATTTCTTTTCTCGACCCGAAATCACAAGCTGATCCGTTTCCTTTTAATTTCATTCTTTTTTGAAAATTTTATTTATTTTTTAGAATGGACCCTTTTATAAACAGGCCTGTCACAAAAGGGTGTCAATGTCGCTCTGGACCAGGCCTGCTGCAGCATTTGATTTGTGGTCGCGCTCAGGCGAGACCCTTGCATCTACTGAATATTTCATGTTTCGAGAGACGAGACATGTGCGGCAAAGGTGTTTAATTTGTGCAAACACTTAAAGCAGTGGGCCCCTATAGTAGCCTCAGAACGAGGCTCGAGTTATACATACAACCGGCGAGGCATGCGCAAATGATTCATGCGAGGGTTCCTTTGAAGTTTATTGTCCACCGGGTCCCTGGAAATTGAATGGCTTGGAAGCTGCCTTCTCCTTCCGATGTGGATAAATCCTGCCCATACCGGTAATAGCTGTTCTTTACCTTCTTAAAACATTATTATTATAGTCGAAATATATTATTTCCGATAAAAAAACATATTAGTTAAGGGACGCAGAACCGTTGCATGTTTCGGCTATGATTGCGTATTAGGAGCAACCATGGCTTCATATCGCACTCGGAAAACTATATTAGAACGGAATTAAGAAAATAGTCTTTTCCAAAATGTGGGGACGTACGATCAAGTCTGCATAGTATCGAATAACAATCAACCGCTGTAAATAGCTCAGCATTGTTATAAAAAAATAACTAAAAATCGAAATCAGTAAGAGATTTCCTGCGAAAAATCGAATGCTATGCAACGTGGTCGGGAAACCAACGATAGGTTTAAAGGAATCACTCTGATTGGGTTCCAAACGGCACAGACCCAGCACTATGCCGTCATACCAGCTAGGTTTCGCTGGAAAAAAAGCCCGTTAGCAGAGCGCCACACATACCTATTGGGGTCGGCGACCAGGTGTCATTTGCGCCACATGCTCCGGGACGCTCCTTCAACAAAAATTTTTCTCATAGCCCGGATTCCCCGCTTCTGTCCCAGTTCCATGTGTTCCTTTCCCACTTCATCCCGGCTCGATGTTCCCAGTACCGCAAATCTACTTGTGAACGAGCGAGTGCTTTGGAATCATCTCGCGCATGCGTTCTAACGCATAATCGCACATATATAGGAATAGCAATGTGGAAATTGAAGGCGTCGATATCACCTTTTGTGGTCTGTACTGTTTTCTTTCAGCCAGCCTGTGGCTGAAGCCTACAAGATCTTTTGGCCGCCGTTTCCAACGGCGGGTCTGGAAAGACGGGTTCCCATTCGAGAACCAACAAAGATTCCCAGCTCAAGTCGTTAAATGTCTCACCTGAGACATAATGGGCGTTTGCAGTGAGGCGTGAATTAAACATCACTCGACAGTTTCTTCCCACTAAGGAAGCCATGGAACGCCATAGCTGGTTATATTCTCCGAAAAGATAGGAAAGCGAACCGAGCAGCATGGTCGTATGATTTAACCACAACGGCGCACTTTGTCACGCCATCTTCTCACAAAGTTCAGTATACGAAGCCCTCGACTGTGCACATACTACATATGGGGTAAGGGCCGCATAGCTGTGGCATAACTGGCTTGCGGGTTTGAGAGGTTTTGGGATTTTCCATTCAATTACTCGACCCAAGTTGTGAACGGCTGAATATCCCAAGACAATATGAATCCCACAATTACTATGTACAGACAGAACAACCGAGCGGCAGGTGATGGAAACGAAAAAAGAACTCGTCGCTAAATTATAAATAGGCAGCGACGACAATCTGAAGAAGTCGGTTGATCATCAGTGATAGAAGTAGAGACGCCGCATTCCGGCCTTAAGGCCTTTTTGCTTCTTTAATGCTGTGCTATGTAATCAGGAGGAATTCTCTGTAGACTCCCCCAACGGTTTTCCCGAGGACCTGTTTCTGTCTGCCGGGAGTATTTCCCCTTTTGCGTGGAAAGATTTTGAGCATGGGTATGACATCGACACTAGCCCGAAATAGTCGGATATCGCCAACGTTAGCCAATCAGACGAAATAGTGCTTAGGAGGTCGGCTGCTGCCGACCGGTATTGATATCAAGGGGTTCCAAGTACCGGTACGAGCCTGGGCTTTGATGTAACCAAGCGAAAATCTGTCATTCTACTTGAAGATCTGATATCACAATCAGCTCGGCCCGTTTTTTTTAGCAGGAAAAGCTGAGCTCGAACATTTGAAGCTGGCCTGGAGGGTAAACGTGTACATACCGTAACTTAGCGCTTTCGCGAATGGCCTGGAATGGAGATTAAGAGAGAGGCGAGCTCTAGCTCCAACATTTCAATTCAAACCAATATCGCTCTGAAGGTTCTAAACGAGGCATGAAAGAAGAAACTGGTTCAGATCAATACCTTACAGGCATGTCCCATGTTTGCGAATCGGGTCTCTCTACGGAAAACACGGTATAGCTACTGGATTTCAGATCTGACATTATTACCCGATAAATCTGCATCCTTGGTGAATCGACAGGGGGTTCCGAGATCTTCGATCGTAAGATCGGGAAGAAGGAACGGGGAAAAACGCTCATGCGGGACCAATATTGTCGTCGTCAGTTCTGCCCGAAACGAGACACAATTTAACTTGATTCCCGCTTCGACAGTTTTTTCTTTGCTCAGCCGCTGAAGGAAAAGGAGAATCGATCCATCCGATGTTCATGTTTGCCAATTGTTGGAGAATGTTATGACGAAGTTGGTGGCCTTTCGAGCCGATTTAGAATTCCCGCTATACCACTTTGGCGACCGCCCCATTTTCCTGAAATGGCGAGAGTGGAGCCTATGTTTCCGTAAACCTGAGGAACATGCAAGATTGTCCAATGAAGTGGATCCGCTGGCTAAATCTTGGACGGCCAGAACGGTCTGTGGGGTAGCCTGAAATGCAGATTCGGTCTGTGGTTGCACCGCTTGGCTCACCATTTCCTCTCAAGATATGCAACCACAGCTTGCATATCGTTGTCCCGGTCGAAAGTTGTCATTGCACATACAAAGTCGGTATTTTTTCTCTCTGCCGCACGAGGCATCCGAGATCTTTTCGAATCGTCGTTATCGAACATCTCCCACACGGAACCTGGCGTGCGAACAGCGCAGCACCTCCTTTAGACTGGAATTAGCTTGATGGTTTGATTCCATCGACCCAAAGCAGAAATCTCATTCCCCACAAGATATCCATGCACATCGATTTCGAAAGAAGAACCCGCTTCGAGAGACGGTCGTATGCACTCTACGTCACTCGGCCTCACTCTTCGCGCACCAGGCAGTCCTTTTTCGCACCCATTCGGTTATATCTGCAAGTTGTGTGTCAGGCAAGCCCCTTTATTTTCTTTGTCGAACTGCTGGACAATCGGCAGAGAGTTGATACCCGGAAATCGAATTCGCATGCAATTTGTTGCCTTCGGTGTACCGGTGCCACAGCATATGCGTCCCAAGAGGGAACTCGGGAAGCCCCCCCAAAGTTCTAAGACCCGATTCCGAGAATTAAGCATTGGCACTTAAGCTTACTGGTTGATTGCGTTATAAAACTAATTAAGACGGCAAAGTGCTGTCATAAAAGGAAAGTCCTAACTAGAGCTAAAACTGTCCGTATTGGGGGCCCGCACAAAGATTCGATTTGAATCACCGAGTGGCAAAATTTCGAATTCAAAAAATTCCACAACGTCTCATGAAGCGGCGTCCAAGTTTAAGACTGGCGGGTATTCCGGTCTTAGACTAAAATGCACAGATTAAACTTTGGCGACACTTTCAGAAGTGATCATAACGTTCTGGGTTAATGATCGATAAGATCATTCCCCAATTGAATTCGAAGAAAGCCACCCGATGCACGATCCTCTCGTTATCACAGCGCATCACCCAGGGTTCAGCTGAAGTTATGTCCGGCGTGGGAAAATACTCCGATGTTTTGCTTCTTGCTCGACACCTCCAATTCCCCAGAGCCATATGTAGCAGTGCTGACGTTGCAAAGAATGTGAAAGGGCCACGCACGAGCCGAGGCCTTGCGAGCTTGTCAGAGTTCGGAAGCAGGGAAACTGCTAGGATATCTGCAGCTGTGTTGCTTCAACTTTTTTCAAAAGAAATGCTCTGCAACATTTAATAGGTTGGATGATTATTCCCCTTGGCTGGGCGGTCAACCTCAAGCTAGCGTCCGTTTAATCGTGATGTTATGGAATCGACAAATCTTAATTCTCATAAAATACCCCGTGGGAATTCTATTTCTCAGTGGAAAGGTTGACTAGATCTAAGCTAACGTGCAGGCATAGATCTGGAGTCGCCAATCGAGATCGAATCTGGAATCTTTAAACTGGGGGATACTAGGTTTCCGCTGCTACGCAGCATTCATGGGCCCAATATCTGTTCAGGATACATAAACTTGCCCTTGGGTCCCAGACAGGCCAGCCATCCTTGAACATTGCTGCTCTCTTGATCAATCGAAATGCCAACGAGTAGTTGATGTAAAACCGCTAGTAAGTTCTATCAGGTTTACCAGAGTTTTGGGGGATCTTCACGGAAGGACGTGGATGCACAGGGGCATCGATCTCGACCTCGCCGTCTTTTCTCTTGCCTATCAGAGCCGACGAACGGGTCGTTTTTTTCTGTAGAAGTTCATGCTCCTCCCGGGTGCTTCCCTGGCTACTCGCTAGGTTTCTTTGACTTTATGCCGAGAAGGATTCAAGGAAAAAAGAGCGACTTTCCTGCAGTGTCAATCGTATATCCGTTATCCAGCCTTCTTCTTGCTCTGCCGGAAACCAAAACAACCTTTTTGGCAATGGCACAAGGATGAGGATCTACCCTCACACCCCCTCGGCACGAATTACAAGTTCATATCCATAGAAATCTCTTCACTCTTATCCTCATCGATGATTGGGTGATATATTACATCCGGGTTTTGCCTTGAGGGAAATATTGTAAAAGCTTAGGCAGATGTATGTGATGTAAGTACCTTAGGCCTTGGAACCAGAAGCACGCATTTGTCAATATTGTAAGACAATAGATACAGATTAGTTGGACTGGTTATGTTCCCATTACACTCAAGCAAGTCGACATATCAATCATACTAAAATAATTCCTATCATAAGAATGAATGCTGTTAACATGTTGCATACTTGTACTTAGTGGGCAGGGAATCCATGACAATTAAATATAACACAGTTGTTGGCTTCTAGATTACACTGATTCTATCAATATAACAGTAATAATATTGATACATGAGTACTATTTAGTTACGTCTGTTGGAGCTACCTAAAACAAGTATAACCGCACTGTATAAGTCCAAGAATGTCAACAACTAAGCCGTTGTCCATCACAAAAAAAAGAATTCTCCGAGGTGGAGTGAAAATGGCTTCCAGGCGAGGGGTAAACTCACTAATGCAGTTGAAAACCTCCCGCAGATAGAAAACGGACCCGTGGGAGTAACAGCCATCTCTTTTCTTACTCGTCGTGCTACCACTAAGGCACATTCCATAATGTGCTGGCGCTACCGTTTTCTCTTCTTCAGACCGGTTATTAGAGTTTAGGCCACACTGCTCCTCAGCGTGATATCCCATCCGGGTTGTGTGCCCATTAATTAGGAAGTAGCAGGTGAGCAAAGTGGCCATCTCGCGATGTTGGAGTCTCACATAACCTTGGAATGATGATTTGAATATGTTGACTACATGCTACAGAGACACGAGCAAAGTGTTGATATCCCCAAAATGTGTTTTGTGGTAAGTTGTGCAGGTTTTAGATACACCACTGATTGTTGGTACAGACCCCGAATCCCGAATATTCAATTCATGGGGTTGACAAAAAAAAAAAAAAAAAAAAAAAAAAAACAAAGGAAGAAGGATATTGAGGGCCAAATATAGGCCCGTGTTTGGGTAACATCGGTAATGGTGATTAAAGATCACCTACTATACAGTTATTAGGAAAGGAACCCAAGAACGCCGTAAAAAGCTGACATGAGATAGAGTGAGAAAGTGAATCAGGCAAAGGAGATAGGTATTCCGCCCAGTTAAGTCAAATAGCAATAGCGACACAAATGCACAGATGTTGACAAAGAAAAAAATAATAATAACCTGCCAGACTCCATTCCCTGAATTCCCTTCCAAATGGGTAATAGACAAACAAAAGTGAAAGTAAAAGAAAAACGGGTGTCGGATTCGTTTCCCGGCAAAGGAAAAGTATTTATAAGAAAGGAGAAGCGTGGGCATATCGTCCACAGCGTAGGGAATAAAAGGGCATATAGTTAAAAGGATGTTATCGCTAAAACAATCGAAGTGGCCGTGAAATTCGACTAGCAATTATGAGAATATGATTATGAAAAAGGTTTTTTTGGTTGTTTTTTTTTATAGAAGAATGCTAGATAGAGTCATTCTTTGATCCTTATTGGGGCCCTCGGGAGAAAGCGGTGTAGCTGGAAGAGTTGGGAATGATACTGTAATCGGAGTAGCTGGAGGGTGTGGAATATGCTTCGGTTCCGTAATTCGGAAAGATTGTGAAAGCTCTGCAAGTTGTGCAAGATATCCACCATGCTCTTGAGAGGGTCTATGAGCAAGTGGACTGTGTAGATATGTCTTCTCATTCTGTGTCGCTTGTGGATATCTTCTTTCCTCGAGAGGATGAGGAAGACTTCGCCTGCGGTCCTCATAGGAAAGACCTTGAAGATGCGAAGCTTGGTGGGAATACCCAGAAGGGGCTCTGTTCACCAGAGGCGGCAAGTTAACATCAACTGCAGGCGAGGCGGGTAGCCTGGGAGAAGTTGAATTTGGTGAAATCGAATCCATGGTCAAAGCAGGAGTTGTTTCCTTTGACCCTCTCCTCGACATTGAAATCGAAAGAGGGGGTGAAAGCAAGGCAGGTTCGACGTAATGCCTTTGAGAATGAGTCGATGAAGTAAGAGTTGGATGATGAGCCGAGTGCTGCTGGGGGCTACCATTGAAAGGAGGCGAGTGCGGCATCGGTTCGATAGACACTAGTTTGTATGCTCTCTCCTGTTCTACCGATGAGCGACCTGCTTCAATCTGTTTCTGTCGTATACACATTCGTTTCCGTCGGTTCATGCCACCGTTCCACCAGTTTTTGACTGCATTGTCACTTCTGCCTTTTAGCCTCCGGGCAATCTCCGCCCAACGTTTTCCCATCTCGGCAACAAGCTGTTCTATTAAAGCGCCTTCCTCTGGTGTGATTGGATCACGGTTAAGCTGAGGCTTGAGGTTCTGATGAAACCGTTCTCTACATTGCTTTGGCGACCTCGTTCCAACAAGCTGTGATATTCGTACCCAGTTGTGGGCTCCGAATCTTTGAACCAAAGACACCAGGTTTGCATCTTCCAAAGGAGACCACGGCCCCCGACGTTGCTGCATGATTGTAGATTTGGGGTTTTGAAGGACCACGATCGGGTATAGTCAAAGTAAGTATATGGTCCCTTTCCTGCCTCTGGTTTACTTCTTGTCTACTTCTTTTTTGTGTTTCTTTATAAATTTAAAGATATGTCGTGCAACCGCTCGATGGCCCGACTAGGAGTTAATATAAAATCAGTACTGACATGGACAACGCAGGCTTGAAACAGAAGGGCCATGTCAAGAATTACCTTAGGAGAATATGTTCCAGATATATATGCGGTAAGGGAAAAGAATGGTGTAATTAAAGATGAGGCACTAACTGTGTGTGTATATGCAAAAGGAGGATATTATAGTGTGGAGATATGAGCTTGATGGTGATTATATAGGTGGAGTGGTTTTATTCAGCGTACAAGCGAACGGGAAGATCGAAGACGGCGGGAGAAGGGTATATGTATTTCACCTTTGAAAGTACACAAGGAAAAGAAACAAAACTAATGGATAATATGCATATGGTACGTCTTGGGTGCTTATAGTTCCGCTCCTGGGCTCCTGCCCAAGGTGTGGATATGAAATTTCGTCCACCTTTGGGAAGAAAAATCCACCCCATCGTCCCAAGAAAAGCTACACAGGCTTTCTATTCCCTGTGTGGGCAGAGTGGGGAAAAAAGAAACGTGTATACTGGGGGGGAACAGGGAAGCTTCACGGGGGGGGTTACCCTTGAGCCACGGGGAATGGATCCGGGAAGACCGGGATGCTAAGAAAAAGCACAACCACCTCAATCAGAAGCACAATAGGTTGCTTGGCAAAAGCAAAAGGGAACAGAATCGCTAAGGGAAGAGAAGAATTCAGACAACAGTGAGGCTAAGGCTGAAAAGGCCGTGGGACCCGCCGTCAAGGAAATTAAGACTTGACGATGACGATGTGGAGGCAGCAAACAGTTTGCTTTTTCATTAACCTATTTTTTATTTTTTACGTTTTTATTCTTTTTTTTTTCTTTTCTTTCTGCGGCGCTTTGGCTAGCCAAAGTTCGCCATCAAATCACAAACCTCGTATCGCATTTACACGGGCCCTTTCGATTGCTGAAAGTTAACGATATCACGGGAATGGAAATTGGACTATCGGATGGGGAATTCGAAAGCCACCTTTGCTTTCTCTCGCATTTGTGGCCCAGAATCAATCTCAATTGATCAATCCCATGTAAAACTGTTGAGGATTATTGAGAGACCAAAGCTAACCTGTGGCGTTTAAAACTCTAGTTACATTTTCGAGTCAAGAGAAACAGAGCGAGGAAAGATCGGATTTAGTAATTGTAGGGGGGGTTTCATAAAAAGTATATACTAAATAAGTAGCCATCGATCAGAGTTTCCATCACGCTAGAGACTGTGCTACTCACGATCGAAGCCAACGTGATTGTACGAAATGGACTAAAATCGTGGGATGCCAGACGAGTTACATGAACAGAACTCTATCCGTTTTGCTGGGGGAAATATTTCGATCGTCGACGTTTCTGTAACGCAGCTGGCACCCGGCTCAAGAAGAACTGGGTTTGCTTCTTGCTCTTTGCTCCTTGCTCCTTGCTCCTTGCTCCTTGCTCCATAGCCCTTGGCCTTCCTGATATCGTATAGTGAGGATCGGACATGCTCGTTATGAAAACCAGATATAACCATCAATCCGATCTCCCGAGTATGTTGTTAGAAGTCAGGGCGGGACCTTGCCAAGCCTTATATTCTCGATTCTCGATACAAAGTAGCTTGAAATTTCGATATTTGCTACTCAGTTCAACTGAGTTCGACACTAGTCAGTACTCCACACTGGGGCCTAATTAATTTGAATCGAGATTCAACTTAACCGCGCAATTCTCCCAAGCGGGCTGTTTAAGCTTAGCTTCAGGGAAAGCGGCATCTTCTAAAGAAAGCAGTAAAGGCACAGGCTCCTGAAACACAACTTGTTAAAATTACCGATCTCGAAAAAACCAATCGCTAAAATTAAAAGAAAACGGCAGAACTGCTGAGACTCCTGATTCTGGATTTGCCGTATGGGTTCAGCCGGGTTTCCGGCTACTCATAACTATGCGCATTGCACTGCGGGATCGTACATACAGGTAGGAATATTCCAGCCTTGCTGCGGGGGCACTCAGCTCCCTACATGTTTGTAGGTCACTTCATTCCATCTTAAGAGATCTGTTCTCAATTCTGGATTGTTCTGAACTACTAGTAAAGTATAGTAGTAATTATATTATCATGATATCAGTGATATTCATGATGTTTCTTTCGAGAGAATGCTCAACATTGACAAACGTAGAAATGTGATACCACGTCATTTTAAAATTCCTAAGATTGAAGACCAATAGTAAGTATGTGCATACGTAGTACATACGGTAGTTCAATTCCCTAGAGTCGATAGTACATACACATCGAGATTATGGTTTCATGAGGGGTTGGAGCCGCTGGGTTTTCGTAACACCAGAATATGCTCTTGGTTTTATGCATCCAATAATTTGGAACCTCTTTAGAACCTTTAACGGATTTTGTCGAGATCACACAAATCGGAATCTAGCTGGCAAAACCCCTTGACAACCCGAAGGTCTGGATGCGGCCGAAAGCCTTTTCCATCGTCTCTCCCGCAGGCATATGCCTGTTGAGTCCTCCGGACTGCCGATTTTCGTCACAAGTCGATGTGATCGAAAACGGCGCTAACTAAGGGTCGAGTTCCTCTCCCATTCGGCTACTTGATGCAACGCCGGTTCTAACGGTATTTACCGAGGCAAAGACTAGATGTATGTCGATTACGCAGCAGAGCGTCTGATATCTCGCAGCCCCCCAAGGTCGGCCAGCTCGAAGGATAAGGAAGGAGGTCGCCGATGACAATCAATAAAGAGTTCTCAACTGGGGTGGTGGAGGGAACCCACTGCCAAATTGGGGACCGACTGTGGCGCATTCAAGTTAAACCCATGCCAAAAAGAGATTAACTTTGGATCCTGACGTTGGCAGCTGTTTTTTTTCCCGGGCTGCTTTCGTCTCTTTGTCGCTCCTTCGGGGTGGTCACTACCAAATGGAGGAATATTGGTCCTAGCGGAAGATCTGGCGGCGGAGATAGAAGTCCTTTCTCGTCCCAGCGCTCCCGCATGATGATACTTATGTATGTGTATGTATAGTTGGCCCATTGATTGACATATTATGGACACTAGCTAACAAAGTACTTAAGTAGCCTTCAGTAGGCTCCCGCCAAATCTTTAATAATTGCAGATCGTATATGTTCATTGGAACGTGAAGAACACGCGATATCTTCCCCCTTCCAAGTGGATTCATCGTTCGGGATGGTTACATACATTGGCGTCCCCAAAGTTAAAGCCTCGGCCGATTTGGGGTTGTAGTACCCACTTGCTTGTATTGGCTTCGGACTGCACTTAAGAGAGTCCAAGAGAATTTCCTCTACGTCATAGCTAGTCCCAATCTAAAATGGGTCCACCAATAATCAGGAGTCGTCCCGCGTGTCTTTGATAATAAAGCACTGCTTTTCGATGAAATGGTTAGGGGTAGGCGAAATGAGTGTTCAGAACGCTAGGGTCCCTCCAATAGTGGAGGTCTTGGCCGAGTCGGATCACGGTCTAGATCTCAACGGCCGGGATGTTTGTTAGCACAACATTCGCTATACAGCGTATCCCTGGCCCTCAAGCAGGGCAAGTTTTCTTCTGGGGAAGTTCCAGCGAACATGCAAGATGGAAGGCAAAGATGATGCTTTGATGCTTTCTTGAGACATGCCCGCATCGGCTAAACGGATGGTTTCGAAAGGGTTTGGAATGGGAGTCCTCTTCACTCTCTCTTCACAAGACCCTTCTAGGGACATCCACGTCGCAATATAGGTTCCTGTATTAATAGTTGCCCCGTATCGTGGGTCATTCAGAATGCATGATACCTTTTAAGATCGAAACGGATATTCTTCGAGTGTGGGGATGCACTTTATCCAATGCTTCGGATCCGAGTCGAGTCGCAATCGTACTGTGATAACATGTTTGTTTGCCGCAAAGATTGATGATTGCTTTTAACGGTTTTGATACGATCCTGCATCTAATTAGAATTAGAGGATGCCTATTCAAACCTTTGACTTCTTTCGGTGAGGAAAATTTAAAACAACAAACGGTTTCCCTTTCCCAGAGGCAATCTTGGGCGGCATTTCTCCCAACCGCCAGCGTGCGACCAGCTTCCGCTGAGATCTGAAGGTATTCCTGATACGGCTAGCGGACATTCTTATCCCGCACAATTATTGGACCCAATCCTCGTTCTTCAGTGTGGCTTTATGGACCCACCCCAAAAATAGGCTCTCAGATCTTGATCTAACCAACAGCCTTCGATCTTGCAATTTCGTCATCCAATCAGAGACCAGATAGGTATCCCGTCGTGCAGACTGGTTCTTGGCGGCCTGGACTTACACGATACGCGATTTTCGGTTGAATCGAGCAGATGTCATACCACTCACGGATGCTCCCAAAACCCTTGGAAGGGAATGGACTAATAAAAAAAAAAAAAAAACAGGCAATCGGCTCTAGGGAAGCTCTCCAATTGTTAAGAATTGGAAGTGAATGATGAGATGTGCCGTCGGCCTGCATGCATGCATATGGCTAGGCCGCAGAGTTTGAGCATTATGCAATCTGCATTACAAGGTGTAGATGTTGGTTATTTCGAAATTTTCGTAAATCGCACGATGCTGTTGGATATTAGCTAAGCACCTTGAATGCTAAGGATTCCGAAAGCCTTCTTTTTCAAGCTCAATAGGCACATACCCCACTTCTGCTGATACATACAACTAGGATAGGAGAGAGAGAGAAAGGGGGTACCAGTGCGGACTTGCAATTGGCCGGATCCGAGTGTCATGTCCTTAGAAACCTCGATCGATTTCAGCAACTCCATGGAATTAAGAGTCGGAGATCTGGGTATTTCGGCTTGAATCATGCGAAATCGATTTAAGGAACGACATGGCATTCTAAATCGCCTCGTGTGGACTAAGCACTGGGAAACATACAGGGCTTTCGCCCCGTTTATTTAGGCTGGATACAGATCCGAAAGATTAATGCAAATCTGACCCTGCGGCAGTGAAACGTCTGGATTGCTTATGTACCAGGAAATGCGCCAGGGAACAAAATTTTTTCGATCACATTCGAAAGAGTGAAAAGCGAGCTATTCGTGGACCCCACTTTTCAACTTGGCAGTTCCTGTGGGTACAAATGTATCTTGACGCTTCGACCAGAAACGATTACAGGAGGCGACGAGTCCAGATATGGAAGGGATCAACGGCGCCTTCGGGTTTGGAAGCATTTCCGTCTTTCGCCGACTTAAGCTCCAGTAAGAGTTCTTCACCTTGCGAACTCCCTCCCGGATTTAATATGGGTTAAATATTTTTTTTCCTTCCCTGAGAACCCCGTTGAGTGGGCCTCGAGGCATGGATGTTGATGCGAGCATGCTGGAAACCAGAATATCGAAAGTTCGATGCCCCCAAAACATTGAATTTCAATTTAGCTGTAGGTGTCTCGTACGACTTTCGTGACGTTTGGGTCCAAAATTGACTTTGTGACATTTACAGCTGCACCAAGTTACTAGTATTCAATATGCATCGACTAGATTTGTTTACAACAATGTGGTTGACTATTTTGTAATTCTGCCCGGTTATCACCACATATTTTTCGTAAAGAGAAGCACATTTGGGACAACCCTCTGCATGCACACCTACGTACTGCCCAGGGGCCTTTTTCGGCAGCCATCAAGCCGCCCTGTCGGCATGGACGAGCACAGACAGGACATTTTCTATTTCCTACTTGGCTGTACATGCATAGCTAGCGTGTTTAATGGCCGTATTGGTTGCACGTTTCAAGTTGTGATAATCGTGTTCAATTTCCAGATCTTTAGGGCTTGCTCAAGAGCAAGGCCGAAGCCAGTTGTCAATATTCGTAATCTAAAAGTCCACCCCGCTTGAGAAGTTTGTGATGGTCATGAGAGGTCCCCTCGCATTCACGAAGCACCCGCAGAACACGATTTCGTCGTAGAATTTTACCGAATGCACGCCTTTTGATAGCTTGTATTGGGGGCTCTAGGCCTTTTGCCTAACTCAAAAGTGATCTTTTTGGCTGATGGCTTGCCTGGTTAGAGCGGATACATTATCAAATCCTCCTGGAGAAATCGAATCATATCACTTGACACCCCTCCATTTCGAAGACCACAAACCGACGGTGCATGATGCATTGATGCAAAATGCCTGCATTTAATCGTTCAGGCGAGTAATCAAAAGGAAAACTTAACCTCCTAGGGGGTCTTCATAATAGTAGCAGGCCGTAATAACGGCGCGCTCTCGACCTGGATTACGCCCTCGGAAGCCGTGGGCTGGATAAGGACCCTGGGATCTCTACGGGAGGCTGGTCGCCCCTCCCGGCTTAGACATATTTCGTACGACAGATGAAGGCATCGTATCGTATAATGTGGACCAAACTGTCATGTGGGATTGATACACAAGTTAACGTTACTCGGGCTCCTCTTTCGGGGAAATATTTCATGCCGATGATCTTGTAACATACGAGATCGAGCACTTGTTGGACTGACCCGTCAAACCTGTTGTTTGGAGTGCAGGTTGTAAAACAGGTCAGATGGAAACTTTAGTTGGTTCGTTTATTACCTGATGTGACAAGGTTCCATGATATTCGTAGCCTTTCTCGTGGGTCCATTCGACGCAGACCCAAGCCCGGAGATCAACATGAGGGTATATCATTAATATTACTCGGAGGTATGCTCCTTTAAAGACAGCACCAAAAGAGCTGGCAGGTCACCAAAGCAATAAACTGACGGAGGGCCGTTGGAAATAGCCCTCTACACCCGACGGAGCCATCCTCGAGAGGGATATTTGGGAAGGTATAGCATGTATGAACGTTATAAGATTGGCTCGCCTGTAAGAAGCTAGTACAAGACACAGTGATTCCCGGCCCTTGTCGGTGACCGTCTTTGATCGGTTGTCTCTACTTTGGACTTAGACTGGCAAAAAAATTTTCTCCCGGCCGTGCGTCGAGGCGAGTTCACTAAGTCTAGAGAGGATATTGGATTTCAGAAAGAAAAGATCCAGAGGTCAAGGGCCTAGTTCCAACATTCTGATATTGCTAAAGATGTGTATCCGAGTCACATTTAGCTAATATCAACTAGATGACGTTTAAGACTTATGCAGTAAGTGTAATCCCAATGGCTACGACTAGATAACTACGAAGTGTCTAATGTCTCTGAGATAACTGAGACCGAGTACTCGAGTCTACACACATCGCCATATCAAGCAAACTCGATCTCAGTACTAGTATACTTTTACCAAATTTCAAGGGATATGCCGCACGAAACTTCGAGGTGTATATGTGCTGACAGGTTGAATATGGATGAAAGTTGGTAGTGCTAGGAGTATCTAGATCTAGAATGTGAATTTAAAGATCGATTTACATATTTTATATAATCATGCATTTTGGCTTAAGCCGGTAGTTTTTCGAAATCGATCTCCCCCGTCGACTAGTCTAGATCTTCTTAAGACATGGAGCTCTTAACAAAACTGGCACAGGGAGTAATCTACCCACAAGTAATAGACTGTAAACTACACATCAATCCTGCCAGTTGGCATAAACGCCCATGTCTATTGATCTACCTAGATGACTTCCAACACGCATATTTCGTGTTTAAGTTTCAACTCCTTAGCTAGACTATACGGAAGAGGCTTTTTAGCTGCTGTTTTATGCATGAGCTTCTATGGATCTAGTTCATGAAGGATATACATATGAAGCATCATACAACAACTCTGAGATTGATTTCCCGGGCGGACTCTGCTGCTAGTATGCTTTTGATACGGGACTACTGGACTCGGTATCCATAATGCCATGGCCGGCTAGTTGAGTTTTCTTCCCCCACCATCCCTGCTATAGATATCCAGAAAGCGATGATCATTCTACGTTTACGAAGAATAGTTCCAAAGAGACGCAAAGGAGACACAAATACAAACACCACTGCACTCACTGTCCGTATGATGTTCTCGAGACTTCTGCCTAGGCGTCAGCTTTTCGCCGGAAATGGATTGTTGATATGCAAAACACATTCCTAAGGGTGGGAGTTTTATTCGGTGGTTGCACGAGGAGCCCGAATAGTCCCATTAGCCTCAAATCGGAACGCCCGTGGGGGCAGTGTTCTTTTTTACAAACCCAGAAAAATATGAGGCGATATCGTCATAGGGGCAAGACTTCAGGCTGGCTGTTCATTCACGGAGGCGATGGCGATGGAACTGATCGCTCTTGACACACTCGGGATCGGACAGGCTCGGCCAAGGCGTCCGTCGATAACCAGATATTCCCGATTCAGGTGAAAGACGAGCCGGCACTGGGCTCAGCTATACTAGTTAAATCAAGAGACAAAGCACTGTAGTGTCTAGTTTAGCTACATATCTTGACACCCCTCACCTTTTTTCTTTTATTGTTGGGTCATAGCCACCTGATAGTGATTTAAAGCCTTGGAGACGCTTTAGAAGCATAAATTTTATGCGTTCATATCCGTTTTCAGGAATTTGCCATCAATGTATGTAGTACATGTTAATAGGTATCTTGAGAAGAGCATATGGATCCTAGTCTTTGTGATGAGGGTTAAGGAGTCCATCCTGACTACATCACTATATATCCGATATGAAAAGGCGATCTAGAGCCCAGTGCCAATCCTACCCTGATTCTGGACATTTCAAAGACTAAGAGGATTTTTATCGAATCCTACTTCATTCTGGTCTCGCGTAAGGATCTCATAAAGCTGTGTTGTGGCGTTGCAATTGCGGTTGAACTGGTGGTCCTGTTGCATCCTCGTGGCTTGCAGGAGGCGTTTCAAGTTCTCCACCGATAAAAATGTTATTTTTTTCCCCCGAGAGAGAGAGTCTGTGCGGATCCGGAGATATCGGGCTGCCTTCGTCGCGTATCGTAAACGGTTTAATAGGGTGACACAAATGGCTCATACCGAAGTTCAGCTGAGAGAAAGTGTGGAAAAAATGATGCATGTTTTACGATAGGGCGTTCAAGGAGTTTAATATATCGACGCATTGATTCTAGGCCTTACGGACGGAGGGAGTCTAGGCAATAGTGGTTCGTAATCACGAGTAATAGTGAAATCCGTTGACAGTCTAAAAAAAGATCAAAGATAAAATACTATTCCATAACTATATTACGGCTGGGTCTCTGACCGCATTAATTTAGTCTAGCTGTCATAGAAGTTTTCAAGCTAATTGGGCTATCGTGGCGTTGAAGTTGAGGTCGGGGCGGGGCGAGGTTGGTTGGAGAATCATTGTAGCAACGCAATGTGTTGTGCTGAGCTGTGTCGACGTTTATGGCAAAACGAAAATGTGTTGGGTGTGTAGTCGTTTTGTGGAACACAAAAATCGATCGACGAGAAGGTTTCAGAGGATCGGCTGGGATCAACCTTCCACGAGACTACGGCATTTGCATTCCGCGTATGTAAAACTTAGAGCCGACAGTCGTTTAATCCCAGAGACCCTTAGACAGTGCCTCTCAACGTCTTAAGATACGGCGTTCAGGGCCAACATATATGTATGACGGCGGCAAGGTTTTCTAGAACGGTGGCACGATTCACTTCGTCGCATCTTCGATCTCGAGTTGGACGTCGTGAGGCAGTCTTGACTACGGGTTTCCAAGGGCATTGGATCTCGCAGTATCAATACAGATCCCAGCGGTTCTTGACAGTACTGGGTATTGAATCTTCTTGGTTTGTATTAATATACCCCCATCAATTGCAATTTCTTAACAACGACCTAACAAGATCTCAAGAAATACTATATATATATACTAACAATGGTGGTGTGAGTTGTAGTGATGATTCTTCCGTGGCTATTCTTCAAATCCCAGACTCTGGGAAACCGACTCTCCCATTTCATGACAAAGTGACCGCTGATACGACTAAGTTTCTGGGAATAAATCCCATAATGGCGTTTCAGTCACATAGACGTAGCCTGTCTCCGTTAATACAGGATGCCATCAAACACCTACCCAATGGACAGAAGCCAGATATTGTTGCTGTCACACGTGGTCCGGGGATGGTATCTTCTCTTGATGTCGGACTGGAAACGGCTAAAGGTCTTGCCTTAGCGTGGAACGTCCCACTCGTCGGCGTCAATCATATGCAAGCTCATGCTCTGACGGTGAGACTGTGTAGAGCCTTGGAAGGCAAGGGACTTGATAACCCCGAGTATCCATTTTTAAGTCTGCTTGTCAGCGGTGGACATACTATGATCGTGGTGAGCTGGAGTTTGACTGACCATGAAGTGCTGGCTGAGACAATTGACACTGCTGTTGGCGATTGCATCGACAAGGTTGCTAGGGTCATTGTGCCGGAGGACGTTATCAAGTCTAAAAAAGATACAAACTATGGCAAAATGCTCGAAGAGTTTGCGTTCTCAGACGGCTTTAATAGCGAATATGAGGTATCAAAGACCGATCTAATTGGAGCAAGACTACAGGAGCAATATGGATGGCGATTGCCTGTGTCATTAGGTGGCTCGAAGAAAGAAGGGCATCGGGGCCTGATGAAGTTTAGCTTTGCGGGCCTGAGAAGTAGCGTCGATAGGCTAGTCGACACAAAAAAAAAGATGAAAGGAGAAGACTGGGCCGAGATTGATGAGCGTAAGGCTCTCTCTCTTGAGGTGATGAGGCGCTGTTGGGAACACCTTGCATCCAGGGTTATTCTGACTCTAGAAAGCTTACGAAAAAAGGATGTAGATATTGGAACCATCGTCGTCAGTGGCGGTGTTGCCTCGAATAAATTTTTACGAGAAGTGTAAGTTGAGCCTCTAGACTAAGTGCATGCATGCATGCATACATGGAGCAGTGGAACGTTAACAAAATATATAGACTTCGGAAACAGCTTGATTTTAATAGATTCGACAAGGTGGACCTTGCGTTTCCTCCGATCGAATTTTGCACCGACAATGCCGCAATGATTGCATGGACAGGCTATGAAATGTATCAAGCAGGCTACGAAAGTACTTTGGATATTGCGCCATTCCGGAAATGGAGCCTTCAGCCGCTTGACGAGACAGTCCACGATGTCGAAAGAGATTGGGAAGAGAATGCATTCGGCATTCTGGGGGTGAGTGGGTGGAAGCGGCGGACCGTCGACTAGCCAATGACTACTTGGTGCACAGATGGTAATCCTCTTCGAATAGTTAGAGCATCACCTATATATGTACATAGTGATATATCCTCCATCTAGCATAAAGATACCCTTACTTGTTGGAGTTTTAACGTCCAATCTAACTGTTAATGTTTGGTGTTTCTACAAATCTTCAGTTGGTTCAACTACAGCAGGTTTTCAGCCTCGACGCTGGCCGTGCCGGTTTCAGGTGTGTTTTATTGAATAATACACGCATTCATTATCACATCCCGAACACCCTACTATAGAATCGAGGTTTATTATGGTATCGAGGTTGATAATGATCCCCTATCGAATGCATGCTGTCTGCAAGTTAAGGTTGACATGAGTCTGAGTTGGTTGGTTAGGTAGGTGTTGGATTTCCAACCACCAATGATGGGACACAGTCCAGTTCTATTTTTGGCGCCAAGAAATCGATCAAACCAAGGGTTCGTTTCTCGAAGCGCCTACCATCAGTTTTCTTGTGTTCTGAATTGAGCACTCTAGGAGAGAATTCACGTACCATGCCTTCTATTGGCGTATCAAGCTGCGTATGCAGGGAAATATTCTCGCGACTAAAATAAAGGCACGATGACAGACAAGGGCGGAGCCATGCGCTACGGGTGGGGACAGCGCGTTAGTAGCGCTGGGTGGAGCCTTGCAAATATTAAACCTCGACGGCCATAATTAACATTATAACACGGCTTTATATTTGTACATATTGCAATGTGATGCAATGCGGAGTATAAGAAGTAAGGGGGGCTTGTTGATATCCTTCAATGCTATCTCATATTCTCACCATGCAGTTCGAGATATTCCGTTTTCTCTTCATCTTCTCCTCTGGCTAGGCTCATTATCAATCAGGCTGGTTCCATTTGGATGCTCTTGTACAACCAATCGGTTTGCACTGAATTCTACTGTTACGCAAATTAACACTATCAGACAGACGCTTTAGCTTTGGTATACATAGAGTGTATATCATAGCCTCGGAAATTTCTATCTATAATCTGAAATGAAAGCGTTCGCAATCAAAAATAAGATCAAGGAGGCCTTCGGAAGAAAGTTCAAGAGGCGGGGCTCATCCGTCTCCCAGAACGATGCAATCAAGGCAACAATCTCCTGGCGTAAGTTTTCATTATCTTAAAATTTTCTCTTTTGATATAAATATGAAATTGGGTCTAACTCGAGAGCAGCCGTCGGACGGGGCGACGACCTTACGGCCTACGACACCCATGTCTCACGCGGGCTCGGATTTTTCAAGAACGACACTCATGGAGACGGCTTTCCGCCCGCTGTCACCCCAGTACGGTATTCCGCAGTATCGTTCCGCGCAATCCGCAGCAAGTCCGAATCTTCCCCCTGGCTCCAATGGAGCTGATCAATATGATACCGAAAGGTTTTGGAAACCTTTCACAATTCGGCTTCCATACCTTATATTTCTCAATATTTTAACCTTTTCACTTATCATAACCATTGAAACGCTTTATTATTTCAGCAACCGCAGCGAAGGATTGCTTTTTATGAAGGATATCGATGATTTGCCCCTCGGGAAGTACTTTACGATTCAGTACCTTCCGACTTTGATTGCCGTTCTTTATGGGATTGCATGGTCAATCGTGGATTTGGATTGTAAACGGCTGGAGCCGTTTTATGATCTGTCTAAAGGAACCGGTGCGAGCTCGGATGCGTTATTCTTAGAGTATCAATATCAATTCCCTCTCTTTGTTCCATTCAGGGCTCTTTTTAAACGACACTGGAGCGTCTTTCTTTCGTCAACGATATTATTGACTGCAACTCTCATTGTCACTCCGCTACAGAGTAGTATATTGGCTACAGTTGACAGGACCTCTGAATTCGAGACCACCTTTAACATTACTGCTCAGTTCCTACCCCTCAACGGCAGTGATTCGGCCTTAACGCCCGAGTTCTTGTTCACAGAGTACACAATCAGTAGACTCAACGGGAGCTTGCCACAATTTACTGCTGAGGGGAATAGTTTCCTCCCAGTCGTTCCCTACGGAGTATTACAGGACAAGCGGTTTACTCTCTCGAGTAATTGGTCTTTGACAAATTTATTTTATACTTTAGACGTCAACTGTGTCGAGCCGTCATTCTCTAATATAACCAAGATTAGAACTAGTGTTGGTACACAGGACCCGGTTGCAATTGTAGCACATGTTATTTCTCATCAATTCGAAGATTACTTCTGCAATATAACAAGCACATTCACTATCGAGATGGAAAATGGTGCCAGTGATGCCTCCGATATTATATACGGGTATAAATGGCGGCGGCCTGAGCAAATTAGCCAATGGTGTGGCTTCAAAAATACCACAACTTTGGCTACCCTTGGCCAATTCAACCGCACAGATGGCAAAGTAAGGCTCAAGTCGGTTTTGTGTGAACTCAAAGGGGTCCAGGAATTTCAACAGGATGTGGTCATTAATGCAACTACCCGCGCTATACTGGAGCGGAGATCTACTCCTATTTTTCGGAGATATATTGGAAAGGAAGATATCAATCTCATACCCTTCGATGCTGCGCTTTTCAATCGTGGAACACAAGAGGTTCTTGGGTCAGACATATCCGTCTTCGCGAACACTAACATTAAGGCTGCGGATACTTTGTTCAATGGAACAATCCCAAAGAATGTCTTGTTTAATGCACCCGTACTACGAGAGAGTACCGAACAGGTATACAAGCATTTCTTTAGCTTGGCAATGAGCACTAGTCCTGCTTTCTTTACACCCGACAACAGAACAACGGTTGGTACGGTTCTCATTCAAGGTCAAGCGGTAGTTATTGACCGGACCTTTGCAATTGTCTCTGATATATTTCTCGGTTTGGTGCTCTTGATGGGCGTTATCCTTTGCGCTTATTCGTACCAAAGGAATTCGACTCTAAAGAGTGACCCGGATTCGCTCTCCGCTACAATGGCTCTCATTGCTCGAAGCGATCTGCCCTCGAAGTTTAATGGGCTTGACAGGGCAAGTACTAAGGTATTAAAAGCAAACTTCGGCGAGAGCAAAATAAATCTCGGATACTGGGAAGATTCTTCTGCAGCTGGAGGCTTGATATACAAACTTGACGAAATATCGCCTTCCCAATCTCGTAGGTAGACCCTGTCTGTACTATCATAGTAGTCCCTCTTTTCTATTATACCGAGACTAATACGCAGAACCGGCCCACACTCTAGAAACCTCCATCCAACGCACCTCTCTCAAGGAAGAGAATATTCCCTTCCATCTGCGACTTAAAATTGGAACATCGTTTCTCATAGCCCATATGGCAATTGTGGCTTTTCTAATTTTTCTTTTTATCCAAAATCGGGGGTCTGGACTCCCCATTCTCTCCAACAATTCATTTGCATTCAATTTGATCTGGGCTTTTATCCCAACATTGGTTGCAACGGTACTAGAACCGATCTGGGCCTCTATTAATCGGGACATCTCAGTCCTCCAGCCATTCTACAATCTCCTCAAAAGGAATGTAAGCGCAGGGCGAAGTTTGTCTCTTAAGTATCAAACAATACCTCCGATCTTAGTAGCAAGATCTCTAGCCGCCCATGACTTCCTCTTGTCTGTTGTGTCTTTTATGACAGTTTTGGTCAGTCTTCTTGCTGTCACATTGCCAGGTATCTTCTTCGAAGATGTTAGGGCAGTCAAGACCGCGATGAACTTCCAGCCTCAGGTGATGAAGCCTATGATTCCGAGAGAATTTTACTATTGGAAGAAAGACGATTCGGAGTTTATGCGACGGCAGGATGTTCTTCTAGACCCATTTGCCGCGGCTCGAGCAAACATTTCGGACAATATACCGCTACCGCCTTGGTCGACCCGAGAGCATATGTTTCTACCTATCAAACCCGCGCCTGGGCTCAATGCTAGCTTAGATTTCGATTTCTACAGTACGATGACTTTGGGGTTTAGCGGCAGTATGGAATGCCGCCCCGTAGTGAACGGAACGAACGGCGAACACATATATTACAATAGAAATAACGCTACTACAACCGCATTCTTGCGAATTCCGAACACGTTTGAAGGGAACCCTTCGGATCTTGTACCCTGCGGAACAGTATTCGGGTATAAACCGCCAACATTGACAGACACATCACCCAAGCTCCATAATGTCACTTTCGGCAGATGGCCATTTCCCAGCCTCAGCAACCACGGAGAACTCTATGAGGATACTTCAGAGGACGACAACAAACTGGTTTATATATCCGCCAACAAGCGGGATTCTTTTGCGGAAAGGGAACGACTACAGAAGATTAGGGAAAGCCTTTGCTGGAATATTGTGCCTGTTTCGTGGTCACATCATCTCTATAGCCGAGGGGCAAAGGAGTATGTCATAGAAGGCCAGCCGAAGCAAACATTGCTAGTTTGCCAGCCCAAAGTTACAGTTGCAAAATTTAGTATCGAAGTGGACCGGCTTGGGAACGTTCGTTCGTTTAAAAAATTAGGTAATTCGACAGACATTGACGATTACCTTGGGCCAGGTTTTCCTAGGCATCAGTTTGAATCGGAACTGCCTAGTATATTTCGTCAGTATATTTCTAATCCGGGATTCAGGGTGCAAGACTGGGTGGGTCTCTTGATGACTCGCCTCGCGAAGAATGGGGCCGACTATTTTGATCCTGTCGAGCTTGGAAAACTTGCTAGCGATGCATTTGCTCTGGCTTTTAGTATATTTGCTGCACAGAATAAGGGCGAGTTATTCTTGGAAGGGAGCGCAGACTCCGATGATGGATACATCAGCGGATCAATATATAAGTATGAAAAAAGGGTGGTCATGTCGCCGCCTTTGACTTTTGTATCACTTGCTATCCTGGGCCTCTTCTGTGGTACGCTTGTTTTAGTGTACACTTTCCGCAGGAAGCGATATCTTCCAAGACAGCCAACCTCTTTGGCGTCTCTGATCGCCTATTGTCAAGACAGTACTTTGCTGGATGACCTCGTTGATACTTGGGGGATGTCAACTGTCCGAAGACAGGAGATTCTTGAAAAGCTGGGGCATACGTATGGGTTTGGTTACTACCAAGGTCGTGATGGAATCCGCCGGCTAGGAGTAGACAAAGAGCCCTTACTTGACAGCTATAATCCTTCTTAATATAAATATTAATCTCTAATAAATTTATTGATAATGCGGTTTTCTCATATTGCAAACTTAAGCAGGACATATATACCTATAAACAGGCTTTATACTGCCTAAAATATAGAAATGAATCCTTGAACGAACTTGGACATGCCTGCGGCATCAAATTTCAAGATATTTGAGTGTGAAGATTGAGTGTGAAGAGGCGGGTTATTAATTATAAATTCCAGTCTATCAATAAGGCAGGAGGTCCGACATCTAGCCAGAACCAAAAATAACACAAAACATATTTACTGTTACACGTATGCGCAGCAGCATCTGATTTAGCGCGAGATATATATCGATAACAACAAGCCCCGATGAAGGCAACCGGCCACGAAGACTTGAAGGACATAAACGTAACATCGCTGTTCTCGAACTTAAGGCTAGAGCCCTGGGGCTGGAAGTCAAGATTTCAAAAATCATATAGGTATGTACCCACCTACGACTTTGAACTGCTAGGCTGAAAATTATTCCGCGAGCTCTAAGTTGCAAGCATACTGAAATTTAAAGTAAACACCATGGTACCAGCCGTACAACTACTGGAATATGGCACCTTAAAGCAAGGTTTGGTTCATAAAACAACATGGCACTGAGAATACGTTGGAAATGAAGGATGGTGAGTAGTGGAAGAATTGAAATTGAGGTTCAAATGCCTTCGTTGATGTCAAACCGCTCAGAAAAACTCCAAATGAATGCAACAAAAAGAAAATGATGCTGAATGCTGAATGTAGGGTATATTCAGATACAGGAAAGAAGAGAAAGCAAGAAAATCGCTATAAAAATACAGTGAAAAGAAGCTGTTCGAGGCAGATGATACCGCGACAGAAGAATGTACAAGTTTAAAACTTTAAATTTAAGCAGGAACACCGGGGAAACCGCTGTTCAACAAAACCTGACCACCCTTTGGAACATTGGCACCAGCTCTGATCACACCTTGCTGGGCCTTGGAGATAACAAGTCTCTTCATACCAACGGGATCTTGTCTGAGGTTGGGGTTGAGAACGAGGAGATCGGCGATCATGCCAGTAACGTGTGGGCAAGCCATGGAAGTTCCTTGAAGGGATCTGGTAGCAGTGTTACCACCGTTGAAAGTGCTGACGATATCGACACCGGGGGCATGGATATCAACGCAGTTACCGAAGTTGGAGAAAGAAGCACGAGCATCATCGATATCAGTGGCACCAACGGAAATGATTGGGAGCTGACGGGCGAAACCGGCGGGGGAAGTATTGCAAGCATCCTGGTTCTCATTACCAGCGGCGACAGAGATGTGGATACCAGCTGCCGAGGCCTTTCGAAGTGCATTAAACATGGCCTGGGGGAGACCGTCACCGCCAAGAGACATGCTGATAATGGAACCTTGGAAGTCAGCCTGGTTGAGGCGCTTTCCGTGGTCAATGATGACGGAATCAATGCCTGCGACAATGCCGGCAATAGAGCCAGCGCCATTATCTCCGAGAACCTTGATACCGACGATATTGACGTTCTTTGCAACACCGAAAGTTCTCGAGCCAACTGTTCCGGCAGTATGAGTACTATGAAAATTATTAGCTGATGGTGTTCTACGGTTTGGGGTATTTGGTGTATCTCTTACCCATGTCCTTGTGCATCGTTTGAACCGGTGCTTCCGTCAACGCTGAAGCCTGATCGGGCACGTCCAACAAAGTCAACGTGATTAACATTGAGACCGGTATCCAGAACGTAAACATCAACACCGGAGCCGGAAGCTTGATCGAATCGATACTTGAAGGCCAAGTCGGTGTCTCTGCGGCCATTAGCGACGACAGTCTTGTCGCTGGAAATTCGCTGAAGACCCCATGGAGCGGTGCTCTGTTCAATGAAGACCTGCTGGCCGTTCTGTCTCTTAGCCAAAGAGCTCAACCTCAAGCTCTCCTTAACGAGGTTTCGAGGCATGATCTGTGGCTCAGAGTTCGATGGCATAACAGCAGCCCTGTAGATGACGTTCTTCTCAACGATGGCGACATTGGAGAGAGCGAACATGCTGACACCGGTTGACTTCTTCATACTTGTGGTGAAACCTCTTATGTTTGTACCAAAAGTCTTTGCCTCGGTTGCATTATAACCCATCTCTGCAAAGATCTCGGCCCAAGGTCGGGTCTCGCCCTCGGCCATGATAACGACGTAATCATCGGCGGCGTCGTCACCTTGAGCCTCGACGTCACCAACTTGAGCTGCCTTTACTGTTGGCTCATCATCAGGCTTGAACCATCTAGCACTGACTTCGTTGGAAGCGGTAGGAGCGGCGAAAGAGGAAGGAAGAGCGGCAAGGAGCAAGGTGGTGGAAATAAGAGTAAAGGACTTCATCTTGAATAATGTGAGTCGATCGACGACTGTGATAACAATAAAATTGAAAGAGAAAAAAAGAAGGAAGTTGCTGTGATGAAACTAAAGGTTAGCTAAAGAATACAAGAAAGGCCCAGCCGATTGCTGGTGTTACCGGCACCGCAAGTTTGAAGCTCATGAGCTCAAAAGAATCTAGGCGAAGCGTCGATAAGGATAAGCTCTTACCTTTTATATCAGAACTAAAAGAATGCAAGACTCCGATAAAATGGCTGGAAAAAGGCGCTGCCTCTTTGTCCTGTCAAAAGTTATAATAATGAATGATGGCTGAAGAACCGACAATGGACAAATCGCACAGCGATGAAATTATATAATAACTTTTTAAAAAGACTGAAGAGGTGGAACGAAAGAAGGAAAAAAAGAAAGAAAGCACGACTAGCGTGTTGAAGTAAAAAGATGATTGACCGAAGAATGCAGGCCGCTAGAAGCTTGGTGGTGGTGAAGAAAGAATGAGATGATGCAGTGGGATCTGCCAGCCTTTATGTATTGGATGCATGTTCTCCGTTGATACACACATATTTCAGATCGGAACATCCGAGTTTACTTGCCTTCGAACGTTTTGTTTAGCGTGGGGCTCATATCGAAACCCTCCGGCTTGGAGGGGATGCAAGGTACGTGGCTGTCGACATTCCTGCTACAAAGCCGAGTCCCACACCCCTGCAGGCCTATACTAGACGACATATTCAGCAACTCGTCGCGATTTAGCTGTCTTTGGAAAAATAACCACCAGGAAAACAGCAGAAGATCAGACGGCGTTTTGCATTTACAACGGGCAGGGTCTGGAAAATAATTGTCATGAGGTTCGCAATGTTTGCGAGCGCTCCTACTGGAGCAGGAGGATAGTGGGAGGATTCTTGGGTAAGTGCTTCAATCGAGGATATCCATGGATCTTACTCTAAAAGTTTCAAAACGGTAACGAGTCTATCGAATCAGTCGCTTTCCGGCATGGGGAAAGTAGAAAAACAACCGCACTGTCCTCATATCGAAGCATGCTTAGTGGTGTCATTGGGTGAGGTTATCAAAGGTCTCGACATGCATCCCCGGTGCTGGCCAGCCCGGTGGAGGAATGTCACTGGTGTAGTGAACCGCCTGCTTCGTGTGTGCGGAAAGGAGAGTCTGCCAATGATGGCTGGCAGTCGTGTTTTCTGAATTCTCCGACCTCCTGTATCAGCATTTGATGAATACAAGCAGCTGCCCCTTGCCCAGTCATCTGAATCTTCAATGGTGTGACGTTGCTTGTGTTCCTCAGACCCCTGGTGAAACTCAAGCGAGCATCCAGTCGAACTCTTGGCGCTGCATCTGTGACAGATTGGCTCGTTTGGGGACATGGTCCTTCCGCAGCCTTACTCCGCAAAAACCGACAGTTAGGAAAAATTCGTCAGCACGGCCACATCCAGTCTTCGGGCCAGTCGAGGCGAGCGGTTAGCTAGTGTTAGCTGGGAGGAATCCTTGGGCTTAATGGTTAACCATGAAGTTAGGCAACCCCGTCACTGTAAAGAATATATTAATTTTTAAATTTTAAGCTTCTTTTATCGATTTGTCTGATTAGCCATCGGACTTCTCCTTTTACGAATTAACAGCAACTGACCATTGATACCGTGACATACGGCCACAAGTACCGCCTAACAAAAGCATATAGGAGTAGCTAATAATTGTCTCTGTGGTTTCATATAGTCTCGTTTGATTCGAAGCAAGCAGCGTTCGACCATTCCTTGTTAGTCGCCGCTACACGAATCCGGCCGGACGTTGTTTTGTTCTAGAGGCATTTCGCACCGCGAACTGTCGCGGGAGAAAGGGGTAAACTGTATATTATCGTGTTTCCCACTTGGCCAATGCCATGCACTGAGCGGATATGTATCCGAACCCCAGCGTTGCCCTTTCAACTTTTTGTGTGCTCAGAATGCATAAAGAAACGAATTTATGTTTAGATACATGTTTATGAACTGCCTCGAGCTTAGTCCGATATGGATGTCTCTACTTTTTGAGATTAGATTGATACTTGACGCTATTAATATATATCGGTATGGCCGCCGGCTATGGGGCTTCAGGAACGTCGCTTGTGCATGCATAATGCATCTCGGTCATTTCTTTGACAGGTATGATGTCAAAGCTGCAAAGGCAAGGCAAGACATCGGTTTGATCAATTGGGTTCCGAACGCTCCTAAACTTTCTTCAGCTTCGACGATACCAATCTTACCAATGTTGGATTTCGACAGACGGGCGCGGGCTTGTGCGACAATGAAGCCGTCAAAATTGTGTTGAGACTTGACAGTCGACGTTCCCCCAACACAAAAGTCTGATTGTGATGTCCTCTTCGGGATCACGAATACGTTGACGTTACACACATACAATCCGACATAATTCATGCTCAACAGCTGGGTTATCATGGAAGCTATCAAGCTTATGTCCTGGCTGCTGCTCTAGTTTGCTGGCTCAAAAGCTACGCTCTCTTTGCTGTATCATAGCATCATCGCAGATGTACTGTGCCACTGAACTGCGGAATATCCCGACTGGAAATCTCGATTTGATTCCCAGGTTAACGTTCTGGATCACCACCCATGGCAAATGCAGACATACATGGTTCCAAAACCCAGGTTTTCGGCTGATTGAATTCCTCTAACCGCGAAAGAATTTGTAAACTGTCACACTAATTTTCGCATGGCATTTTACGTCGACTTTGATTGGTGTGGAATGGTCGTTTTCCATCCACCAGGATTTTATCGCTACCAAGTCTTTGGTTGGAGGTGCTCGGATTTCGGAGCCTCAACCCACAGGAAGAGCTCGAAATTCTAAGCGCCGGCCATTATACAAGCTCCTTTTTCTTTCAATCACTGGATTGAAACACCAACAGAATTACCAACCCCGGCAGACCCTTTAGATAAGCTCTGATATCCATACCTGGTTTTGAGATTGATTTTATGTGCTAATTATCACACTTTCAGCCTCAGACAGCTTGCCACGTCAGTTTCCTAGCTCCATCTCAAGCTCCGTCGATTGAAGAACCCTTGCTAGCTACCAGCTAGCCCGATAGCTAGCCGCTTCTTCTAGCTAAAAGCCCTCAAGGGGTAGTTTTCAAGAACCGCACTGCAGAAGATGAAACTGAAAGGTTGGAAACTACTCTTGTTCCGGAGTCTTGGATTACATCGGCTATTTTCTGTCTTCAACCTCTTTTTTATATAACCGCTGTGAAATATCAATTTCGAGCCATATATCATTTGTCAACACCCCAGCCTATTGTTTGTCGTGATGGGATCTATTGTCTTCTGAGAATTAACTAATAGGATCACAGACTCATCACTTAGGAACTCTATGTGTGGGTTTGGCTAACATTGGCGCCCTAGAATAACGCCCCTGAACGATATTAGCACTTTGGCTTAGGTTAAATCACGAATTGGCTTAAGCAATATCTTGAATAGGATCTGGGAACAATACTCGATTAATATACTCCAAATATAGACTTGTTTTCAGACGCCGATGAGCCATAATCGTAATATAAGAGAAATGAACTTGGTCCTGAGTGCAAGAAATATAATAATATCAAGGAAAAGTAATGATTGAAATATGAATTCATGAACGTTACACCAATTGCCAAAGATATAAATCCATAAGCGCATGACAGCATGCATGACTCCTACCCGCGATACAAGTACACCCACCCATAGAATGCCACACCAAAACTCCCATAACCGCCCTTCCCTTGTCTCCATAAAATCAATCACATGCTCACAATCACTCAATCAAACAGCTCTGCTAATACTCATCCTCTTATCCTTCGAACCAATACTCGACCTCCCTTCCTCACCCCCCACAACCCCCTGATCCCATCCAACCTCCTTCTTCCTCCTTACATGGCTCCGTTCACCACTATTCTTATCTCCTTGACCAGTACCAGGATAATAAACGTCCGCACCACTAACATTCCCAGCGGTTATTTGTTCATGCTCCCTCGCTTGAATTCTCCCAATTTGGTCTGTTGATGTGTTATAACCTCCCGGTGAAGTTGGTGGGTTATTCCCATAGCGATCGTCGTAGGGTCCGTTCATTATATCTCTATTTTGGAGGCGACGGGGGAGGAGATGACCGAATGTTCTGTGGAATGCGTAGGTTACGTCGCGGTAATCGAATTGGCAGAGGAGACCGAGGACCATTTTTTTAGTGTTGTTGTTCTTGAGGTTTTTCTCAAGGTTGGGTATTATATGTACTAGTATATACTAGGTATGTGGTAAATTTGGGTAAGGTGGATTTTTAGGATGGAAGCCCTTGGATGTAGCCTTTGTGTAGATAGGCGAGGTTACGAGGGTGAGGGCAGGAGGTAGATTGACAATGTAAACTAAAGAAGCTTGTTCGGCTTTGTGGGGGAGGAAGGCCCTTGGTGGGAATTTTGGGGTTTCTGGGGGTCTATTTGATGGTACTAGATACATATCTTTTTTTCTCAAACAAATTCAAAGGATTCGTGGTTAAGTATATATATGGTACTTAAAGTATATATATGGTACTTAAAGTTCCTCGAGACTTTCTGAGGGGTATATAAAGATCTAGACCGATAGTTTGGAAGAGGTGATTACGTCTATCTGTGGGCAAACAGCAAAATAGTACCCTACTATTATTATTTGCCGGATGTGGCATGAGATTTGGTAGAAAACGGATGTTACCGTTAATATTCTTTGAGAATTACAGTCCAGAAAATCATATTGTGAAAGCTAGGGAGTTTAGAAGGGATGAAAACGGAACGGATGGAAGATGGGTTCAGACTTTAATATTTTTTGAAACGGCCGGTAACGGAAGAGCTTAGCGAGCGAGCGAGAGTGAAGACAGTTAAAACACTACGTATGATATACCTTTCATATTTCAATTTAGTCCATTTATATATAAGCTGCAATGTGCCATGTCATTGCTAGTATCTTCATGAAGCCGAATATCAGAATTCACGAGACTCGAATTTGCCAAGGTTTGTGGTATTTTGTAGTTAAGGTGTGTTGTTTGCCTCAGAAACTTCAACTTGCCATACAAGTTTGAATTCAATGCGTCGCTTATACCCTTTTCTATCGACGACAATGCAATCAGCCAATAGTCTACAGTCGTAGAAACAAGGTTAACGGCCCGGACATATGTATGTGCAGGGTCAGCGAGATGCATGGTTTTGGAAAAAAATACTTTTTTTTTCCCCCTCTGGCACAGCCACCCCGGGACCCACATCATTACAAAATCATGATATTCGATGCCTACTTCGAGAAGGCAGGGTGGTCGCAGGATCGGGATCGGATTGTTAAAAAGATCCTTTGGCTCTCTTATGTAACTATGATTCTAGGATTCTACGGTACTTGAGAGTGGAGAAATATGTACCGAGGGAATTAATATTGATATCGCGGCGATAGTAAATTCAAGACATTGGCTCTCGTCAGCCATGCATGCAGCGGTATATCATGATGCTCTTGATGTTCAGTTTTTTTTTTTTTTTTGACGATATAAAGAAACTGAAGTTTGTTTCGATTGATGTGATTATTGGCCTGGGGGCCGGTTTAATGACGTTGTACTGAATTGAATCGGCGTTGGCCGCAGAGTTTGCATTCTGTGCCGCAGGGATTGTAGGTTTCTGTCACGTGAAACAAATACGGCACCATTTTCTTTGCTGACAATTTTGAGTTTGAAAACTTTTTTTTAGAGGTTTTTTTCCAGTTCAGCGGTTTGTGATCGTGAGATAGTAGCTTAATTGAGAGCTAGAGCATTCCGTTTATTGATCGTGAGGTTTTGTAAATGTCCTATGGCATGGTGTATATTACCATTCGGTGACAAATAACTGGCGACGATGTGACGTCATCATTCAGTAGCCTCATTATTGTCGGTCAGCGACAGGCATTAGCCTGAGTTTTGACTGATCAGGAACAAAGACCAGGCTAAGGAATCCCATCCGCCAGTCCTGTTGACAAAGAATGTCTTGGTGGTGTGACCGGAATCCCTGATTTTGCGGTTCGGCCAAGGACCTACATCATCCGATTCTGGACTTGCTTGGCCGCCTTTGGCAGTGTGCTGGGCTGACATGTTTAGAGATTGAATGGATTTGCCTTCGATTGATCATGATACTATTATAATGCTATCAGCCTTTCGACGAGTTCTGGGAGGTTCTATTTTCTTTATTCTCCCTTCTTCATCCGAGGAAATCACGGTTTTTGCATTGATCCAGTTCCGGGCATTCTATCAATTAACATCATATTAGCTATCATTAAATACTTTACAATACGATATATCGACAAAGATACTTCGAACACTTCGAATTCCAACAGACAGCGCAGAAGCAGATTGTATAATTACTTACTTTATTCATCGAAACGGCTCAACCGATACCGTTTTTGACCTCATTCCAGAGGATATTCCTGCATGTGCTGCGCGTGGGAAGAGCAGATATGAGGCCCAAAGCACCAATCGATCAGTAATAGAATAATACCGCCGAATCTCTCCGCCTGGGCGAGAATAACAGCTTTCCAATATCCAGTTAAAATCTTTCTTTCGATTCTTCCAATTTTTCCCAATTTTTCCCAATTTTTTGGGAGGAGTGTCGGCATCGGGAATTCGATAATATCCGATACCTGTGTTTCTGTCTGGTCGAAGGTGTGGATGTTAAGGGTGTGATAGCTAGAAGAGAATGAATTCAAAGCGGAAGCTGCCGCAACACTAAATATTACCACGGAGCTTCCTACGCATACATACAGCACACTGAGACCTAAGTCTACGTATACTTCACTGTCTTTTCGTCTCGAGGGACAGGAATATATACTTGAAGTATATATACTTTAGAACCATCCCTGGGATTCCTTCCTTTTTATTAAATGTCTGATGAACTTCCGACTTATCCGCCGTCGAATCGGACTAATTCGACCAGCGACGATATGACCCTCACCAATCCTACCAATCCGTCTACATCCGTAGCTCCATCGACAACACATGTTCACCACCTCGACTCTCTCGATAAAGCTGCCATGGCCGCCACCAATACCAACGACACTACCAATGCCACCACCACCACCACCACGGCATATCCACCTACAGCAGACTCCGGGCTGCCGAAGAAATCTATCACGATAGATGATCCAAGAGACTTGACGGAAACTACTACCACAAATGAGAAGCTTCAACCGATAACCTCGCCTGTTGCTGCTTCTAGCGATGACTCGCCTCGGGATCCACATGCAGAGGATAATGAGTCGATAGCCGGTATCAGTCAGCGAAGGTCTTCAGTATTACGACCACCATTACCACCGCTTCCGTTTCATCTACGAGATCATAAAGGTCCTGTGGCATTTGCTTTTGCGGTTATGGTCATAGATCATGGATTCTTTCCTCCTGCTGCATACTTTGGTTTAAAATACGCCACCAATATCAGCCTAACAGTAATCTTTGGAATCATTACTGGTATCTTTGGCGTGGTTCTGGGAATAGAATGTCTTGTCAGGTCAATAAAATTGATCCTGAAAAGTCCGAGATTTCGACCGTTGGGCCAGACGGCCAGGTTTGGGGTATGTTGTCACCTACACATATAGTCTGGAGGAAATTTGGAATCAATTTGTACTAATTATACTTCCAATATGGTTGATAGATGGACTTCTGGCAATTCTCTTTGACTGTCTGCCTGATCATCAACGTTGTCTGCGTCTCAGTCGGCACAGCACTCGACCCTCCATTTCTAAACCTCATGGCCATGCCGATGCCTACTTTAATCTTCAACATGTCCTGGCAACTTCTCCTCTCTGATTTCCTCCATGAAAGAAAATACAGAACACCATTTCGAATCTCCTCTACACCAAAGGGCGAGATATGGCCCCGGTTTATTTACGTTATCATTGAAGACGTTATTGCCGTCGATTGTAACGGGAAACGGGACTGGCGTCAATCGTGGAAGGATAGAGTTGAGGCCAGCAAACCCATGAGGGAGACTCTCAAGAGGCTGAGCATGTTTTGGGGTATTGGTGGGATTATGATCAGTATATTGTGTTTCGGATTGCTGTGGGGGTTCGACAGCGTTAGTGGGAAAGAAGCAGGGTATGCTTTGGGTAAGTTATCCCACCGCCACCTGTACCTTATATACTTTATATGGTTGGAGGGGAAGTTGCTAATACGTTGGAAATACAGGATGGTTACTACCGTGGGCGTGGATAATTCCATCATCGATATTTACGACATTTTATGTTAAGAAGAGGTTGAAGGATGAACGACACTTCTGCCAACGGTACAAGGGATCGTTTTCGGCTTAAGGGTTCTTTGAATTATCGATATGGCGGTCTTTCATTGATACGACTTTCCGAATGCTCTCTTTCACGTCTTTTTTTTTAAACTTCTATCTTTTCGAATCGGTTGCATGGCACCGAAAGCCAACACAATGATTTGTTGGATATGGTGTTTCCAATAGCCTCACGTTATGTGCGCGACCGCGCCTTGTGCTCTTAAGCTAGGGTCATGTTGTGGCTGCCCCTGTGCTTCTTCTTCTTCTTCTTCTTCTTCTTCTTCGTTGGTTTGACTTCCTTGTCTTTGAAATTGATTCTATGGCGTCGCTTTTCGCAATCCATGTTTATTTTGCGTCATTTGTGGTTCCATAAAGGCTGTATTACTAACGAGGGAGTGTGACGCTTGTGGCTCATGGTACTTGCTACAGCGGTTTTCCTGGTATGATATGGGAAATGAAAGTAAATCAAGATTCTAATATTATATGACAGTAAACTTTCGCACCGTAATTATAAAACATTAACTAATATAATTCAGATGGTGGGATCGAGTCATAAAATAAATACAAAATCCAAACGGAATATGCAACTTAAAGAACGAGGGAAGGAATCAATTGCAAGCTGCAGCGCTGGATCGATACCTGCCGATCAAGCCGACGAATTAGGAGGCGACTGGGGAGAAGCTTCCGCAGGGGTCATCTTTGCGGAGGCTTGTTATATTCATGACCCATGGCCAACCATCGGGATCGATAGCGAGTGGCATAGCGAGGCCCCATTGTTCAGCATAAACGACTCCGGCATATCTGGAATTTTTCTGAGGTGCGGGACGACCCTTTAACCCTTCCACGTTCCAGGAACAATCTCGAGAAATCCGACGTTTGTCTACAATAGGATCCTTAGGATCTTCTGCCCGTACAAACTCTTCCAGGAGAACATCCAACCCGCGGAGTAAATCCTTATGCGGGACTTCGTAGTCAACTCCACTCTTGTCTCGTAACCGAACATCAATGCCGACAGCAAGTTTTATCTTTGTTTTATCATCACAATAGAACTGGTCAAACGGTCTTATGTAGTCCCCAACCTTCCCTTGGGTCCACGAAACCCAACTGTCTGGTGTCTCCCCGAGTAAGTTTTGTGCAAATTTTCGGGTGATGGTTTTATCTTCTAATTTTTGCCGGAACTCAATGAGGGATTCTGTTGAAACGGTGTCAAGACTATAACCGGTTTCGTTCGACCTGCCTCCGCTAGATCCGCACGATGGGCGTAGCAAGGTGCACGGCTTAGAACTGATTTCCAATCTGAAATTCCCACAACCCTTCTTGTATTTTTTGTAGTCCTCACAGCCCTTAATACTTCGACCATTTCTTCGTCCAAGATTAAACACAAAAGTTCCTGGAAGCAGGGAAGTATCGTTTGCGGAACCGAGGCTACACATGAAATCGCGGAGAGGTGGCCCAAGCTGTCTGCTGTCCGGTTCTTCAGGTTTTCTGTAATGCCGAAGAACAGCTTCTTCGAACTGGATCCGCAAAAAATTTACCATTTCGCTGATTATGATTCGGTTCCCAAGCCCACCGGCGTACTGGCTTTCGGTGTTTATCTGGTCAAACTCTCCAAAGGAGTTGAACCCGCATATGCTTACTGTCAAGTTCCTCCTACCTCCGCAAATCTTACGGATGCAATCGCCGTCCCTTTCATCCAGAATTCGGATGGTACGGTTATTTTTTTCACTTTTATATATATCCTCAGCTAGGGTTCGTAGATTTCTAATGGTAGAATTGACCATGGGGTATATGTTTTCCTCCCTTTCCTTTTGTGACATTTGGTCGAAATCATCATCCCCATCAGCATTACATGTGTGTTTGGGATTGGAAGGTTTAAATGTGGTTTTTATCAAATCCCATTTGGGTTTCAGACTGAATTTCAGGTTGGCGCCCCCATCTAGGTAAATCTCTTGGAATTCTTTGCCTTTGCCGCCGATGTTTATGTACCATCCTACCAGCGGTATAAAGGCGTTTTTGACTAACGATACGTCCTTAATGTTTGTGGCGTTATACTCTCCAATATTAGAGATTACGAAACTACTATCTTTAGCTACGGTGGGATTTTTCCACTGACAGCTTTTCCCGGAGAGTTTAGATGGTTGGGTTAGGTAGGCTTCGATGTCTGTTTTGATTGTTTGTAGTGAAGTTATAATCTCTTTCATCGGCGGGGACTCTCCTAGCTTTTTAGTGTATGCTGAGTATTTCTCTTGTAACCGAGCTGGCATGCAGAAGGAGATGTGGATGTCGCTTTTTAGGTCGAATAGATGGGCAAAACATTCTTTAAAACTACCTGGTAATTCTTTTAACCAGTAAAGTGTATCCACTTGTGGGTTGAAGCCTATCTGTGCCTGATCTGGTACCGGCATTTTCGCGGCTGTTAATGAGGTGAGAAAGTCGGAAAAGGCGGAGAGGGTGAATGGGGATGTATTTGAGACTGCTGGTTGTTGTTTTTTAGGGTCTGCGGTTTCATTGATGCTTGCGGGTGTCCAGTTGCAAAGCGCGAGTGTGGGGCCAGGGGGGTCAAGTTGCGGGGTTGGGTCTGGGGGACGAATTGTCCTGGTTATTAGAGTGCTGTTTAAATAAGTGACGATGAGGGTTTGGAAGCTGCTGGTGGTTGCGGCTTTGGTGATGATTTCGGATACACTGGTTTTGGTGGGTTTGTGAGAGATTGGGTGTGTGGTCATCAAGCTACTAGTACTAGTACCAGTGCTCGGTTTTGGGGGGACGATAGGGACTGGGTATATGGTCTCAAAGGAGCTCGAACTCGAACTCGTTTTTGGGGGGGCGCTAGGGACTGGATATGTAGTCATAGAGGAGCTGGAGCTGGAGCTCATATCCTCGTCTGGATCTACAGATTTGAATCCGACACTAGTAGAGCCGCTAGACTATGGATATTGTTAGCTAGGATCTATTTATTTCTTTTATATGAGTGTTCCTCTTGGTTCTTTTGAGTTTTGGTCTGGTCTTGCTCATGATCGATGGGTATTGTATGTATGCAGGAGGAGATGCTTACTGGCTCCATCGACATCGAAGATGTTCCGATGACGAGGCTGGGTATAATTGACACCCATAGCAAGGGGTGAAGTGAGGATAGTAGCCTCATTTCCGAGGGCTGGGAGCTTAAGATTTATCTCAGATATATATATATATATATATATATAATTATGATATTAATTCGAAAGTATGAATATCTTCGATTAATATTGTAGACGCGGCCAGTTGAGTGGTGATTAACGTCCTACAAGCGGAAGGGGAGAATTGCCTGTCAAGCTAGTCAAGTATTACAAGAGGAAAAAGATTCCTGGGTGTATTTCATATATAGAAAATTTTCTATTGAGAATTTCCTACAATATTGCAATCTAATTACAGAGGTAGCCCTATAGCAGAGATGGCTTTGTAGATGTGGGTGGCATGTAGGCCGCATAGGTTGGCCTCTAGACCTGTTGTTTCTATGCAAGCGCGTAGGTTTCTGTGCATTTTGGGTGTTAGAAACGTCAAATTGGAGAAGTTATACGGCAAATTATCTTGACGGTTTACACCTGAAGCAGGAAGCATAACGGTTCTGTTTTAAATTCTCGTTAGGTTTGAGGCTTGGTGCCTTATATAGCTATTGGGTTAGAATTGATGTGTGGAGTTGGGTGGTAGTGCCACAGTAACCTATATCTGGCCTTACATGTACAATATAGTTGGATCGGGTATGGCCAACATGCAGAAGGGTAGTAAGTGATGCATAAGAAGTTTTGGCTCTGTTGTTTTTTTGTAGTCTGGAGCAGTCATTGAGGCTATGGATGGTGTTGTATGTTGTATTCTGGCGTGAGTTACGTTACGCAGGAGAAGATCTCGTTGGATTGATCTGTGCCGGAATACAACCGGCTGCCTTGCCGTTCCTCAGTAGACAAATAAATTATTAACTCCGAGTGTTAGATATAAGCGAGCATCGAATTTGAAACTGACAGTTGCATCCGTTGAATTGCATAGTTCTGGGGCTAGCTAACGTATTCGTTTGCCCCGTTCACATGTTTAGTAGGTCATGTAACAAAATACGTGGATACAACATATATATGCATATTTAGATACTAAATACAAATTATAACATAGGATTCGAAACGCGGTGGGGAGTAGCTCTCGCTTGATGGATCAATATTCTCAGGGTTTTTTTTTTTTTTTTTTTTTTTTTTTTTTTTGGGGGGGGGCTTTTGCTTCTCAGCCGTTGTATGTGTGCCTGCGTGGTTCTTTATGAGTCCTCATTGTCTTATTGCTTTCGAAAGTCATTTATCCTCTAGATTGCTTTGCTAAGTGATCCACCAGACATTTAGTGCCATATGGTTTAATCCAGAGGCTTGTGCCTTCAAATTCTTCGAGTGGGTCGGGTGGGAGGGAATCGAGGCTACGGTGAAGGCTGTTTTGCGTTGACCCTGTTGCATTTTTGGGTAGCCCAAAACGGGCCAACACAAGACTGAAAAAGACTGCCGAGACACGTGAAGGACTTGTTTGCCCTTTTCCGTATTTTTATTTTTTTTCTCTCTCAGCGAACCCATCTCTTCCTCTTCCTTACCAACCTCATCGCCACACATCGCCAGCTCGCAACTTAAACCTTCGACCTCAGCCTCACTTCATCATCGTCGCCATCCCTCACTCTCATCCGGCGGCTTCTACGGCCGACTCTTTTACTACGCGTCTTAGCTCGGTCTAAGACACTCTTCTTCTGTTGGTACTAACTTTTAGTATACCTCTGTGATAACTTGTTCGCATTGCATTTCTCAGCCTTGTCTCATTTGCCACGGTCAACAGTTCAACTTCGACACAATGGACTACGAAACTGATTCCCGTGGAGGTTATGGCGGTACGTGACTTCAGTTTTTATCTGTTTATCTATCCTATTTTGACGCGTCTTATTGACTTTTTGTAGATTCTCGCGACAACTATGATCGTGATCGTTCTGGTTCGCCCCGAACTCGCAGCCCTGACAACAACACTCGCATGAGGAGCCGAAGCGCTTCTCCAGGAGGTCGTGCTGATGCTCGGTATGACGATATTCCTCTATATATAATTTGAAATGACATCATACTTATGCATTCTTTAGTCCTGACCCGTCCGACACGACTGACCGTCGCGACAAGGACAATTCACCGGAGAAGGACGGTTCCAGAAATACTGGTACCAACCTTTTTGTTACCGGCATCCACCCTCGTCTTACCGAGGAGGACATCACTCGCCTCTTTGGCAAGTATGGCGAAGTCATCAAGTGCAACATCATGGTTGATCCTCACACCAAGGAGTCCCGTGGTTTTGGATTCGTCAACTTTGCCCAGTCCGACCAAGCAGATGCTGCTAAGGATGCCCTTCAAGGAGAGGTCTACGAAGGCAGGACTTTGAGTATCGAAAAGGCTCGCAGAAGTCGCCCTCGCACTCCCACTCCAGGAAAATACTTCGGTCCCCCTAAGCGTGGTATGTTTCCTTCCAAAACAAGTTCATTTTTATAGATAATTTCTAACAGTGTCCACTAGATGACTTCCGACGTGGACCTCCATCTTACTCCGGTCGTCCATATGGAGGATCACGTGGTGGTGGTAGCTACCCACCTCGAGGTTACGAAGAAGACCGTTACTACCGCGGTGGTGGTGGTGGTCGCTACGAATCCCGTTATGACGACCGCTATTACGGTAGCCGTCGTGAGCATGGAGATGACTATGGCCGTGGCGGAATCGACCGATATGCCAGTGGACGTGAAGAAAGGTATAGTGGTGGTGGCCGAGAGGAGCGCCGTGGTGGCGGTGGCGGAGGCGGTGGTGGTTACTACGATCGTGAAGGTGGTCGCCCCCCATATGAAGGTGGCCGTCCTCGTGATGGAGCCCCAGCTGGAGGTGAAGACCGCTACAACAATGCTGCTGCCGAACCTGCTGGTGGACGCGGTGGAGCAGAGCGCACCGGAGGTGGCGGCGGCGGCGGTGACCGCGGATACTATGACCGCGAAGAGAGGTATAGCAGACGCTAAATGCAGATGATCTGGTCTATATGTGTGTGAAATTTCTCGTCTTGGATTAGGGAACTATCCGTCTCCAAACACGACAACTCTCATGTGCGGTATTCGCGATCTGCAACCTCTTTTCAACTTGTGTCGGGTTGTTTTACGCCATTCACGCCAGACGTCTTGTTACTATCGCCTTCCACTATTCTTTCAGTTACGGTTCACAGCATCTATAATCGCTTTTTGTTATTTCCTTTCCGCAGTGTAGTTTCATCATCACCACTATTCTTACTACGGACCCAACATGTTTCCCTCGTCAGCATCTCCGACTATCACAACGTTATCTGCAAAGTCTGCTCGGAAATGGTGAGGTATACACTAAAGTCCTTTGTTCTTTTCCTTCGTCTTTTTTCTTTTTATCCTTTTCTTTCTCCTTGCACATGTTTATGGGTTTACCCTCACTCCCCTTCTATTCCTAATTATTCGGTGACGCTGGTGTTTCGGAAAAAGGCTACAACAAAAGGACAAAAATACTCGCTGGCTACTAATGACTCTACTGAATTTTTTCGTCGCATCACACAAACCACACAAAAGTATGGCTTCCGTTTTAATACAATAACCATCATTCTTCATATTCGACGTGCACCGGTGTTCGACAGTTTCGAGGTTTTCGACAGAAGATGCAGACATGTCAGTTATAACGCGCGCTTCATGTTTGTATTAGTATCACGCTGTTCCTTTTCAACCATGACTCCTATCCTTCCCTATTCTCGCCAGTCTGTTTCAAATCAACAATTACCTGATGCACAAATACACCTAAATGGCGGTTAATCGAATCCTTTCAGCGGGAAGAAGATATTACAAAATTACAAATACACTGTGTTCGGCTTCATGCGCCTACGGATGAACAAAGAAAAGCAGCAACCGTTCGTCACAATTTAAAAAAAAAAAAAAAAAAAAAAAAAATTTAAGAAATTGACAACTAATCGAACCGCCAGTATCATCCGGTTCTGTGATCCGAAGATTTTCGAGGGCACACGTAGGATTTCAGTTCCTGACGATGACCTCCAACTGTACAACTGTGCGACTATATTTTGACCGGCTTATCATCGGCCCAGTCAGCTATAATTTCTTGCAGCCTCTTTTTCTAAAAACGTCCTTGGCCGGCCCACAGCCTTGATCTCGACCTTTCTTTTTTTTGAAACTCCAGGCCATTCAGATCAGCCTTCAAGCCAGCTGTGAAAGAAGAAGAAGAAAAAAGAAAGCCAAAACCAGAAGATATTAGGCTTGACTACATTTACGGTGATGCAGGCTTTCCCTATCATCACATATTCTGAAGGGCACCATTCCTGTTTCACGTCAAAAAGCCGAAGGGCGCTCGGACTGTGCCGTTACGTTGCGTGGACCCGCAAGTACTATTACAGGCAAACAACCGTGCACACGTACCCAAAATACCTTGCCTTGACTCTAATACAAGAAAGGGTCATTGAGACTAACGTATACCAACTAAGTAAGTGGTTACGGGTCATCGTGGTTCTTACTGTTTCAACACGGTTCCATCCACTGGCCGGGATTGCTATATATCCTCCTGTCACGAACAATTTGAACATTGCGAGACAATGTCTTTTGTAGAAAGTTGGAGGACTGCGGATATCTTTTGTCATTGGTAGGCGGACCGGTGCTATTGCTTCTACAGGCCAGCCTTGTCCGGACCAAGCAAATTTAGGTGTCACCAGAATTTTAATTGAAGTATCGTAGTGTATCGAAGTATTGCAGCATATATTCTAGGAAATATTAAATGTCCTCAATGAGAAGATCTTGCATGAGTTGATATTTTACCTATTGTATTACAAGCAAACCTCATTAGCCCAAGGCTGAACGACCAAGGATACCTAGGTACCTATTCTATTGCAATCGAATCAGAAAACTTCGGTGGCGCGTAACGCAGAGGTTTGTGTCACTATGCTGCCTGAACTGTTTAAACTTCGCAATCACGGCACATGTATAGTATTTAGATACTAAATTAGAATGTACGTTTACAGTGCATGGTAAATTATAAAGTATACTAGCATTGTAGCTTTATCGATTTCATATATATGGGCGAGTGGTGCAAGTAATTAATACTAATCAATCAGATATGATATATGATATATCGATATATAATATGAGTGATACGTACATGTACTGGCTGAAGGAAACGTGTCGTTTGCGGGTGCCAAGCCCCAGCGCTTGTCAGGTCATCGTCGCCCCGGGGACGTCACTCAACACCAACGCCCAATTTGCCCCATATTGTACCGGCTATAGCTTTGTGTCAACTCTGGCTTCTATCAAGCCGATACATCTCTCATCTCCCCGTCCCGTCAACATACACATCGACGACATCGATACCAACAGACTCCAGCATCACACCTCAATCCCGCTTCCATGGCTGGCACCTCGTAACCTCCTTCACTTCCAATTGAATCCCTGCCGTACCGTTCCCTTCCGTACTTCTCGGTCAACGCTGAACTGCACTAAGCCCTCTAGGGCAGAAGTCGCTCAAGACTTACCGTCAAGATGCGTCTCGTAGCTTATGGAGCCGTATGATACCCAGACCCCTTTGTGATCAATATATCCTGAGCCTTTGAATCAGTGCTAACCGATGGATCCGTTTGCTTTTTCTAGATCAGCACGCTGGTGGCTTCAGGTGTCGTCTTACAGGCTTTCCACCAACGTGCCAATTTCTATTCTGCCTGCGTCCATCTTGCTCAATCCAATGCCTGCGTAATGGTTTGTACTACCTGTCCATATTATAGTACTTAGTAATATTGTCTAATTGGTGGGTTTATAGATCCTCACGAACTTCGGTTTCTTTATGACCCTCATGTTTGGCAAAATGATCCAAAAGATCTTCTACGGTCCCCTTCGAGCCGCTGAAGTCGAGCACCTCTACGAAAAAGCGTGGTACGCCATTACAGAAACATGTCTAGCCATGACTATATTTCGCGATGAGTTTCATAGTGGATATGTCATGATGTTCACGATACTGTTGTTTTTAAAGTGCTTCCATTGGCTGGGGAATGACCGGGTCGATTTCGTTAGTAATACCTCTCGTATCTGTCGAAATTATTATGCCCTTGCTAATAGGGAACAATCGTGGGCCCATAGATGGAACAAACTCCACCAGATCATCCGTATCTCTTCCATATTCGGTTAGCAGGTTCTTTGATCTCACTGCTTCTCCTCGACCTCGTCCTTACACGACACTGTATCCTTACTCTCATGCAATTGCCGAAACCGAACATGCTTGTCATGTTCGCCTTTGAATTTGCGATATTAGCTGTCGCCGGTTCGGGCACTCTATTTCGGTATCTCATCGCAATCGCTGAGAGAATTATCACAGTACGGAAGACTAGGTTGTATAGGGAGAGGAGAACAAGAGTATTGCAAAGAAGAGTCGACAGAGGTATCATTTCTGAAGAGGAAATGAGGGATATGCTTTTGGAAGAGGAAGAAGCTGGAGATGTGATCAATGCTTGGGAAGGAAAGGCTATTTTCTTATTCACGATGGAAATTGCAACTGGTACGTTTAAATATAGCGCGGTTTTGCTTATAGTGGAGACTCTTGCTGACTCTAAACCCTTTTTTTCTTGCTTAGATCTCTTGAAATTGTTGATTTACCTTGCATTCTTCGGGATCGTACTCATGTTCTACGGATTACCATTACACATCGTTAGAGACGTCTACATGACCCTCCGATCCTTTATTGGAAGATGTCGGGATTATATTCGATTCAAGAGAGCGACACAGCAAATGAACCTAAAGTATCCAGACGCAACCCGCGAGGAGATAGCTCGCGAGAATGTATGCATTATCTGTCGTGAGACTATGAGGGCTTGGAGTGATACACCTGAGACGGCGGCACAACAGCAAGCACAGCAGGCAGAAATCGTTGACGAGGAGGATATTGCGGATGACAGGATGAGGCCGAAGAAATTACCCTGTGGACATGTACTTCATTTGGCGTGCTTGAAGAGTTGGATGGAAAGGCAGCAAAGATGTCCTACTTGCAGACGGCCCGTACTCGAGGAACCGGATGCAGCGCCAAATGGTCAAGGAGGAGGAGCAGCAGGCGCTCAGAATTTCGGGGGCATTGCACCACCACCAGGCTTCGAACAGGCAAACCAGCCGGGCCAGAACCAAGGTCAGAATCCAGGTCAAGGTCCAGCACCTGGGCAGCCAGGAGAGCCAGGAAATGGGCCCGTGCGTTTTGGACTCAACATGTTTGGCAACGGGGGAGGTGGAGGCTTTGTTCAGGCTTTGGCCAGGAATTTGGCTCAACGGCAGAACCAGTTTCAACCATTCGACCAGAATGCTCAGGGGGCGCAGCAGGGTCAACAGGCACAGCAAAATCTACAGGGCCAAGAGAATCGACGTCCGGGACAGCAGAATCAACTTGGGCAACTGGGACAACTAGGACAACCGAATCTACCCGCACAGCAAAACCAACCGGCCCAGCTCAACCAGCCGGTTCAACCAAACCAACCGGTGCAAGGCTTGCAGGCAGGCCCGCAGGCACTGAACCATGATGCAGCTACACTTCTCTATACTCGCTTAGCAGAACTGATGAGAGTGACAGCGGACGATATTGTGCGACAGCAAAATGTTTGGAATGGCACATTATTACGGAATATCGGAGATGTAGCGGAACAGCTGAGACAAACTCAGAGGGCTTTGGCTATAAACCGGCCTGGATTCGCTGATCAAGATCGTGCAGAACAAGCTCGAGAAGCCGCAGATAGACCCCCAAACGCATCGAACCAGCCAAATATTGCTCCGTCTATTCTCACGAACCCGCATCGATCAACTACTTCTACGCCAGTCAGCAGATCCAGTGCCAGTTCGGCTCAAGTTAGTAGTAATCATAATATCAACCAGGCAATCAATATTCCTCCTGGTTTGCAGCTTCCCCCGGGGTGGTCGGTGGTCCCGTTGTTTCCCGTGGTCCAGGGATCCCCGGCTCCCAGCGGTTTTGCAACACCTCAACAACAACAGCAAGGTGTTGTCTACACCACACCATCTCCCCTTCCTCATCAACATCAACATCACCACCAACCATCACAAGGAACATTCACACCATCAGCTACCCACGACTCTTCAACACAGCCATCAACATCATCTGCTTCGAGATCAGACATCAGTCTTTCGGACTCTGGAATTCGAAGACGCGGTGTTCAAAGACAGTACTCCAACAACCTTCACACATACCACAGCATGGCCTCTCCACGTCGAGAGGAGTCAAATCCTTTTGCTCCATCTCACCAAGCACCTACCTCATCTTCTACAGGCACCACTGATACTACCTCGGGAATTACTTCTTCCTCTTCTCCTTTGGGTCTCACAAGGAACCAGCAAACAGCAAACAACGGTTTGAACAACATTTCGTCACCACCACGTCAAATGAACAACTCACACAATAATCACGGAACGTCATCGTCCCCATCCCGTCACGGTTCTATCTCTTCTACCTCCCGTGAAGTACTTGAGCGCCGCCATCGAGACGCTCATTCACCCCGACCTGGATCCTCCAAACTTTCTCCTGCTGGAAGCGTCCGAAGCACTCTCTCAAATAACAATACCCATAATAATTCCACCACCGATTCTTCAGCTCGACGAGTTTCCTCTCCAATGGGTCTAGGTACAGCTACCGGGAACGGACGTCGTTCCGAACACCCACACCTTGACACTAGTGCAGAGCATAACCACCCTGTCGACTCTACCCATAACCCAACTCAAGGCCGTTCCCCAGTCGAAGAACGTCGTCGTGCATCTGCCGGTGAGATCTTACTCACCGAAACAGATACCGTTTGGCCTGCTCAAGCTGGCCAATCCGCCAGCGGCCCTACCAGCGAAGGTAGCTTGTCTCCGACCCCATCCCTTCCGTCATCGCGAGTTGGCAGCGTCCGACGCAACCGTCGAAGCAGCGGCGCTGGATTGACGACAGCTATGACAGCTGGTAACGGGAGTCCCATCGGTACAACGAGTATCTTCAACGTCATTCCAAAGAGTCAGGCTAGTAGCACTGTTGGAAGCCCCGTCATGGGACACTCTTTGGGCAGGTTTGATCTCGGAAGTCCAACTAGAATGAGCCTTGATAAAGGGAAGGAAAGAGATGATTCTGGAAATGGAGGGAATGAAAGTGATGCCAACGAAAGGGGAAGAAGCAGGATCAAGGAAGAGGACGATGAGACTTGAGGCTTACCTCTGACTTCATCTTCCTCGCATCGCTTCTTTTTAGCCTTTTTTTTATGTTGTTTTAATGTTTTTCACTTTTTTAACATGGCGTTTATGAGCCCTCCCCCCCCTGCTTTTTATGTTTTCTGACCGAGCGCGAGGCAATGGATGGTTCCGTCTCTTTTCATCACCTCACGAGATTATCTCTCTCTCTCTCTGGCCTCACGTTTCTTTCTCTGACTGAAAAAACCTGCAAAGCGGATGGCAAGATTCCATTGATTGTTGCTAAAAAAACACCACTTACTTTTCATGCATGTGTTATTAAATACTCTTATAAAAGCGTGAATCCTTTTTTCACTCACTTTTCCTTTCGTCATCTATTTTCTTTTTATGGTTAACAGCGAAGGACGTGAGTTTCTTCTGCTTACATACCCTACAGGCCAGTTGCGAGGCTTGAGGTATGATGTGATATAAATTCTTGTTCCTACTACGTATAGGTACTTACTCTATGATTCGGCTGCTATACCTATCGACTACGCTCTATTGCTTCTAGTGCTAGTGATATAATGATACCTCGCCGCTCAAAATTGAATTCTTTTATTACGTATATTCTTATAATTAATATATATTTTATCCTATGACGTTGATCCTTGCGGACCCTGAGAGCGAGTGGGGTGTAATTAGGGTATGGAGCTCGCGCTCGGTGGTGACTGTGAATTATACGAGGGATTTTATTGAAAGTACTGTCTAGGTTATGTATACTGATCACCAAGATCGAAGGTATACATACATATATATGTTGTGATAAACGCGGGGAAAAAATTGAGGGGTCGGGATATGATCAGTCTAATGCTCGAAAATACTGAAATGCTTCGAGGGAGATGGGGATATCATTATAGATAGATATTTCTCTTTAAATGGCAAATAACAGAAGATCAAAAAAACGCAAAAAAGGCAGCAGAAGGTTGGTGAAAGTATAAACGGAACTGGGAAGAAAGCAAGAGGAAAAACTGGGGCCCACGTGGGAAGAGAAGGGAAGAGAAGAGAAGAGAAGAGAAAGGAAGAGAACAGAGGAGGAGGAATCTATATATATTTTTTGAGTAGATATGTAAGATAGAACTCAGGATAACAGATCAGGTGCAGTCCCCCGAATAATGAGATTCTGGGTATCTGCCCCCATCCCTTTTGTTATAGGGGCTGGGATGATGAAGTAGGCCTGTTATCTAATATATACTTATATATGTATATATGTATGTATCCTGGCGAAGGATATGGTGTTAAACTGTAGCCTTCACGAGAATGGCTCGCTCCTCTTTGGACAAACCGTGTATAATGAAAATGGCTTGCGTTGCCGCTTCGGCAAGGAACCCAGTTGGTGGGTTTTGCATCTTTTTTGATGCATTGGGGGTTTGATGGGTCTTCTTTGGACCAGTCACCTGTGGACTTGAATAAAAGTACGTTGGTTTTTGTATAGTTAGGTATGGAAGAGGGAGAAGGGTACTGACTCTTTGACCCTAACTAGTTTGATAGAACTCGAGCCCTCCCGGCCTTTACTTAATTATGCTTGAAAGACAAAAGGCCGGGTGGCTTGAGAAATTAATGGTGCCTTACCAAAGAAACACATTGGTTCGTCTGATGTTGATTTTTATTGTTAGTTTATGATTTTTGTGTATAATTGGGGGTGTTACTTACCTAGCTGTTTGTGCAGTTACAACTTATTCGAAGCCCCAGCCCCAGTCTTTATATTGTTGTAACTTTTCTTTGAAGGTGGGGCTGGGGACTCATAAATGTTTTTTTCCCTTTTGAGATTTATGATCACGACTTTTTCTCGTTTCTTATGTTAGCAAAGGTATTTTTTTCATACGAGTCGAGGTGATGTAAGACGATTTATACCAAGAAACGCGAACCCCCAGCCCTTAAAGTTGTAAGCCTCGATTCAAGGGCTGGGGTTTTAGAGATCATTTTCTTTAAACACTCATGGGTACTTGTGGTGTTAAGAGGGGAAGATGTTAGCTCGTGGGGCTAAAACGGGTGTAGAGAGTGTGTCCTTATTTTACCATGTGTATTTACCCTTCGAAGGTATTCGAGCCCCTGGTCCTTCTATAGTTGTACGTTTCCTTGAGGGAAGGGCCAGAGGCTCGGTAAAGGTGTATCGTTCTCTTTGAAGAGAGTGATTGACTTAGACCAAAGGAGGTATACTAGACGGACTGTTATTGTCTGAATATTTTCCCTTTGATAGGGAGGGTACTCACAATGTTGTTATTATTAACTTCTCGAGCCCCCAGCCAGAATATGTTGGTTTAGAAAGGCCGGGGACTCGGAAAGACTGGCGGAAGTGTCAAACGAAGATAAGTAAAAAAGACGAAAGAAAAAAAGAAAAAAAGAAAGTGGATAAGGTAGATGAGTTGGCTTCCCAAAGGATTTGCTCAGAGTCAACCCGATCCCTAGCCTTCATGCATATAAACTAGGTATGTATCCGCTCTGCATACGGGACTAGGGGCGGGGTGGGTACGTTGGGTTATATATTTACCCTTGGTGTATTTGAGCCTACATCTACACGAAACACTCCGTGTTTGCTTAAGATGCCTTTTGAGCCCTCTCGTAAGTTGAATTAGGATTATGGGAGAGCTGGGAAGCCGGCCCAGGAAATAGAATGTGAACCAGGCCAAAAAGTGGCGAGAGCCATAGAGTTATGGCTATAGACATTCTAGTTTTAAATGGAGAATGTCGAATTAGAAAGCAAGCTTATAGAAGCTTGGGATCGAATTAAGCTCCAGGTTGGGAGCATGGATTGATGAGGAAAAGCTTCTTCTTTGATGTTGGAAGAATGCTTATTCAACATTGGTTTTCTGAACGAGATTGGGAGAAAGTACTCGTGAAGCCAGATGTTTCGTATTCATCTGCAAAAGAGACGTCGAAAGGGGAGAGAGTTCTTCGATAAGACACATGATCGAATAGAGGTTGTAGCTCGTAATGTATGTTGCGCTGGTTATGCAAGGGTTGATCGCCCTGAACCTGACTTTTTTGAGGTTGAGGATACATCTAGCTGGTGTGCTTTCTGCAACGATGAATTTTATGCCGTTACACAACTTGATTTAGGCTTTATTACCTTAGTCTCGTACCCAGACGCCAGTTATTGCCTCAAGAAACAGTCAACCTGGAACCGATCATCCAGATGATTCGCTTCTGAACCGGTGTGTGTGTGGAAGCATAAGGCGTGTACGGAGTCTATATGTGTCTATTATCTACTTTTCAAGTTAGAATCAATAGCGGTTCATGGGAAGATATTTGTGGGGATCTGTGGAAGATAACATACCGAAGTTGGCCGGTGCCATGGCGTATTGTTCGAACCGGAATGATCATAGATATATATAGATCTGATAAATATGATCATGAATTTCTGCCTCTGGGTACAGCTGCTGTGCGTCGAAAGAGTGACAAGTGTCAATGCCGCAGCCAGCAAACCGTCGCGAGAAAATCTTGGGGAATGAGGTCCAGGATATCCATAACTGAACATCAATCGTTTGACTGATTGTAAAAGACAGAATAACCACCTAAATGAATGAACGTTACAACTACTACAGTTTGTAACAGTCCTCATCGCCATCATAAAAAACAAGAAGAAGGATGCCCGTGAATGTTGAAGTTATCGTCGGGCTATATTCGTGTCACCATCATGTAGTGAGAAACCAACTTGGGTTCAAATAGATCCAGTTGGAAAACGGATAAGTGCCGTCACCATACGGCTGGTTCGAAGTCCATGTACGTTGAATGTGTGCTTGTACTTCATGCATGCCCTGTGCCTTGATGTGTATATTGTATAAGGAGGCAGAGCCGGTAAGTCGCTGGAAGGTTCGTAGTCCAAGTTCGTTGAAGAAAGATCGGGAAGAACTGTGACCACGGAGGCCTCAACCAGCGCAGGTAGAGTTTGGATGGTCTGAGTTTATCAAATTGAGGCCGCCAAAGCTCCAGAGTCGTTCGTAGTATCGATAATCGCACCATGGCCATGCCCACGGGTGGGCAGGCCCCGCTGGCATTCGCAGCTCTCATCCTCGTGACAGAACTGTCTCCGGACAAGTTGTAAATGTGTAGATGTGTCGAAAGATGCGTTAAATGATAAAATCGTAAAGAGCGGAATTAAAAACGAAAAGAACGACAGAACAAAAAACAGGAAACAAGAAACAAAAATTAAAGAAAACAAAAACCGCGTTCTCCCTCCCCATTTTATTTTTTTGCGGGCCTCCCGGGTCGCCATCGCCACATGGCTTCCCAAGGAGATTTTTTATTTTAAAAATTTTTTTGTTTTTTTGTTTTTTGGGTATAAAAACGACAACGGAAAAGATATCGTGAAAGCAGAGTCCCACCTCCCTCCCGGTTTGCTGGATGGCCAACAGCAAACCCTCTGCTTATTATGGCCGGGGTGTTCATTTGGGAGAGCCCGGCCCCCCACCCGCCTCAACGACGTGGTTTAAGAGACTTTGATGGAAACAGCAGCGTTAGGAACTCCATATAGTTGATGTCTCTCGGCTTCGAGTTTTTGCTCAGTCTGTCCTCCAGAACACCTCGAAAGCCCACCCACTAAGAGCCGCCTTTCGCAGTTCTAAATTTCGGGCCTCACTACTCACAAGTTGCAAAGGTAGACAAATCCCATACTTCACCTATATGCTTGAAGGGTACGCCCCGGGAAATAGCAAAGGAGAAGGACTCACGTGTTATGTTGAGGTTATCAAGACGCAACAATCCAGGTTCCGCCAGACCTACAAAGACAATCAAGTCTTAAACCGACTATCCCGAGTTCTAAGCACCACCGGAAGTCGCATCAGAATATTCTCTACAATGCCTTCTTGGTCCATTGCCTCCGGTTTGTATCTTTCCCCCGAGGTTTAGGCATTAAGTGCCAAAAACAATGGCGCTCTTCCCGTGTCCTACTGCTTAGACTTCTTGCCCTGCTTGCCCTTCGTCTCCTTGGGCCCGGCTTTGGTCTTCTTGCCAATAGGCGACGGGTTGAACTTACACCGACTTGCGTGGATGTTCATGTCATTAAGACGATTCCATCGTTTTTGACAGCCGCCTGCGCTATACCTGCAGGCAAACTCTCGAGCATCCAACAAAAACCTTATGTGGGAGCTCAAGGTATCGGCTTTTGGGAAAATGCCGGATACCTTTTGGGTCTCTTCTGCCACATAGGTATGTTGGCACCTCCCGAACCGACACAGCCAGCTGGTTTGACCTTGAGGAAGGTCACTCCTCGCCGGCACGTGGCTGCTCAGGACGTGCCTCTGCAAATCGAGTTTGTTGGGGAAAACACTCCCGCATACGCTGCCATCAGCGTTTGTCCAGCCACAGCTCTCTGCCTCCGCAGTGGCTCCGTTAACCAGGGCCGAAGCCACGGTTTCTGTTGCCGGTGCTCGGCTGATTGCTGCTTTTCGAGCCCGCTTACGTCGCTCTGGAACTGCAACAAGAGGCTGGGGCTCCTCTCCTAGACCCTCCATAGCTGCCTCGGGAGAAATCTGTCTCTCCGGGGCCGGCTTTGGCATTGGGCCGGATGGAGCCACCAACTCCTCTCGCACGTCCGTCATGATGACGTCCTCGTGCTCGTCCTGCTGGACAGGTTGGGATGTGGCCCGGCGAGCAACTCGACGTCGCTTCGGTTCCGGAGCCACAGGACGGTACTCGGGGTCCGGGATATCCTCCCTCACCGTTTCCCTCTTCCTTTTCCCCGTTTCCTTTCTCTTTCCCCCGACACCGTTCAGGATCTCCTTCGCCTCGTCCAGAACTCGTTGCGATTCCGGGCCCATCTGCCAGAGGAACATATCCCCCTTCAACAACGCCTCGTCCCTCTCGGCAGTGAGTAACGTCCGGCCATATCGCCCGAGTTCGTACGTATAACGGGGTAACCAGGTATCACCCCGTAAAAATCCCTGGCGAAGGATCTCCTTCTCCAGCATCCGTCGCGAGGCCTTTTGCCATCGCTTTTTATCGTCGGCCCTGAAAAACAAGAGCGTATCATTGGCGTGAGCCTCATAGCTGTAGCCGTTTTGCAACAGCCACGCTACCTCCTCAGCCGTGAACCTCTTGCAAAAGTCCCATGGCAGTGAAACCGCCAACGGGACTTTTCCTTCCCCTCCCTGCATGAATAGGAACGGTTAGCTTTTAAAAGTAATTCGACCGAGAAGGTATATAAAGATCCCGCTGGAGAAGAAGGTGTTGCAGGAAGAAAATTCAGGAGGGTCAGAAGGGCAGTCTCGGAAACATCAGAATGGGGTGCTCCGAGTTGCGTTGCACGTTGCAATTGCTATAGCCTCGAGACCAGTCGTATGAGACTGGTCTCGTTGCCAGACAACACGAAGTCCACTGTGAGACTGGTCTTGAGCGAGATAGATCTAGAGATATGACTCAACCAAAAGGAGGGAAGGAGGGGTGACAAGGTGAGAAACAAGTACGATATCGATAAAGAAGGCAACACAGAGGATACATTGACTATACAGAACAATTGACACATGACGGGAGGGTAGGTATGACGTAGTCTTGTGGGTATGACGGAGACAACAAAGCTCCGACGCGTCTAAAAGGAGTCAATAAATTCTCACTTACCTGGGGAGCTCTAGTCGGGCGACTAGAAAGGAACCGACGATGTTGCTCGATAACGAGCTTGCAATCCCGTAGATCCGGGGCAATGGATCCGACCTCGTGCCGGAGAGCATGCTATGCTCTCCAGAGCGGGTCTTCACCGGCCACCGGATCGGGGACGCGTGGTGACTCCCTGTCGACCAAGGTTTGTGCACGCAGCCGACTCCTCGTGAGTGGCATTGTGCGTGTAGTAGTAGTGGTCATGGTGATAGTGATGATAGTGGTAATGATGTTGGTGGTGGTAATGGTTCGAAGATTGGCAGGGAGGTGAAGAGAAGAAGAGAAGGAGAAGAATGTGGTAGTGGAGGGAGGGAGTTTTGTAGTCTGGAAACGCAAAGCCACAATCACTCAATTCGTTGCAACGACATCGTCCCAGACGTCATCAGGTCAGCCCCCAGTGTTTATTTACTTTTGTGGCTTAGATACATACGAAACATCTACCGTCTACGTAATATCTGAGCCACCGTTGCTAGGAAGTCTCCAAAGGCATTGCCACCGACACTCTACTGTTAACTTTCCCTATATTCATTCAAGACGAAGAAACCCGTCCCGCCTGGTCTCGCGAGTCCCGCCTACTCGATAGATTGTATATACTTAGAGCAACATCATCAGGATATGAGTAGCATAGATGTAGCTAATCCTACAGCCCTAGTGTACTCACAAGTAGGCCCTTATTGTATCATAGTCAAATATTGATACTACTACAATCTTGGAAGTCTGGTATCTGTGACAATGATATTTTCATTTGATATTTTCATTCAGGAATAATGTGTTGAGGAATGTGTTGTTGTGAGGTTCAATGTGTTGTAGATTGTAATATCTGATATCATCAATCCCAAATAAGCCTAGACTGATTTCCTGTGTCACGTGGTGCTTCCCACTCACGTGATGATTTTGATGGCCAAAATATGGTTTACTGAATCGGTCAGATTGATGACATGGATTGTTGTATTGCTAAAGAACGAATCTTCCAATCAATATGAAACGAAGACAACTTGAAACGTCTCATTCTAGCGATTCTAACAAAACGTGAATCATAAAATTCGGCGGAGTATTTGATGAATTGACTTTTGGTGGGAGTTTTCGTGGACATTCGAATCTGGCGATATCATAATGATAGACGTACGACGTTGGTTACGAGACTGTGATATGCGGTTTTTTGGTGGTGTGGGTCGCAACACCACATCCTTATCGCCACCCCGTATTAGTACGAAGGTATACCAAGAAGCCGAAAAAACTACTATAGCTAAGTACTACTTTACTACTAGTAAGAGCCAGCACGCCGGGTATTTGTCGAGGCTAGGCATTATGCCGCCCAGACAAACAAATTGAATAACCGTGAGGAATCTTACGTGTCCTCCCTAAGTGCAGCGACGGTAGGTCGACGAATAATAAAACCAGGGATCAAAAGCCATATTGGCGGGTCCTGCAGTCGAGGGCCTGCCTTGACTACTAACAGACTAGATTCTTAGATATACAGAAGTACGAATAGAGCAGTCTGGAGGGGAGACTCCTAGTTACAGACTACATAGTCCAGAGTATACAATTTCTAGCCATAAAATGTTGACCCTTGTCTTCCTACTTATTAGACCCAGGAAATCGGGCTCCCGTACGATTTGTGAGCAGGATTCGAGTCTGTACCTCCAACATTAATTTCCAGTAAACTGATACTTACATAAGTAATCAACAGTGTTTCATAAGCATTCATAAGGAAGAATGAAATACGCTGAAGGATTAGGGAGCTTGCACACTAATGTACTGATAGGGCCCAGCCCCAAAGATATGCGGAAAAGTTAAATCCTTTCACCTTACCCCCTATTTTAATGTAAACGAGTCATATCGATTGCCACCCAATACCATGAAGGGCTAGACTGAGCCGACCTATTCAGTCCCTTTGAGCGCCTAGCCGTGTCGAATATTATGGGTTGTAGTGTTGGATTTTTATTAGCCACAACAGAGGCGTTGTGGTCATGTGACCAGCCATTTTGGGGCTTTTAGTTATCCTGGAGCATGATGAATGTCCTGCAGAAGAAATCGATCTGGGATGCCCAGCAGACCAAGTAAGTGTAACGAGATCCCTCCTCGTTTCCGTTCTTCAGTCTTGGAAGATTTTCTTTGATCTAACTTATTCTTTTAGCTTGCAGACGAGCTGTTGCCAGCTAAGCCATCGCTATGGCGCTCTCGATCTCCAGCTTTGCATTGGCCAGCCGCAAAGGCTTCAAATTTGGCTGCTGGCAGGAGAAATTCAAAGAAAAGATGCATTCGCAACCTCATATCGAGAATGACAGGCTTGATGTCTACATCCGATAGCGAACGGCCTCCTCTTGAGGCTAAATTAAGCAGGAAGATTCCGTGACCATTCGATTTGATCAGGCCAATCCCTTCCCACCCAACCGCCCAGCTTTGTAATGACGAAAAAGAGCTGCACGAGGCCAGCATCCATGCCACCCAGCCCAGCCCCGATTGGGACTGGCTCGTACCCGAACAGCTTAGCTAGGGGAAAGAAACATGTCAAGAACGACGAGCTACTTATGTTTTCGAAGGAAACGCTGCTATGTAAATGTATCCGGCTCCTCCTGACGGATGACCTTGGGTTCCCAGTTGGCCTTTTCCTTTTAGCTGTTTGATGCCCCTCTTTCGGTTTTCTTTCCTGAATTCCAATTTTCCTCTCATACATACAATTTCCCATACCACCGTCCTACCCACCCTTTTTTCCCGCCCATCAATTTTCATTGAACAAAATCGGCTGCCATAGCTTCGTTTCGTACTAACCCAGCTTGCCCGCTAACACTCCTGGCCCTCGAACAGTCTGAACGACTCAGCTTCTTGTCTTAAATAACCCCAATTTCTCGGACCTTCACCCCAAATCTTCGCCTATTCAACAAGAAAAAGCGGATTATTCTTAAAATAATTTTAAAGCGTTCCGTTTACATTCTGGGGAACAAGAAGCAATAACCAAATTTTTAAATCCGGACCCTCCCCCCCTTCTTTTAACATATGTAAGTGTGTTCCTGCTTGAAATTTACTGCCCCGTCTCCCACCTCCGATCTCCCGTTCCCGTCTTTATGGACTGTTTGTGTGTGCATTGCTTGTTGTTTTCTGCTGCCTGCTTGTTCCGTCGGGTTTTAAGCTCCACTCGCTAAAGCACCAATTTGCCGATGCCGTAGTACTGCTGGCCACCACCACCCTTAACCTAAACATCCTGGTTTTTTCTCTGAGCTCGGATCAAGTCGAGACAAGACAAGAAATCGAATCTAGATACTCAAGAGGAAGGGAAGATTCTATATATACAGCCACATATACCTAGAGAAAACTCGAGTATATAGTATATATACAACTCAAGCTTCCTGCTTGGATCCGTATCGTAGACGTCGCCTCTAGTTCCTGTTTCTCCGAGTTCTTCGGACAATGCTTCCTCAGAGCAACTGTTCTGCTACATCGTTTGAAACAGAAGCTCTTCCTCGTCGCTACCGTCGAACCGTCGCCTATATCAAGTATCTACGCTGATACAACCATAACCAACGTTACGTTGCCGCATACATACAATTCACCGCCATAGTCGCTAAACAAACCGCTTAAAAGGTTCATTTTAACGGGCTTAGAATTATATATCTGTCCGTTTAAGTTCCGAGCTAGGAACCTTTTCGTGGAGATCAAACCTACTCGTTGCTGAAGTAGTTATCTATAAATTGCAACTATAGTACTAGGCCCTATAGCCCTTGCTCAGTTGAGGTATAGAACAACCACTACAACAATGTCAATGCTTCTTTCAACATCATCCTCATCGCCACTCTTCCGGTCCTCAACCTTTGGAAATGCTCCTCTTTCTCCCTCAATATCGCCTCAGAATGAAGATATGATTATGGACTGTCCTTCTTCTCCTTCATTTTTTGGGCGAGATATCCCTTCCACGCCTACAACCCCAGGGGCGCACCGTTCCTCCTTCCGACCTCCAAATTCAGCTAAGCGCTCCAGACGAAACACGCATGCACATAACGATCCTTACCCCTCCTTTCAAAATCCTCGTCGTCTAAGTGCCATTCCATCCGATAACGAAGTGGAAGCTGCATACCGCAACATGTCGGAATATGAACCTTCCAGCTCGATGTCCGGCAGCAACAAAAGGAAGCTTCCAACAAGGAGTGTCTTTCAAGATTCCGGACTAGCACCTCCTCAATTAGCCCCTCCGCCAACTTTCCTTCGTCCACCAGTTCCAACTACCACTATCAGACCGAGTGAGGCTTCAGCAGCTGATTTGAACAGATCATTGGCACAAGCATTCGTAAGTAACATTGTCTGTCTTTACGTTGCTAGGAGGGAATGCAACTAACTCTTTACGTCATTTAGCAACTGCTTTGCCTCGAGAAGAAGGACGAGTCTTCAGATGCTTCTTCCCAAAGTTCTCCGCATGCCTCGGTTTCGACCGCCACCTCCTACACTGAGGACTTTCCTCACCACCAGATGCCACATCAATTCGGTCAACCACAACCGGCCCTTCCCGATCCTGAAGAATTATTGAAAGAGATTGTTAGAAACTCTCTCCAGAGCTTGCACGCTCTTCGGCTTGCAAAGGCGATGGAAAGAGATATCAGAACAAGTAGGATCAATATCGATGATGGGATGGATATGGAAGGACATCATCAACACCACCATCATCATCAAGATCATACGGGTACCGCGATGCAAGTGGTTGCATATCTAGAGCAGAGTGTCAGTACTATCAACAGCGCCCGACAATATATCGTAAGTCTTATATTATTCCCCTATCATTCATGCTCGATAAATTCTAATACCAAGTATAGGAATTTGCCGAAACCACGCTTTGCGACAGAAGAGACCAAGTCAGAGATACACTTTTAAAGGAATAAGACAACCCTTGGATCTCTGTTCGATATTCTTGGTCTTCATCTTCTTCGGGGGCGTTTATCGATTTCCAGTTTCGACCAGCATGCTGTGTAATTGTCCGACGCATATAGAATGTGTTATTATGTGATTTCAGTAGGGGGGTTGGAGGAGTTTGATCGTTTATTTTCGGCGCAAGATAGGCGATCGCTTTTTATGGTTTTATCGATAGTCACTATTATCTTCTATGTTAAGTTATGGGACATATCGGGGTCGGGGTCTTTAATACCACTTTTTTGCTTCTATCTGCTTGCCTTGCTTTATGCATCATCGTCATTCGTGCTTTTGTTATCTTCTAAAATCTGCGCGCACGACCTTGTCCTCCGTTCCTGATTTATCATCATCATCATCATCGTCATCATCATCATCATCTTATATACGTGCCTCTTTACCGTCATTTGTATATCAGTTTTCATGGGGGTTTTCTTTCCGTTCGATGCTCATATCGGTATTTGGGTATTTTACACGCTTTTTCTTAGGGTTCTAAAAACTGGAGGGGATAGGTTCGGTGTCTGTTTTGGTTTGTGTCTTAATTCGATTCGTCAAGGGGAGTTCTTTGTGTATTAAGTTTGTACATATATAAGTATATACCAGTGTATAGTGATGATATCACTCAGGCTAGCTGTAGTTCATACTCGATGGGTCTCATGAGCTCGAGGTCTTTTTTTTTTTTTTTTTGGCGTTTTTGATAGTACTATAGATCATGATATTATAGAGAGACGATAACCAAGATTCAGTGGGTAATAACGGGTCGGGACGGTTATAATTGATATCCCGAGAATTTAGGAGAGCTCTATGAGCTTAATTCTGGTAACGCGCGTTTGAATGTCGTGATAATATAACCATCGTATCAGTTTCCGCCCGAGGATTTCTGCAGTTCCGTCATTGCGGGGCTTTGCAAATTCGGAAAAACAGAATCTTCAATATCAAATAGGCCTTAATTATCACCTTAGAGCTTAGAGCTGGACAAGATAATAGAGATATTCTCCATGCATCCAACAGTTGGATTTCAACCGTCAAGCTTCACTAATCGTTCGCTTGCGCATTCCAAAAGAGGGTCCCGTCGAGCCTACAGCTCAAATACTTCCCCTTCATGCATAATTAACCTTCTGCAAAGACCGCAGGTTCTTCTTCCAGATGATGTCGAACGACGCAGGAAAGTAACAAACCTGACAGGGTTCAGTCCCGTTTCTCTGGTCATTCGACAAACCAAATAGTGGGTCATCTACCACCAAGAGGACCCTTTTTATCCAGGCTAGTAGATCTATAGACTTGAACTTCGAACTCGATTATCTAGAGGTACCCCACGTTTGCCGATACTAAACCATCTATCTAGGAGTATGCGAGAAAGGCGCGCTTCATACTATAGATATGGTATAGATACCAGAAAGCTTGGTAGATAAAGTACCTTAGTAGGGAGTATAGTTAATTGATCCTGCCTGATTCGATGGGATGTGGGGTCAAGGCCGCCTCTGTCAAGCTCTTTTCATGCTGGATGCCTGTAGGACCTGTTTTTATCAGCAAATAGGAACTCGGGCAAATATCCACCGCCTGGAAAATCCCTGATTTGGATTGCAGATTGGAATTGGCATGCGTATGAATATAGCCAGTAGATAACTTGAAATTCGGGGGGCAAGTTCTTTGGTACTTTTGGTATCGATGTGGATGGAGAAACCTTTTGTTCTATTCGTTCGCTGGAAGAAGCTCAGACCCATGGAAAGAATTAATCCATTTGTATTTTTATTTTTTTGGCCTGCGGGCTGGGCTTGCAAGCTTGATGTTCCACAGCAGAGAGCAGCTAAGCAATCAGTTAAGCAGGGACCGGTTCTTCTTCTTCTGATAGGGTCGCACGGGGGAGCTGGGAAGATGTATTTAATTTGAAAATGCAGATGCAATGCAAGGAAGTCATGCAAAAGCTCATTCGATGCGCATGCGATGCCCTACATTGGATACTTTTTATTTACAAAAAAAAAATCTTTCCTCTTTGCCCTTGGAAAATATTTGAAGTTTTCCTTAACATTCTGCGGAAAATTAAGAAGATGACAGCTGTCATTGTGCAAAGATCCGTTCGGTACTACGACATTCGTGTGATCGGAGTCTCCTTTACTAGTATAGTTTTCGTCCTGCTTATTTTCTTCACTGGCCGAAAATAAAATAAAAAAAAGACCTCAGAAGGCTGATGATCATGAGAGTACTTTTGCGATACCCTCGATGCCTGGAAGCTCTCCTCCATCCCGATCCGCTGGTTCCAGGTTCATCTTTTTCCCTCTGCTCCACAAGCTTAAGCAAAAAGCGAACTGGTCATGTTATACATGCGCTCATCTGGAAAATTAATCAATTCAACAATTGAAGAGGAAACCTCGGAGTTCGACCGAATTCCTCCCACGACACTATACTCGATCTTTACTAGTGCCTCCGAAAGAAAGGACCATTAAACAGCCTCTCTTTGCGGGGTTAGTTAGATTTGGTTTTCTGTTGAACGAAGGAATTAGAAAACCCCATCACGAGGCGCATTTATTTTCAAGCCTTCTTAAGCCCTTGTGATCTATCGGATGAGCATGCCCTTGTGTATGATGTACCCGTCTACTAAAGCAAAAAGAAAGAAGCGAAGGAGAGGGAAGGTATTCGATGCCATGCAGGAGGTTATGCAGATATTGCATGCACCGCAGAAGCAGCAGCAGCAGCTCATTGCAAAAAGTGCCTACTGGTTTGACTTACGTAGATATCGAAACAGTCAATTTTTAAGCTGCTTATTTTTAGAGAAAGGAAAGAATGTTGGTAACAGAATACATCATATACTATGCTATGGTACAGTGTATACCTCCTCTGGAAAGGCGTAAAGAAGTAAATATGACCCCCCGAAAAGATGTACGAGGTAAAGAACCCTCTTTTTTGGGATTCTATGTGAAACGTTTGGGGAAAAGACAGGGAAGGTACTACGTAAAGTAAAGCTACATACCCACGCCAAAGGATTGGACATGGCAAAAAAGGTGATAGATGGTCTGATGGGATGCGATAGCTTTAAAGCTCCGATTCCCGCTTTTCTTTCCTCAAAAGAAAGAAAAGAAATAAAGAGAGAGAGGGGAAGCTTAAACCAGATATTTGGATATCGATTACTCTTTTTCCTTACAGCATTCGATTCAAAAGTTCAGACGAGACCTGATATTCTTTTCCAACGAATGACCTTCAATAGCGACCTTTTGTTAGCTTTTCGGTCTCGCCAGGGCTTCCGGTTGGTCTTCGCTTCTTCGGGTTTACGGTTCTCTTGACATTTTACACTCCGCGCAGCGCATACCATTTAAACACGTCTCGTTCGTTATCAATTTTACCGTCTAAGCCTTAAAGGGGTTCTTTATATTGATTATTAGTTGTTATTGTTATTATTCTCCCACGATTGTACGGAATATCTTGCTTTAAACTACTTGCTTTGCTTCCTTACCTGCCGTTCCGTCGTCCGTTTTTTCCGCTGCAGAGTTTCATCTGATCCTTAAATCGCAGTTGGGGAGTCTAAGCGCTTACCTGCTACTGCTGCTTTTAACCGTTATCCCTTTTGTGTTTTTTCGGTTGAGAATCGATACGTATACGCTTCAGCTTCATCTTCCTGTTACAGTGTCGAAGGGCCCTTATTTTCAGTTTCGACGTCCGTCCTTTTTGCCGTTTTGCCCTGTGATCTTTTTGGGTTCCCGAATTTCCCTTCTCAAGCGAGATTAAGGCTTAAGACAGGAGCCGGGCCTAGGTGGGTGTTTTAAAGGTTGCCTTTTCGACTCTCGGCTTTACATAATGATGGGGTTGTGGCTTTGCTAGAAGAGATGGCTACGTTTCCTTTTTAAATCTTTTTTTATTTATTTATTTTTGCTTGAGATTTTTAATAATAACTACGACAGAGTATCTTTTCGTTTTGCAATTTTTCCACAGACAGTTTATCTTGTGGACATTTTTTTCTTCCTTTGGTTTTTTTGGTTTGGCTGTTGGTGTTTTATTGCGAAGAGAAAGGGTTCCCAATTGTTCCAGGGGAGTTCTTTTGTAACGGAAATTCTGAGGGGAGGGGACGTCAGCAGAAACCTACCGTGGAGTTTTGGGAATTTATTATTTTTTCTGAATTCGAGAAGAAACGAACAGTCTTTCTGTCTTTTTGAATATCTTTCTCTTTTTTTTCCCAACCGTACATCGAATATTCTTTTTTAAGTTTCCGCGAAGGTCCATAAACCGAAGAGTTACGCACGATACGAACAAAAGGGAACATGCGAGGGAGCTGCGCCGTGGTTGTCGCCGCATACCCCGATACACGATGGCCGATATTTTAACGATGACCCAGGATTTTGATGTTGGATGGGGGGCAATATGGAAGAGAGGAGTGAATAAAGCGCTCGAGTGTCCCGGATATCTGGACTTTAGTAATGAAGTGGAAGAAGATGATTTACCGCGGTACGATGCTGTTGTAACGGTCAGTTCCAAGGTGGTGGATGCGCTAAACGTGAGTACTTTTTTTCTTCTTCTTTTCCAAAAATTCTGGATTTAGAAGGTTCACGGTTGTAACAAATGTTAACTGGGGGGAACGGCAGGGAAACTCAACTACGACGACGATCTGCGGAGAACCGCTTCCTGCGTACGATAATGCGGCTTTACCTCCATACTCAAACTTACCCGAACACCCCGAATTCGATACTTTTCTTCACCTCCCCCCACCGCCTCCGTACTCACCGATATTTTCGACGATCATTACACCGTATCGTCCGGATTGGACACAAGAACCAACGAATGTTAGATCACATGCCAAGAAAAAGGCGAAGAACGCAAATAGAAACAATGGGAATAGAAACAATTCCGTATCCGCGGGAGGTGGGGGTGGGAACGACCCTCCCGAGACGCCGATTAGTCCCAATACCCCCGGTGGAGGGGCCGGCGACGATGGTGGGGACGAACGTCGGAGGAAGGAAGAAGAGGATAGAAGGAGAAAGCAAGAAGAGGAAGATGAGGCTGCACGGAAGTTGTTAGAGGAGATGGAGGAAGAAAACAGAAAACAAGAGGAAGCGAGGCAAGCAGAAATAATGCGGAGGCATGAAGAAGCTGCCGCCGCTGAAAAGGCCGCGAGAGCGGCAGAGATGGAAGCGGTGCGAAAAGCTCGAGCGGAGAGGCTAAAACGGGAACAGGAGGCGATCGAAGCTAAAGAGCGGGAAGCGAAGGAACTTGTGGAAAGGGAGAAGAAAGAAAGGGCAGAGAGAATGAGGCTAAGAAGAGAGCGGGAGGCAGAGGAGGCGCGAAAAGCGGAAGAGGCAAAGAAGGAAGCTGAGAAACCGTCCGGTTTGGGTCGTTGGTCTTTCTGGGGTGGTTCTAAGAAAGCTGCGGTGGTTGAAAAACCTCCAACCCCGCCACCACCAGAACCAGAACCAGAGCCGGAGCCGGAACCTCAGGTTGACCCGGTGCCTATCAAGCAGAATACCAGTTCCTTCTTGACCGCCAACATGGCAATGGAAGACAATGGGGAAGACAGCTGGGGGTTTTTTGGTTCCTCGCAAACGTCGAAGAGAAGTTTTGGAAACTCATCGTTCAAGTCGCATTCTCCAAACCCAGCACCAGTCGAACCGCCACCTGTCAAGCCGGAAGATGAGTTCCCTGCGTTCAAATTAAAGTCGACGAAAGACCGATTGAAGACATTCCAACAAGAGCCGCCAAAAGCACCTACACCGCCTCCTGTAGAACCCGAGCCAATTGTCGAGGAGCCGAAAGCTGAAGAGCAACAACCAGAGAAGCCGAAAGTTGAAGAGCGACGGCTAGGGCTTTCTAAGTTTGAAGAGCGACGACTCGGATCATCTAAGCTTGAAGAACGCCGATTCGGGTCATCAAAAATCGAAGAGTCTAAATTGGGGGCATCCAAGCTCGAAGAGCGCCGATTCGGATCATCCAAACTCGAAGAGCGCCGTTTTGGAGCATCCAAGCTGGAAGAGCCCAAATTGGGGGTATCAAAACTTGAAGAGCGCCGTTTTGGTGTACCCAAGCTCGAAGAGCCTAAATTGAGAGTATCAAAACTCGAAGAGCGCCGATTCGGGGTACCTAAGGTCGAGGAGACCAAATTGGGAATATCCAAGCTTGAAGAACGGCGGCTAGAGAAGTCGAAGATTGAAGATCGAAGCTTTGGTTTTGGAAAGCCCAAAGTTGAAGAACAACCGCCCGAGAAGCCCAATATTGAAGAGCGACGATTTGGATTTGGGAAGCCTAAAGTTGAAGAGCAACCACCCCAGAAGTCCAAGCTTGAAGAACGACGGTTCGGTTTTGGGAAGCCAAAAGTTGAAGAGCAACCGCCCGAGAAGCCTAAGGTTGAAGAACCGAAGGTCGAGGAACCAAAAGTCGAGGAACCAGCTCCAGCCCCAGACCCCGTCCCGGAAAAAGCCGATGATACACCCTGGGGAAGCCGAGTCAAGAGAAAATCTCAGATCCCAGCTCCAGCAGAAGAGGCCAAAGCGACACCATGGGCAAGTCAGCTGAAGCGGACGGCCAAACCTACTGGATCAAATATAGAACTATCCAGCAGGTTACCCGTTAAAAACGAATTTCCGTTCAATACGAAACTCAAATCAACAGGAAAAGCGGCTGATCTGATAGCGGAAGGTAGGCCAAAGCTTAAGAAAGTTGTCAGGGAGCCTACTCCCGAACCCGAACCAGCACCAGTGGTCGAAGAGCCCCCACCTCCTCCAGAGCCTGAACCTGAGCCTGAGCCTGTTATACCTGAGCCTGAACCGGAACCGGAACCGATTATAGAACCAGAAGAAGAGGTTAAGATTGAAGAGCCTACGCCGACATCCCAAAAAAGAGGATTTTGGGGATCATATTTTGGCGGCGGTAGCAGCCCTACGTCAAAGGTAAGTCAGATATACCTTCGCCTTCCCCAGCAAACAAACCGTGCATCGATATTTTGCGTTTAGTTCTTGCGTTTGTTAAGTTGAGTTTTGCAATATCCAAGTTGGCGAGTTGTAAAAACCTCCTCCCATCACATTGAAAGGCAATCCCTCGTACTAGTCGTAAGACTTGGACAGATGGAATGAAGAGAAGTGAGGAGAGAGAGCAACGGCAACAAGCGAGGAATGCCATAACCTCATAGCCTCCCGCAATTGGCCATCTGAATAGGTCTTTTCCATCAGGTTCCATGGACCATGCAAGCGCTTGCAACATTGCATCAGCATTGTGATTGCAAATGCTGTTGTGCGCTGCTGTTGTGAGAGTGGCGTTTTTTATAGCAGGACCGTGGCTGGAAATGGCAATTTTACCAATCGGGGAGGCTTTGCGCGTGGCACCGCGTTGTCATGGTCAACTTGATCCGCTTGGCAACACAAGCCGAGTTATATTAAGGAGAGACATGGCCACGCAATTTGCGGTCATCCTGGCCAGAACTGCAAGATTAAGATCCTGCGATCGGATCTGAGGGGGCAGTGTCTGTCATATCGTCTGCAGTTTCTTTTCTCTCTGAGCCTTGAATATCTCTCCGCATCCCCTCGCTCGAATCGTTCTTTCCTTGCGTGTACTAGCCTGATTCGGCTCCCATATACGTTTTGACTGACCGCAGCGTTTTTTCATTGGTTTAAACTGTATAGGAGGAACCGGCATACCGTCGAGAACAATCTCCAGAGGAGTCATCGTCCGCGAAACAACAGCCGCCCGAAGACCCGCTTGCTTTCGAAGATCCTACTCCCGAGGAACCCGTTGTTCCTGAACCTCCTCCGGCTAAGGAACCGACACCTCCACCAGAACCTGTCCCAGAAGAGCCTCTGAAGAAAGTCAAGAAGGTCGTCAAGGAAGAGAAACAGCAACCCAAGCCGACCCGCGCCCAACTGCTGAGAGAGGCAGTAGCTAAGGAAAAAGAAGAACGGGAGCGTGTAGCCGCTGAAAGAGCCGCTGAGAGGGCTGCGAAAAAAGCCGCAAGAGAACTAAAACGAGCGAAGAAGCAAGAGGAAAAAGTCGAACCAGCACCACCGCCCCCGCCCCCGCCCGCCGAGGATCCACCAGTTGAGGAAGGGAAAGAGGAAGAATCGCCAGTAGTAGAACCAGAACCAGAGCCAGTATCAGAACCGGTATCGGAACCAGCGCCTGAAGAGCCCACCAAAGAGGTAGTAGGCCCAAGGGTCGTCGAAGAGGTTGCGCTAGAACGTGATATCCTTGAGTTCGAAATACCCGACAGTACGGCTTCAGGAGTAGACCCATGGGCGCTCTTCGGAGCGAGGCGGCGTCCAGCTGCACCCAAAGAAGAAGAGCCAGCGCCGCCGCCAGAGCCTGAGCCACAGCCAGAGCCGATAGTCGAACTGGAACCTGAAGTAGTGGAGGTGAAGCCCAAGATCTCTGGCAAGTATGTATCCCCTCACCCATCATTCTTATACCCTTTCTTTTATATTCCCCTCTGTCGTTCCTCCTTTTGGGGTTTGATTGTTGTCATGCCGTGGTTACACAAGGCTCCACTGCAATCGTAGATGGCTGACGCATAATGTGTTGTCCATTTCAGGGCTGCCAAATTACTGGGCACGAACGATCCCCCTCCGAAGAAAAAGACGACGGCGACAAAGACAACTTCAACAAGTACCGCCAGGTCTGCCTCGAAAAAACAGGAGGGCCTTTCGCTCTTTGGCTCACAGCCTGCTCCTGCTCGTAAGAAGACCGTAGTCAAGAAGAAGGAGGTTGAAAAACCACCAGTAGAACCGGAGCCTGTCCCAGAACCACCTGCAGAGCCAGAGCCTGCACCAGAACCCGTACCAGAACCCCCAGCCGAAAATCCAGTCGTCGAAGAGGCTCCCGCTCCTGAAGAATCCAAGAAGAAAGCCGTGGCGACACCGAAGAAGATTGAACGTAGGGCCACTGGACTTTTTGGAGGATTGTTCGGTGGCCCTGCGCCTAAAACGGTGACTAAGAAGAAGAAGGTGGAAGAACCCCCACCTACTGAAGAAGCCCCTGCAGAAGAACCCGCGCCGGAAGAGCCGGCACCGGAGGAGGCAGCGCCAGAGCCTGAGGCCGCTCCGCCAGATGCAGGGGGTGACGAACCAAAGGAGGATCCCCCAGCGGAAGACCCCCCAGCCGAGGAAGGTATGCGAAAAGATGACCCAATCCCTAGTCGAGACGCTCAATTAGTAATAAATACTGACAACATGTGTAGCCCCCGCGCCAGCGGAGGAGAAACCGAAAAAGAAGATAACGGCTGGTGAGTTGGCGAAGCGACAACGAGAGGCCCGCAAGAAAGAACGGGAGGCAGAAATAGAAAGAGCCGTTGAAGCAGAGTTGGAACGTCGAAAGGCCAAAGCGAAAGCCAAGGAGGAGGAAAAGGCCGCAAAAGAAGCTGCGAAAGCCGCGAAAGCCGCTGAGAAAGGAGCTGCCAAAGCTGCAGAGAAAGAAATCGTCGTCAAAGCTGTTACAGAAAAACCCGCAGCAAAGACAGCGAAGTCCAAAGCATCGGTTGCCAGCAGTAGCAAAAAATCCAAGTCAAAGACAAAGCCAGCGGAGCCAGAGCCAGCGGAGCCAGTAGAGCCTGAGGAGACTCCTGTCGCAGAGCCAGAACCTCCCGCTCCCGCTGACGATGATGTACCTGACGTGCCAGATGAAGCTGCAGGCGGTGACGTGGCAGCCAGCGTGCATAGCAAAGGCAGCAAAGGCAGCAAGAGGAGCAAGTCGTCGAAGAATCCATATGCCCTCCCTGAGCTTATTATCGAAGACGATGACAACGATGATGACAACGATGATGACGACCGAGAGTTCCCTCTTCCCAAGACACCCGGTGGGGGTATAAATGTCTCGCAGTTCCTCATCCCAGAGACTCCGATCCCGCCCCCCAGATTCGATACCGGAGATAAGAAGCATCGCAAAAAGCGTGACGAGACCGAAGAAGAAAGGAAGAAGAGACACAAGGAACATAAAGAGAAGAAGAAGGAAAAGGAAGAGAAACGCCGAAGTAAACGACACGACGGCGACGACGAAGCCGCGGCTAAAGAGAAACGTAGAGAGGAAAGGAAGCGAAGAAAGGCCGCAGATATGCCAGAAGGAGAAGAAACAGCTCCAGAACCCGTCATTGAGGAGGAACCAGCTGCCGAAGAAGCTGCAGCAGCGGAAGAAGAAGAAGCTCCTATCGTAGCTGCTGAAAAGCCTGAAAAGCCCGATCTTGCCTTTGATGTTGGCGATGAGGACGAAGATGAGGTCGAAGCTGAAGAGAAGGAGGAATTCGAAGATGCTGACGAGAAGAACGACGATGAGGAGGATGTTGAGATGAAGGAGGCTGCGGTTGTTGAAGAAGAGAAGAGCAGTGGTGATGATGACGAGGAGGAGGAAGCTGCCGAGGAAGAAGAAGAGGCTGTTGTTGAAGAAGCTGCTCCTCCCCCACCCAAACGATCCAAGTCCCACCATCACCACCACCATTCACATCACAAGTCATCCAAAGCAGAGCGCCTTCTTGGAGAGACAACAGCTGCATCAAAGCTTTCTCGCAGCAAATCATCCAGAGATATGCCAAAATCAGACAGGCCAGATATGAAGCGATCGAAGACCTCCAAATCCCGTAAAGAGGACGAGCTCGACCGTGAAGCTCGACATGCAGCTCGTCGACGTGAAAAGAAGGAACAGGAAGCTGCTCTTGCCGTTTCTCGTGACGAAGAGGAACGTCGCGCACGAAAGGCTGCTAAGGAGGCAGAACGTCGAAAGGAGGAGTTGAAGCGTCAAGAGCTCGAGGAGGCTGAACGCCTGAGACAGGCAGCATTGGATGCAGAGGCTGAAGAAGCTCGCATCAGAGAGGCCGAGTTCCAGGCCGCCGCAAAGGAGTATCAAGCCAGAGCTACTTCAGCGGGTAGCCAAGCAGCTAAATCTCGCAAATCTGAGTTCCGAGAGCGTGGTGTCGGTGCCCCGTCTGAGGAGAAAGACCGAGAAAAGGAAGCTCGCCGTGCTGCTCGTCGTGAAGAAAGGTACAAAGACCTTTCACCGGAGGAAGCCGACGCCAAGAGAGCTCGACGGGACGCTCGTGCCGCTAGAAGAGCTTCACGTCGCATGTCTTCTCACGAAAACTCAAATGACGAGCCTCTTAATAATACAACCAACGCCGGTCACCTTTCTTCTCGCAGCAACAGTGACAAAATGGCCGACCGTCCTCTCCTTACCAAAGAGGAAGAGGAGCAGATTCGCAGAGATGCCCGTCGACAAGCCAGAAAGGAGGCTCGCGAACTAAAGGCTGCTAAGGAAGGTGTCTCTAGGCACCACTCTTACCATGCCGACCGTTCTAGCCGTCGATATGGTGAATCTCCTGTTTCAGATGAGGAAGAATATGAAGCCGAGAGACGACCAGGGTTGAAGAGGTCACATACCAACCGTCACAGCAGATACGAGGATATGGACGGGTACGCGAGGTACGATGAAGACGAGGCTGATGTAAAGCCAAAAGCCGGCAGACTCAGCTGGTTCAAGGGGAAGGTTGGGAAGCTTTTCTAAGGAGTTACAACATTATAACATTAACAACAACATCTACAAGCTTTCACTGTTTTGATTTTCTTGTTTAACTGCATATTGGAGCATATGGGACAGGTCCTTACTTTTACTTCCCTTCTTATACATTCTTCATCATCAAAGGGTTTTGGGTTTAGGGGTGGTCGGCGTGTTTTGTCTTACAGCTATTTCCTTTACTTTTCTTCTCCCCCTTATAAGTTTTTCTTCCTGCGCAGGCACATTTGATCTCCCGGGGATACAAAAGTTTCTTAATGCATAATGGTCTCTCTGTTCTTTCCTGCCCGTGCGCATGCTGGTGTTTATTGGACTGCTTATACTGTCTATACATTATTACATTACCCTATACGCGCAACGTCTTTTTTATATCCGTCTCGAGATATTTCTACCCGCACTAGTGCTAGCCCGTCTGTCGCTCTGCTCGTTGCAATTGCTCTCGCATGTGAGTCTTTTGCTTTTGCTTTTAGTGTAGACCATAGTTAGTTATATTGGCGCGTCATAGTGAGTTTACTTAGCGATCCATATATCTATATCTACTTAAGTATCTATCAGGTATCTACCTATCTATTATGCATTATGGCGGTCTATTATGAGTATTGTAAGTATCAATCCCTGGTCCTGCAATGTGAAGGCCCTGCGTCATCAATCTTCACCCTTATGACCGACGACTGAATTTAAATTGCTATAATTTCGCAACCTCGCCTCCCCACACTACACCGAGCTCTTTACAGATCTCCATCACACATCCTCTTACCCCATCCACCTCTTCTCTATCCGCGCCATTATTTATCGCCCCGACCAAGTGTGGCTTTAACTGTGCATTAACATCCTGAGGAATCAATGCTGATATCACAACAAAGCTAGTTTCTCTAGGCGTCAATACCGTGCCCTCTGAGAGTATCAAAGCGTATATCCACGTCGCAAGGATTTGGAGGTCCGGGGACGACTTTTGGAGATTTGTGAGCACCTTTTTGGAAATTGTAGGGCCGTATAGAGTAGTAAAGAAGCTAGAACCACGGGCTAAGAACGGTAAAGTGGGATTTGTGGGGATTGTTGTAGGGGATGGTGGAGATGATGATATTGGAGTTGGAGATGGATCCTTGTGAGCGTTCAGACTGCCTGGTGGGAGGGAATTGGGACGGGACGTTGGATACGGTGACGAGAGCGGATGAAGGGATGAAGAAAGTGGAGATGATGAAGATGACGAAGATGATGAAGGTGATGAAGGGGAGGGGTATTCTGGGAGTGGGTCGAGGAGGTGGGGCTCATGGCATTTGCGGAGGTGGTATAGAGCGTTTATTGCCTATTCTCAACCACTCGAATTAGTATTCCATACCAAGTTAACTACACCGAAATAGTCCTCACGCATAGATATATAATTCAGAAAGATATGGGAAATAATCTCACCTTGGGAATCCCTCCAATAGCTCCACTCTTAACCAACCCCTCTCTACACCGTCGTAATATCCTTAAAGCACTTTCCCTCCCTTCTCCATCCACCCTTCCCAGTTTTCCGGGATTCCGAGCCAACCAGGCCCTTTCTTCCTTGACATACGCAGCGTCGGTACTACCGGGAATAGCGCTATGTGTAAAAGCATGTGATAGAACCGGGGCTATGAGTTCGGGTTTGTTGCAAATGCTGATAGTGACGAGGGTTATGTAGTACCATGTTTGCGAGGGAAGGGATGGGTAGGTTCGGAGTTTTGTGAGAAAGGCGGTGGAGAGTCCTGTCATCTTGGTACCCTTATTTTGAGTCCTTATATAATAGGACTAAGCTATTATATTGTGACGGCGACGATGGCGATGGAAGAGACGGAGATGAGTTACTGTTTTGAAATGTCAGCGAACAACCGGAATTAAATGCGACTGGGGGGGGGGGGTTCATGATAGTTATGATACCACATTTAAGCCGAGGTTACTTGAAAGCTTCAAGTTTTATATTCATTGAGCCTCGCTTGAAAGGAATGTTGGATTTTTGTAAGGACAACGCGTGATTTGAAATGAGATTGTTGGTGGGGGGTCTTCATTTATTTTAAATTGTCGCGCAAGTCCGAACTTGCAATTATATTCAGGCGCTAGGTGACCAAGTACTCATTGCCTAACCACTACACTATATATATATATATACATATATAGTGCGAATCTTGCTCTTGATTTCGAAATGATTAGTATACTAGAAAAAAAAAGGTTCGCAGAGAGGTCAAGGGACTAGCGCTATAGCCTGCCAATTCTAAAGTAGTACTCTAAACTGGCTACCTTGTATCTAAAACCTCGGGGTAATTTGATCGCATGTTAATTGTTAGATGGCTTCTATATCTTAGTAGTGGCACATGATCGGTGTACTATGGCCTCGTTGCTAGACAACAGTTCGGTGTAATATTTGGTAGAAGCCTTTAAAGCTTTATACCAATTTTCCTAGATTTACGTCATGCATTTTAACATATACTGACAAAAATAAGTCCCATCTTAAATGCATTTGTCTCCTTGTTATGATTGATATACTATTGTGTCTTTCCAGTCCAGCGTTTTTAAGTTGTAACTCATAAACACGGATTGGCCGGAGAAGCCATGTGAGATTCTTTCTTTGATTAGCTTTCGAATTCGCCCAAAATCTGTAACGCAAATTTTAACATGGTATGAATGACTACAATAGCGAATAGGATCCTAGGAAACGGATTCTAATATCATCCATCGTCGAAAAGTATCCAGATACATAAAAAATATTTCTGATAAACCGGTCTCCAGTTCCTCAAGTTTTTAGCAGCAGAAATTGCCAAACATCATAGGCTCATAGTCATCAAATCTAATCAGGTTGCATGGTAGCTTAGGGGCCAGGAACCAAACGTTCCCAGTAGGTTTTTCTAGGTCTACAATTAACGGTTTGCAGTCAATATAACCTAATGTTGAAACTAAGAAGCTCTTATGTCGTGAAATTCTTGGCAAAGATTAAGGTAGTGCTATAGCTAGCTTTACCACCATTAGCTTTGTTCTGGGCTGCATTGAGAGCTTTCATTGAGAATTTCAACTGAGCCCAAACTTAGGAGCTGCCAAAGACTAGATCAATTGAGTGAGAGTTTACCGCACTAACTTCCTTCGAAGTTCCACGGAAAGACCCTTCTTCAGGTGAAAAACACATCCGGCTAACGGACCTCGAGAATAATCAACGGTTAGACTGCGTAGTCAGATGAACATGTATTCTAAGCTAGCCGGAAAAACTCTATGATCGTTCAGCTCAACTTCAGCAATTGCAAGCCCCAAAGCTCCCAGAGAGATAGATATACGGGGCAGCTAATACCCCCCTGATATGAACTCTCCACGAGGCCCATGGACCGAGGACTCAAGCCAGGGCATGGGGAGTGCGGTACATTGTCCACAAGTACCTTCGGGAAGAAAAGGTACTTCTGCCACAAGTACCAGTTGGAAAAGAAAGCCAACTTTGCATGGTCGGGTAATATAGCAATGAATTCCGATTGTCTATCTGCCTCATGCCTGAGGAAACATCAATCTGTGGAGCCAGCTAACCCAATGCCGCATATAAATCGCAATCGCAATCGCAACTTGGCTTCCGCAATGCAAAGTAATATTACTTCCCAAGCTGGGTTCTTAGAACAAAAACATGGGATCACACACCGACAATCAGGAAATCCCCAGTCTGTACCCTGCAGTAATGGCGGAGGTCAACTGATTCCTTGGACCATTCACTGAAAGGGGACAAAAACCCGCAGAAGAAATCGAAAGTCCAGTCTACCCGAATCAAGATATCTGCATACGACAACCCTCGTCCAGTCGACGCCTTATTGGACGGCGAGTTTTCGCTTTCGAAGCTTTTTCCTTTTGGTGGAGGCTGAGTGCATGCAGCTCCTTCGACTGGTCGCTGCATAATAACCCTTCGGAGTCCTCGTTTAAATACGGTTAGCAAACCCCGTTTTACTAGCAACAACGCAGTTTAGTTGTCCGTTTTCCAACAAGGCTTGTGCGTTAACATCCCTGATGCCTGCCAGCCCTACGAGGACAACCAGTGAGACATTTATTTCTTGTCAAGAATGTCGAATTGTCTGCCTTTCCTTCTTGCTTCTTGCTTCATGCTTCATGCACGGACGGGATAGCTTTTCTTCAAGGGTTTTAGTCGGTTGGTCTTTATCGAAGGGATCCCTCGCTTATAGGGTACTTTGTTCGATTCGGTCCTTGGGAATAAGATCCTGTTCGTGCACTTGAGCTCTCCATGCAAGAAAGGGCTACGGATAAAGTTATGCAGCTAGGTAGGTAGCTTGCGAGTTGGCAATTCGGCGTCTCCGAAAGGACATGGGTTAGAAAGCCCTATGACCCCACTTCTTTTTCATTTTCCATGTCAACCATGATAGTTTCTGGAAAACTTCCAAGTTATGGACCTAGGTCTCGCAATATTGCGAGCCCATGTTCCCTGTTGGTGGAATTCAAGAGTTCAAACTTGCAGCTCTGTCTTAGGTTTTCTCATCTATGAAACTGCTTCGGGTACGTACGCTGCACGTAATAGATCTATCCACAGAATGTTTTTTCCCTTTCCTTCCTGACCCTTTCGCAAAATCATGCATTTCAGCCCTACGAGACATTTCAAACGGCTAAAAGCGTAGATAGCGAGCCAATCGAAGACTTGAGACATAGAGGAAACCGGGGTTAGAGCATTCAAGTCTGCATAGACTGACTTAAAGGCTTCGATAGTCTCGACATACACACATACTCAATCGAGCTCAGCTGACTAAGTCTCGATCCTAGATCCATGGTATGTATAATACTATGAGTGTCAGCCTTACTATATTATAGATACCTTTCAAAACGTGTAAATTTACTAAGTCAGCACGCATGGTAGAATTTGGTTAGCGAGCATATCAGCTGTTAATAAATAAAGGTAAATATTATATTACACTAGAGTAATTCAATTAATATTGCAATTGGCCTGCCATAATGGTGTCTGCAAATTGGAATATCTACATCATATCTTCTCCATTTAGATAGTCTTCACAATAATATTCCTGGGGCTTCATATGATGATTCCATTGACCTAGCCGGCGAACTCAGCTCGATCGGTTCGCATTAGACCAGGACTTTAACCATCAATTTGGGCCCAAGCTTGCAAGGCAGACTCTCTTGTAAAAGCGGGACTTAATGGAGCAAATTTTAACGTTATAACACCTTGCATTAGCGTAGAGCGGCTTATCGGAGCTAAACAAATGATGATCGTAGAATCGGATTCATTAAGATTGAGTAAGCTACACCGTTAGTAACAATACTATTCGCTACATATACCAATGTCTCAGCCCTATGAGTTTAAGAAAAGAAACATCACTGCCCCCACCGTATCCACCCACTAGCTACAGTTCTCTATATAGAAAATTAGCTTTGCTTGATACAATATAGTTTAATCAACCTAGGAGCATATCCGAGAATAGTCCACCACCTATCATGGTCCTCCAGCCTGTCAATGCCTGCATGCTGCAGCGCCGCCACTAGCGGGCCCAATCGAAATGAGTGGGCCAGCTGGCACCAGCTGAGCTAGCATAACCTTTACCAGCTTATCCTAAGAATAGTATGCAAATCTAGTTAGCCGCCCACCCCGGGCCGAGCGGTATCGAGGAGTGTCGGTTAGCCCTAATATAGATATAACTCCTATCCGGCCGCTGGTCATGCACCCGATCACCAGGGCATGTAGCTAAGACGGACCTTCGGGGCCACCAAGGCGGTGATATGTTCGCCGAAGCCCTGCATGATCAATCCCTGCCTTAGACCCGTCCCCTTAGGGTTCCCACACCGACAGTAGCCTCGAGACCAGGCGCAGCACTGACAGCCTAATATATCCGAGAATATTTAACATGCAATATTCCATGTAAGCGAGACGCTGGTATCTGGCTATGGCGGCCCTAGCGTTTAAAATTAAAGTGTGAATGCAATGACAAATACCTTCCCTTCGGTTAGAGCGTTAGCCGAGTGAGCGGCGTTCAGCTAGTCACGGAGGGGCCCGAGGAGGCCTGGGGGCTGATTGGGTTGGTTGCATATGCGGCTGGTTTGGATGCGCTAGCGAGGTCATGGCCATATGGTCCTCGAAGACTTGTGAGATAACTCGAGTACTCACTGTCTCGCGGGATGCGCAGGGCCAATATGCTCTCTCGACATTGCACTATCGAGTACTAATTTACTTTCTGGAGGAACTAATAGCTCTCAATGAACGACGTATTATACCAATCTTAAGTGGAATCATGACTGTCTGATGCAAATTTAAAGTCATCAAATCTATGGGTTGGTCTTTTTTTTTTCCTGATAGGGTGTATCTTAGACTCAATTGATCAACTGTTTTCATGGTTTCTCAATCGATCAGTTTTTGGGCCTGATCCATCATATGATGTTTAGGTATACCAGTCTAAGACGGTCTCGTTCCCAGACGTCACAAAGGGAAGCAGTCTCAGATGAAATTCGAGATACATACACATCTAGATATCTAGATACCTCACATTAACATGCATTGCAGAGACAAAGTCATCATATGGTGATCTAACTGTAATTATGGCTAAGCTGCAATGCAGGCATAACGATAAAATTAAAACCAAGAAATTATTTAGAGTACGATTACGTACCACTCAAACTAACCAACAATCACGATTGTCATAATATTGGCTTTTGGTAGATCTATGGATCTATCGAGCTATAGAGACCTAGGTTCTATTTCTCCTACTTTTGACACCTCTAATATTGATGTATACCGATATATCGTACGATCGTTGCAGATAAGGAAATAGCTGAGCTGAGGGGCATCTTCAAACCAAGGAGAACTGAATACTTCGGGGTCCAAGAAAGACAATAACTAGATACTTAGTAGAATTCTGCTTCTGCCTGGGCGAGTAGCAGACTTAGCGTATTGAGAATATCGTGATCAATCGAAAATATCGATGCCGCTCTACATTAGACAGCCTCGACGAAATTTCGAAATGCTGACTGTGGTACCGCTTGGCCCATGACGGTAGGAGCCTTAGACATCACCTTGCTATGTCGGCCCACTACCTTACTTGATATTTGCAATCGATGTTGAATATAACCTCCATCAACGTCACATGGCAGCGGCTTAGAATAGAAATGTCAATGGTGAATCAAAGGTGATATCGTATTAACATCCTCACCACAGAATCTCCGATCAACGAGGGCTCATAGAGCCTACAAGCACTGTCATAGAGAGCCTATAGACATCAGCCGTCGATACCTTACGTTAAGAGTCAGCATTCTACTGAGCTATTTGTCAGGTCAGTGGACATGTCTCAGAGTCGATTCAGACTTTCAATCGGAGAATAGGAAACTCGACGTATATGCCTATTTCCAGATCGTAACTTTCGTCCGACCGCCTCTCGGCCTATGCCCGTATGTGTGCCTGCGTTTGTATACATGTCATCCCTTCAAATCTCATAATAGTGAACTGTCTCGGAAACAAGATTTACCGTTCGTGTAACTAGATACTAATGTTTTTTTTGTTTTTTTGCGTTCGCACTCGGAACCATGTTTTATATGCGCGCATGCGGTGTTATCTTGATGTACCATGAATATCAAAAAAGTAAGCCGTGTACATCTGTATGATACCGTGAAGGAGGTAGCGAAGACCCGTATTTTTGTACAAGTAAACAGCCGTATTGCACCTCGTGTTATTCGAGAATTTCCCGAGCGAACGCACATAACCCTCTATTAGGCTAGATTCGATGTCGCACAGAGTATGATATAGTTATAGATCACAGTAAGGAAATCGTTGAATCTGCTGTTAACCACTGCAGCTGTTCGATCGAAGGAGTTTCACGAAGCTGAGACAATGATCGATAGATGAGGATGTTGCACGTTGGAGGTTACACAAGACAGGGATATGTGAAATATGCCATGCCAAATGGCCCTTCGCAGCAAAATGTTGGAGAATCTCCTGCTCGCCTGCCTGAAGTAGGAGCCGTCGCTGATCATTTGATGCATGCAGTCACATTGAATTCAGTGATTTATGCATAATGCCTCCTCAATGATGTACTGAGTTCCCTAATCGCTAGAACTTGCAGATTCTAATTTGTTTGATTCTGTTCGCCTCGATTCTATCTGTCGATTTCAGGGTGAATCGGCCCTCGATACCAGTATTAATATTCGAAATGCGAGTCATTTAATCGTGTCTTTTGTTAGGGTTTCGATCGGGATAATGAATTCGCCCGTGTCCGGATCCATTGATCGATCAATATTATGCATAACTCAGGGACCAGGCGCCGTGAAAAGCCTCATATGCAGAACATTAACATGGATGCAAACCTCGATTCCAGAAATTTAAAATTGTCAGATAGGCAAAAAAGAACAATCTTATTATTCTCTCTCTTGAGAAATATAGTGAGAAAGGCAATGGCAATATTCGGTCCTCAAATTGCAACTTACAACTGACTCGCACAAAGCAGTCACTGTACTGTATACTACTGTTGAAAATCAACCACCTCAAGATATATCCCCACGGCCGCTCTGTGTAACCTCAATATGAACTTGATATCGATAGGTACTTGTGCTTTGACAAAACATGCAGGCATTGCACGGATATCGCAGCCGCTTTAGCCTTTACCCGTATTTACTCAAGCATGAAAACCGAAGAAATTCGAAATCCAGAAGGACCTAAGCCGCAAACAATTACTCCATGTCCTCATGATGCTACAGTGTGCTGATCTTGATACCATTTCATTACCCTCGAATATGACACGACGAAAATGTATATAGACATCGTTTCGAACATGGAACTACCACAGGGATAAGATCTTTGTTGGGAGACCTGATTACAAAGCAAACTGTCACTTCAGCCTTTTTTTGCAAAAAAAAAAAAAAGATCCCTTCCGAATTATCCATAATGTAAAGCAACCTCAAGCAGCATGGATGTCTAGGCTGCCATGTTTTCCGTGTTGTTGCTCTGCAACATCGTTCGAGGAAAACTATGGTGCTTATGGACGAATCGAAGTTTTCCATTTTCCAAATAGCCTAGAACGTTATGCCCAGATGTAGCGAGTCATTGTGGGGTCTATAGACGCAAGGCTGCTGGCTTGTGTGAACACCTCAAAAGGAAGGCGCGAACGACCGGGAAAATTTCTCGGAAACGTGATCGGTTCTCAGGTTCATGATGTTGATTGCAAATTGCTCCTCGATATTACATTGGCTCAATGACCTCTTGGGAGGATTTTGTACCCTGCCTATTTGCCAATTTGACGCTCGTCAGGCGCTAACCCAGGCCCTCGATGTGTCTAATTTAGTTCGGCCCAAAGGATTTGCAAAATTGGTATTTGAACAAGCTTGAGTTTCGAGTTGATGTTGTCTGGATTTGTCGCAATTGCCTAAATATTTGAGTTTTCTTACATGTCATGATCTTGCGGCTCTAATATTATTAGGAGTCTACGAAGATCCCAAGAGAAAGAACATCCATCGTATCATCCGATAAGGAGCAAATCCATATCAGTCAATCACATGCTGCTAGCTAAACTATGATTGCCGATTTGCCATCCATCTGCTGTCCCGCGTTCTTACAGATCAACTCCTTATATTAGATGAGCTATAGAGCTCCGCCACACCGCACGGTACCTGTCCAAACTTCGAGGCCCTGGATCCGGAGTCGAATATGGAACTTCCCAGCGGATCCTCGAAGCTCCGAATTGCAACATCACCTCTGACGTTTTCCTCAACCTGTAACGTTTGAGATATTGAAGAAGATTAACTTTTTTTGCAGAGTATATACCTAAGATACATGTTCTGCTCCTGTGCTGCTACTGCTGCGGTAGCTCGCCAACGTAAGCCCCTTGTTCTCCAGAGTATATTTGTGGGGATCCGCTGGTCGAGCCGCCTTTCCACTTGCACTTGCTTAGCCCTAACACTGGAATTACGGCTATTAATGATCCGATAAGGCTTGTTCGCCGAGAGTTTTAGATTTGCTTCACACAACAGTTGAGGACGCAGCAAAGTCAATGATGGAACTTGCCGTCCACGTCGATGGCAGGATTTTAACTCTTATTGTTTAGCGCTAGCAAACATTGAGTTTAAGGTCTTATGTGGGATACAAATTGCGAGCTGACATTTGAGAAAGGGAGCTTGGCTGTCGATGTTCTCAAATCGAGCTGCAGATAAGCCGCGCAGATACGAGAAAGCGGCTCTTCACAATTTTGAGCAGCTAACCACATAGTAATAGATTAATCCGCAATGAATTCTTTCTATGGGAAGGGTTAGCGAACAACCATGAAAAACTATGGAAATTATGCCTGCTTTGAGGTTTGCACGTTTGAAGGTAATATGAAAAATAATATTGACTCCACTTTCAAAGTCACTTGGCTCTCACCGTCGCGATTCATTTCCGTTTGATCGAACCAGATCAGACAGATGTCCTGGTGCATTGTGGACCGGGGTAGCCCTGGTTTCTTCGGACTATCAAAGGTCTTGCCCACATCATTAGAGGCTCTTTCACTGTGTCTCCCCATCGAGAGCACCATGCGTTTTACCAATGCTTTACGAAATTCGAAAAAAGTCGCTCCAGATGGACCCTTTGCTAGGGTTCAGTTATACTATTGAAATGTCTTACTGACGGATTTTCTAGTATTCGCACATCTTTTCTTCGTTTTCGGGATTTTGTGGATCCCCGATTACGAAATTTTGTTTTCAACTTGGGGCCCCAAGGTACCTCGATTACTGATAGTTCTTTGAGCCTGAAATAAATACCGACACAAAATATAACAGCGCGAATATTGCTCTTAGCCGCCAGCTTGGGATGGTTTTATGTTGACTCAACTGAGTTCAATGCCGAAAACTCGCACTTGATTATATCATAGATGCAGAAAGTTACTCTGTGAATCGGGGAGTTTTTAAGCCGCAAATATTTATAAGTCTTCGGTTGGATATTGTAACCGTGGGTTCCGTGGGTTTATGGTCTAGACCGACATTGCTATCACGAGGCTTGCAAAATATCTAAGCCGAGAGTTCTGACTAAAATGTCTGTAAGTACTAAGCAAATATACAGGATACGTTAGTTTATCGACAAGACTTCCTCATTCTTGTCCCATATTGCTAATAGTCAAGGTGGTCAAGGGTATCCAGCCTGTTCTTCCGTCAGATCCTGAACGGTTTTATCTTGGCATTTCGTACAACCTCAACGAAAAGTGGGTCCGATGACCAAGGCTAGACATTTTAAGTCGAGAAGACATCGATGGCAGTGGAAGAAAAAGTGCCGTCGTAATTGATCTGACAAAAGTTGGGAAGGTGAGAGCGAAGGGTGGTCAAGAAATGCAAGGCCTTACAGCCTGCTCGAGAGGATAGACCGTCTACACCTACCTAACGGATTCGTGAAGTGTGACGGTGGAATGCGAGCCAATTGCGCCAAACCTGCCCCCAGTCTATCACAGTTCTCGTCCCGATGCACATATGCATGTTGTATCTATATCAGAAAATTCTCGTAACATGGTCAGAGGATGTGAAAGACCTGGCATCCTAGGGAAAAGGCACATAAGCACTGTTTGTTAATCGTAATTACGGGAAAAAATAATAAGATAAAATAAGATAAAATAAGATAAAATAAAAAAGAGCTGTCAAAACATGCTGCTATCTTTGCTTCCCTTATCTTGAGGTCTCGAGGGAATACCTCCCAGCTAGGTTGTTTGACAGTCTGTAACATCGCTGGCGGCTCAAACGGTCATTTTTGTGCAACCACAACTTTGACAAGTTGGCTGTTGTGAAGGGGTTATCAGATCCAATGGTACTACCAGCATTTCATTTTTCTCTCTCTTTTTTTTTTTGTTAGAATCGGTCTGTTGGTCCAGTTCTTTGAAACGTGGAGGAGCACAAGGAATATCTTCCGTTTCCGTAGGTGGCCCTTTGCTAATTTCTACAAGAAGCTGCTCCTCCTGCAAAATGGGCCGCAGAGCCTCAGGGTGGATAGTTGTGAATGCGTATTGGTCGCAGGACCCACAAAAACGCCAATGTGCACATTTCAGTGTATCTCCAGCTGAGGGGTCGAATACTACCAGCCCGGTCAAGACTTCGTATGCCCAAGTGCTCTCGCAGGCTTGTTTTACTCCGAAACCCCGCAATCTTCATGTTGCTGCTGTACAGCGAGGTCTTGTGGTCAGTCAATGGTAGTATGTGAACTAGACTCGTGCTGGTGTGCCTGAAAGCAAGGTTCTCTACAGACAGTTTTTGTTGCACTAAGAGATGAGAAACCCTGTGCCGTGCGGGGTGTCAAAAGAAATCATCCTTGTCACTGTCAATGGCTAAGGTAGCTCAATGTTAATTTGGTGATCGAGACGGCGCGGCGATGAGCGAAAGTTATTGATCAAGGAAGTGTGGGTCTTTTGAGCCTCAGTCTGGAGCAAACCTTCGGTGTAACAGAAATAAAGGGCGGGAGAACCTACCTGTTTGTATGGTTGCTTGAATGCTGTCTCTCTGCAAGCCTTCGCATCCGGAATACGGCATCCCATCGACAGAAGTCTTCGATTTTGGAGGATTTGTGCTGCATCAATATTTAATGCAATACTGCAGGACGGTGCAAGTGGGTTTTTGCAATTTTGGACAATTCAGATCAAAACACGGCAGCTTCAAAAACGCAACTGGCAGTTCCATCAACGGTTATTTCTCGACATAACTACCTAAAACTCGACTCTCTGTTAATTGCAACCTTGGGCTTTATCTCTCGAGCTCGAAAGGTGCGAACAAACAACCAATCCGCACTACACATGCAGGTTGAATGCGTAGGCAATCATTGTTGCATCAAAGCTGTCCGATATCGCTCCGACTTCCCGGCCCCGAATGATCTTGGTTTTGAAGTTTGCTGGACTTAAACAACTGGACTTCGTAAGTGAAAAAAACCTTTTCTTCATATCGCAACGGCGATTGATCCAGAGCACCCCCCCTCGTGGTTTCGTACGTCAGCAATTAGTTGGGGCTTCGAACGGAAGTTCTGCGATATTATCGACCAGGACTCTGGTACGTATATTGGCGTGGAACAAGAGGCTGAGGGGATTCTGCACCCGATGAGCGGTGAATTCTTCTCTCCAATTGCAGAAGCCGCCTTGCTCTGGGAACCAATTCTGGAATCCCTGTTGACAGATGCTCGCCTCTTTCACTCGCAACATTCCCGTTTCCTCTCGGTTGTGTCCTTGTTGCTTTCTGGCTTGAACATGTGAAAGGTTATTCTTGCCTTCTTTATTCCGCTACCGTTATTCCATTCTCTAGCTTTATCCTCAATCAATCATCCTCGCATGGAGATTTTTGCAATGAAAGGGCAGTTAGTAATAGGGTTCCCCATGTTGGGGCTACTCTTATGAAACTTGAAACTTTCATTATCCTTAGCTTCCCTTGTCGGGCAATTTCATGCTTGCATGAGGATCGTTTTGAGGCAGGAATTGAGAAGGCACAGTTGGTCTCGCACAATGTTGCAAGCTCGACTGTCAATACCTAAACCTTTGGCTTCTTCTTCTACTTCTGCTTTCTACTTCTTTCTTTCTTTTTCTAAAAGCTGCACATGCCCATATTCGACAGCAATTATCAACGGGGCTAGCCGCATTTTTCATTTCTTTTGCCCCTGCTCCCACAAGAAGAACCGGCAATTCCTACCATCTGTATGGCGAGGCCCATATCGGCCTCAATTCACGAGGTATATGAGACCTGACTCAAAATCCGAGGCGAGATGCTCTGATCATATCCTCTTATTTTTGGAAAAAGTACCATCCCGTTTGCATGTTGGTTGTTTGCTCCACGTCACATCGGAGAAAAGGGCCCCGTTACCTAAAATAATTGGGGTATAGCCAAATCCTCGTCTCTACCCTGCCTCCGACGTCAAGCAAGTTATACCGGGTTCTCACCCGGGTGCTTTCCAGAAAAGTTGAAATACTCCGAAGACCACGGCTTGAGCCGTTGTTTCACAAGCGGGCTATCATATTGCTGGTCTTGCGTGCCACTTGCAGTTGGCGTGAACGAGGTCCTCATTAGATGACCAATACAATGTCTCGAGAACTCCTTAGTTGCCACAGCTCCGCAGCTCGTTTATTAGTCTTTTACATACACCGCCACATCGATCGTGGAGACGACGCAATGCAAAATATGAAGCTTTGAATATCGTGCCTTGCACTTCTACCGGATCTGATCTTGGCTGGTACTCCCTTACTTTCCTAGTTTCCTGCTCTACCTCATCTTATCTTCTTCAGTGCCGTTATTAATTGTCACGGTGTTCGCAATTCCCCATGGCGTCGGTCCCTTGCATGAGATGCTTTGTTTCTGGGGATGCCCGATTGAAAGAACATGTTCCTGTCCAACCCTTCAAGCCGATATTTGTTACAAAGTCCTTGTGACATTTACGGTTTAGAAGCTTAACTTGAAATAACTCTGTTCAAGGGTATCGAGTGGACCGCTCTTAGATGGACAAGGCATATTCCCTGCGCTCAAACCTCTCTCGATACAATCGAGGGCTCCAAAAGGTCTTGCCAATTGCTTTTGCTAAAAAAGTATTCCCATACATATTCCGTTCATGATCACCCTGGCTTCGAATCGCAAACGGCGGCTCCTAGCAGAGTGATACCGCTACGGACAGAAGCACATCGAACTAGTCTCTTCGGGGTATTTCCTTGGACGGGTTTAATTACTGGCCTGAAGCCTGACATGCCCTTCGCACGCTAAAGGTCTACCGAAGGTCATAATAATAATTAATGGCACCTTGCCTTCCTGCGGATATTAAAGATTTACCAAGATATTCAGACCTGCGGATTTGATCACAACCTATCGAAGGCCCCTCCTTGACAGCCTCCTTCTCATCTGCGAATTTCTTTTCCTTGATAATTCTAACGGTCTGCGGAGCCTCTTTTTCTCGTTGTTATAATATAATACTATTGTTCCAACCTCCAGATCTTTACGCACATTTTCTTTGCAATTTTAAATGGTCTAGCTATTTGACTGGCGTCAACTCACATTCCTGCTCGACTTCATGCAGGTGAAAAGCTCTGCATTAGTACACATCGAACGAAAACTCCAAAATCAGACGGCGAAGAATTTAAGGTATGCAAATATTTTTTTTCCCTTATGCATTGCAACGCATGAGCATGTTTTATCCGATGAGGCTCAAGTCGACCTTTCGTATTGTCCACGCTATAGACGAGAGCCTCGAGGTTGAATCTCGAAAAGGGAGTTCGATACCAGACTTTGGCAAGCCACCGTATCGCATATGCCGACGCGTAGCGGTGAGGCTCATTCTTTCTTGGGTCTCACGCTGCTTAGATATATACTCGTATCGGCCTGGTTTCGATTCAAGAAGCTTCTCCCGTTATTTGATATATCCTGGCTCTGCTCTCCCCGAATGTTGCTCTCGCATCCGTCTTAGCGAACTCCATCCTGCATCTCAATTACAACTATTTGCACTCCTTTCGCTCTGCCCTTTTTATTTATTTTTTTACCGTATCCTTTGGTGGATCCCATAGATTTTCTCCTTATTCATTTATTTCGCCGCTAGCTCGGCGTCTCCCATATTTATTTATAACTTTTGGAGTTACATTCTTTTTTATCCCCGTCGACATCGTCTCTTGGATGTTTTTGTGAGGCTTCATTGCGCGAGTTACCAATCCATACAACTTTAATTCCTAACCTTCTTTTCGGCCTTTCTATTTTTGTTTTTTTTGAATTTTGCTCAATACCCTTCGGCGGATTTCTTATATCAGCCTCTAGCTTCAAGTCTAGTGGCCTGGTCTTTGCAACGTTGATACGCAAGAGGTATCCACTATTCTTAGACCTCGATCCCATCCATGAGGTACTTGAGCTCGAGACTTTCTTTCCCCCTAATCTCTGTTCTGATTCGCTCTCCGTCGCTTCTGTTATCCCTGCAGGCACAGCGCAGCGACTGCCACGAAACCTGTTCAGGTGGCGTTTTTTTCTGCGTGGCTTCCTTTCCCATTACCCGCTATCACAGTCCAGCTGAATTTCTCACAGCTTTTACCGAAACGAACCCAAGAGAGTCAAATAGCCGTAAGGCCTAACAAAAATTTGGGTTTGTCGAAAGTTTGCCTGCAGCGGCGTCGACCCAAATCCACGCACGCACTCCGGGCTAGGCCCGTGGTTCTCACATCATCGACCGTGGGCTATGCCAACGGCATTTGTGTCATGACACTGAGCTGCTAGGGCGTGCAACGAGACCCGGCAACGGGCTTTTTTTTTGCTAGCATGAAAGCTATTTTACAAATAACTGCTGCTATTGCCTACTTTCGATTTGAGCTTTATGAATTTCCATATTATCAGCCGCATCCGGGGGAGGAAATCGTAATGTGGATTTAAGCTAACGTGAACACTGAGGACGCCATACATAGTTTAACTTGTGCAAACACTAGCTAGCGCATCTAGGAGGCCGGAGCCGCAAAAGCAGCTTGTCTCGACTATATCATACAATAACCTCCTCCTTTCCCTGAAGGCTGGAACCCCAAAAAATCGAAAATTCCACCACAGAAAAACGGACCAACTCCTGGATCGAATGATTCTTTTGGGTATATAGTATCGAAACATTCCGACAGATACGTTTGTGAACCAGAGGGTACCACAATTATTTTATTTCCCTTGGGTAAGATATCTGTCCTTGTCCTGCACTACCTTGGGATTTTTTTGAATTTTGTGGCAACGGTTTCCTAATCCGATGAACGACTTGATAGAGCCCCAATTATCGATCGATCCTTCCGAGCCGCGTCTTCCGTTTGATCCAAGCACGAATATATTAATCAGCTGCCTTCGAACATATACACCTTCCCTTTATTCAAATAGTTGTTATATTTTCTTTGGGTGTTGGAAAACAATTCATAGATGGAATCTCTATAACGCAAATATATATATCAAAGGAAAGCCAGCCATGTTGCAATTGGATACTCGACCATCGAGTACTTGGACCCCGTCCTCGACATATAGTGAGTTATACCACCACCATGATTCTTTCTTTCTTTGTTATTATTGTTTTCCCCTGGCTTCCCATACTTTCCCTCGAGAATGATGATGTCCTGAAGGCATCTCAGACCGGGTATTCTCATTGGTGACGAACAAGAAACACGGCCACATGATTTGGGAAAACTTTTTTTTTCCCCTCTGATGGTCGGGAGATGCCACGGTTTAAAATCCATACAGGAGCTTTGACACAGCTGCAAGATGCAGGTAGAGTCGAGCAGCCTGGCCAAGAGTAACTCGGAAAACAAATCCAGAGGATCCTGGCTGCGATCCTGTAGGAAGGGATCAAACAATGGACTTTTTCCCATAGTCTATCCAAAAGTTTTCCCAGGATTTTTTCTTATCTCCTAAAGTTTATGCCATCCAAAATATCACCATTGGATTCAGCGAATCCCAAGGAAAGGGCCACTGCGTTTAAGCCTCTTTTCCCGATACCCTTGAAGCTACCAGATCTGAGGACAAAAAGTTGCACTTTTGGCTCTGCTCGAAAGGTTCGTTCGCTTTGCTTGCAGATTTTAGCGAACGACCAGGCCTTGTCATGACGCCTGTTCCCCCCTAACATTTTGGCTGTTCGTCATCTTGTATCAGCCCTGCTACCCTGCTTTCCACAGAGCCGCCTCTCTTTTTTTTCTGTCTTCCCGTTCGTTCGTTTTTCTTTTGTCCCTAACGAGACTTCCTAAACGAAGATCTGAGGAAAATTCCGGTGTGGGTTTGCAGATTGCAGACTTGCATACGTTTGGTCTTCCATTGCATGCTCGCTGGCCCATCATACCTCATGATCAATCTCTTACGAGATTGATTGCATTTAATATTGCAAGTACCACATCACACAACCACAGTTGTGGGCCAAGACCCTGCCCATATGATGGGATGTATGGAAGAGGCTCGCGCTTTTTTACCCCGTCGCAGCTCGCATCGATTCTATGGCTTGCCAGAGGAATTGCAGCGGGGGTATCCTCTAGAACCCGAGTTCTCTATCTGTGACTCCAACTTTAAACGGGGGGGTACTTTTTCCACTCTTTCGTCTCTTTGATAGTGGTAGCTACTTAGTTGAAGCATGCATGAAGGAAAAAGAGAGGAAGAAGAGGAAGAAGGAGGAGAAGAAGTATACTAGGGACCTTTAATTTTTGGTTCCCCGCTTCTTCTTTTTTTTTTCTATCATGAAAGTTTTCCCAAGATGGTGTCCTGCTGCCATCCATTCCCACCCACCCTTACTGTGCTTCTATAAACTTACACCATACTTACATACGTACACCCATACGATACTGGCATTTGCTGCTTATCGTGCTTTCTTTCCTTCTTCCTCTTCTTCTTCCTCTTTTACTTCTACTTCTTCCCCCCCAATGGCTATCTTGGCAATTGACCGCATAAGCTCAAAAAAATAATTGATCCCAAATGGCCTGGCCAAGTTGACTTAACTGCACGGGCTTCAATAATATCGTTCGTCAGCGAATATAGTATTTGCTTAGTCTGTTATAGCTAAGTAACCTGAACTAACGCTAAGCCAAACTCTGATAGATGCAGACGGTAGAAGTTTGCCGGCGGAATTTTCCTTGTCGACATTGCAGAACATCAATAGTGGAGTCTTCGATTTATCGAGACTGTCGGCAAGGAGTCGTCCCCCGACCAGCACCAGCACCAGCACTGGCAGCAGCGATAGTATTATGAGTGGACTATCCAGCAGTGATGTCTACCATCATCATCACCATCACCATCATCACGCAGACGGTGTAACTGGCGGGAGTAGTAGTAATAATAGTAGTCATGAACATGAACAGGAACATGAACGCCGACCATTGACGAAGCATAATAGTTATAAGAAAGAGCTTAATATCAGCCGCAGAATTAACCATCCGCATAGTCTCGAGAGGGAAGTCGCCAAGCCCGTTCAGCCCACCCGAAATCCAGCGACTACTCCGCTCGAGAGGGTCGCTGTCACCTCTTTAAACCTGCCTCCAATCCGCCTAGCCTCCTCCAGAAGTAGCAGCAGAAGCAGCAGCAGAAGCAGCTTTAGAGCCTCTTCCTCTCCTTCTTCCTCCCCGTCTCCGTCTCCGTCCCCGTCCCCGTCAATATCGCCATCCTTGCTGCCTAGCATCGAAGAGCCTCATCTGCCTTCCCTTCGTGGCAGAGTGCATTTGGCTTCCAGTCCGACCGACAACACAAGTCCGAGTCCAACACAGACGCTGTCCAAGTCCAAGTCCAAGTTCAAGTCCGAGTCCGATTCTGATTCTGATCTGCTTCTTCATCTTAATAATCCCGCAGCACCAACATCATCGCTGCTTCTACCACTACCACTGTCACTACCGCTGTCACTGCCGCTGCAGCTGCCGTCTTCGGATCGGATCGGTATCGATAACGACGCTACTGCTGTCGTTGGCTGTCGCTTGCCTCCCATCATCCTTTCCGGCGCTTCGACCAGTACTACTCCTAGTCCTAGTACCAGTCCTGCTAGTGGTATTAGTAGTAGTAGTCTTAGTACACTTACTGCAGACTCTTCGGACGGACGTACTAGCAAGAAGCGTACTTTGGAAGAGTACCAGGGCCATTCCGAACATTTCCCATCGAGACGTGCTCCCGCCAGTATCGTCCATCCTCTAGCTCAGTCGTTGACTGCAGATAGCATTGCGAATCCCTCTTCGTCGGGCCTTCCTATCAGCCTTGCTTCGATAGATTCTATTTCCGTCTCTGAGAGCCAGCCTTCTCGCTCTCCTCCCAATCCTTCAGGTATATCTTTATATCTACACGTCTACGCTGATATACATATATATATACTTAAGTATATATATGTATATCAAGGCGGTAGCGACTTCTAGATGTATCAAATTCTAATATTTTGTCTTGAATAGTAAAACCTGTCCCGCTTCTCCTTCACGAAACCGACCTTCCAAACAGAACCGACGTTGATAATTCTGTCGAATCAACCATCGTCCTGGCCCATCGAGCTGTAACAGCAATTAAAAACCAATCATTACCTCGCCCTAAAACAATTGGTCCGACATTTACCATAGGGAAACAAGGTTCCCACCCTTTTGGGGTTACCGGTAGACCGCATGATGGGGTTATGGAATCCGAGGACGAGTCGGATTCCGTATCTACAACTACGACTTCTACCCCCTCGCCTTCTAACAAACCTAGAATGATGCCCTGGGATAGGAAGAAACCATCTCGAGAAGAGACCCCTGCTTTGGATCAAAACTACTTCCCTGATTTAGACCCTACTCCTATTCCTGGCCCGATTGCACGTCCGGATTCGAGTCCTCAACGTGAACCTGGTCTACCTGGAATAGCACCTTTGATAAATATTATGGGAGGTGGCACTGAGAGGTCCCGTATGATTGCAGCAGATGTACGGACTGATCAACCTTTGCAAACCGTCGACTCGGAGACTGGAAGCCAAAGCCCCGAAGACACCACCGGTGATGCCGGAGAAACCTCGAAGGATCCCAACGAACAGGAGGCCCCAGCGACAACTACCACAAATACTGTTTTACAGACTATTCCTTCAATTAACAGATCTAGTGACGGACACCCAGGGGATGGAGACGGTGGCGAGGACCCGAACGACAAGCGTTCGCGGAAACTTAGCGAGCATGAGCAGGATAATGGGAGCGAAAGTATAAGTTCGGGTCGTGAAAAGAGAAGGAAGTTGGAAGATTCAGATGGTGTACCAGCTGAGCCGCAGCTTCCCGGTAAATCTGACCAGGATGCAGCTGTAAGCAGCCACTTTGGGCTTTCAAAAGGACCCTCACCCCCACCTGTCCCATCTGGGCCTCCTACCGTCGAATCCGTCCCTTCTACGACCACGACATTGGATAGCGGACCCGCGTATAGCGAAAGCGAAACACCTGCCACAATGTGTGGGGCGTCTGATTACTACAAGTCCCCAGTGGAGACATCCAACAACATATTACCGCCCATTCACTCTCCTTCCAACCATTCGCCGGGTAGGCAAAATATGTCGCCGAGATCTACACAAACGACGCTCCCCAGCGTAGATAATCTTTTCACAGTCGCTTCCGCCGCTGAAAAACATTCCATGGATCACCAGCAAATACAACAAAACCACACCCCCCATGGTGGTAAATATTCTAAATCGGTCGTCATTCAGCATCTCAAGATTGTTCCAAACTCTAGCCCGAACCCAACACCGAATACCCGCGCCTACGTTGACGGGTTTACCAGGGGTATCTCGTTCAATGATCCTGCACAAAATTTCAGGACCATGGCCCCTCGGCCGCGACAATCTCCTACCGTCTCGCCCACCGAAGGCAGGAATGCACCAATTGCGCCTGCGCCTGCGAACAACTTTCCAGGACAAGCTTCTACCAGCCCTTTAAATCAATATACACCGAAAACTACGTACTTCCCTCCCAAAAATTTGAACCGACCAGAGCACGCAAATCACGCGACTCTGCCGCCACTTCAAACTGATTGGTCCGGCTCGCCCCCATCTGAGCCGGGATCCGCAAGGACGCCAACCTCCAAGAAGAGGGCACGAAATGGGACCCCAAAGAATGGGTCTATCGATTCGTCTCAGAACTCACCAACGGTTGCTGGCGGTTTCAAATGCAACAAAGAAGGGTGCACGGCCGCTCCGTTCTCAACCCAGTATTTGCTTAACTCGCATGCTAACGTCCATTCGGAGGATCGTCCCCATTTCTGCCCTGTCTCCGGATGCTCACGCGCTGAGGGAGGGAAAGGTTTCAAACGAAAGAACGAAATGATACGCCACGGCCTTGTCCATCAAAGCCCTGGTTACGTTTGCCCATTCTGCCCGGACAAGGAACACAGATATCCTCGGCCTGATAACCTTCAAAGGCATGTGAAAGCTCACCATAAGGATAAAAGTGGAGATGACCCACTTTTGAGGGAGGTATTGGCTGTTAGACCGGAGGGTGGCCAAAGGGGGAGAAGAAGAAGGCTGGGTCCTAATCCTTAAGGGTCTCATACTAAAACAGTGCCACGACTTTTGAATGACTCGTCTTATAGCATTAAGCCTGTTTCGAAATTTATACGCCTTTTTAATTCTTGCTATTTATCGACAAAAAAAACCGTCTATTCTTTTTTTGCCACTGCAGAAAAAAAAAGCATTGGATTGTTTCACCTCTACTTTTTTTTTGGTTTCTATCTGACAGAACTCTTTTCATGAGGTCACGAACTTTTGCTCTTGCTACTTATGTGTGTCGCATTATTCCGCTGGCCCCTTTCCTCTTTTTGGATACATATATATACCTATTCCTTAGTATTTTTCCCTTTTCTCGATTGGATTCAAAATAGTCTCTTTTTGTTCCTTTTCCCTTTTAAAAAATACCCTCGCTTTTTTTTATATACAGGGATTTACTTTCGTTCTACCGCCTGCTTTTGCGATCATATATAGGAGCAGTTGGTTCTATGGGGAGTGCTTTTTTGTGTCTTGGTTCTGTTAAATGCTGTTTTTTTTTGATACCACTTGCGATTTAGTCTTCTTTGCCTTGACTATTGTTTCCTTTTGTGAATATCTCGTTTGGATATCTTTTCTTAACTACATGGAAATTTTTATAGCGATGGAAGTCTTTTTTTTTTTTTTTTTTTTTTTTTGCAACCCTTGATAGAGGGTTTTTAGTCTGTGTTACCTATCAAAAATATATCTTCTCTCTCGTAGTTTCGTTCTTTTTCCCATAAGTTTCCCATCTAGACCTAAGAATATCTGTATGCATAAGTTCGTAAGTAGATATCTAAATGTGTCATTTCTGAAATTCTTCACGGCTAGCTCGCATATCGATATCGTGATTGCGAGAAATAAAGAGTACCAAGTAAGCACAAGCTTTTTTTTCTTCTTCATCGGTGAATTAGCCGGGAATAATCGATACATCATCACTTGCATATTTTTCCTTTTTTCCTTGCCTTTCTCGAGCTCGCTTCCATTTGCATGCAAAAATTAATCGTAACTGCGATTGGGCAGTGTGTGGAATGCGGCTCTGATATAGCTAGCTTACCTAGTGGGGTTTTAAATTTTTGTGGATGATTGGATAACGTTATCGGTACTTTACTGTCTCTGCATGTACGCGAGGCTGTCTTGCGCTCTAATGTATGTCAGATTAATATATTTTTATTCGAGCCTTTTCTTGTGGAACTGGAGCTCGGGGTTCCTGAGGCGGGTGAGTGAGTGAGTGAGCGCTTGAGCTCAGCTCTCTTTTTCGAGAATTCTTCGTGAGGATCTATACCTTTTCTTTCAAAAAGAAAAAAAGAAGGTGGCTGCAGGGGAACGAAGGGATGTAACTGATGAAGTCCTGGAGATAGAGTATTCGGCTATGAAGCTGTGTACCATAGCGGTGTATGTATTGAAGTGCATACACGAGGAACTCGGGACTAGACTTTGGTATAATATAATATAATATAATATAATATGTGTACTGGTACTTCTTTTAAGTAAATTTTGGTTAGTATGTTGGATATTTAGTATTATTGATTTTAGATGTTTTGTATTGATACTTGTAGGATTACTACACTTTGTCAAAGGGAATTTGGAGAACCGGGTTCGCGAGGCATAAGCTTACTATACTTTTGATAATGCGGCTTTGGGAGATGCGAGGATATGCAATACAGTCACGTGTACATGTGGGGTTTCTGGATTTTGGATTTTGGATTTTTCTAAATTTGGGGTCGAGTGATCGTGTGAGAAGGGTTTGGGGATTATACTGGATTGGATTAGCTGATACAATATATGTATAATAGTGATTAGATATATTCAGCAGGACTAGTTTAGCTGTGAACGATACTCAGGTTCTCGAAGGCATATAATTGCAGCGGTGCCCGAGGATATTGGATATGTATTAGTATTAGTAATCGATATTGCGATACCAACTATGTCTATACTAGATACTCATATAGTTAACTTTAGTCTGGTGTCAATCTAGATCGAGATCGATCTAGATTGTGATACCTTTTAGGATCATTCTAAGGATAGGATTATAGTAATCCTCGTGGAACCTTTTATGGGTTACGTTTTCGAACTGCGATTCTTGTGCAAACTGCACAAGTTGATGATTCATTGGTACTTCTTATATTGTCGATTAGAATTAGTTAGACGTGATACATCTATGTTTAATATTCTATTCGTCGATTTGCTTTTAGATTGGGCCGCTTGCCTTTGAAATTGAATTTTTGGGATGCATGTGATATTCTTGAAACTCTGTTAACTATAGTACAGATTCGACTTCGATATTCAACAATCTGAGGTTATGACTAAACATTATATTAGGACTTAAGGGACCAAGTGGCATTAGAAAGAAATACGTTTTAGCTGCTACGAGACCACAGCCTTGAGTACACCTGGCTCCTATCAGTCAACCGTAAACTATCGCTTCTAGAATTCTTACAATTAGCCAATATATATTAATCTATCGAGAGTTTGATTTTGGAAAGATGTGTTTAATCTTTGTATACTACACGAATCTAAATGTAGGATGCTTGTCGGTTAACGCTCTCATGGCTACCGTATTCGAATATCCATGTATAACGTAGTGTCTATATATAAATACTCTAGATACGTATGGATATCCTAGCTGTCGGAGGTCAGGAATCTAGACCCGACCTCTGGCTAGCTCCGATACCTGCGCCACGTATGATGACTTTTACAATTAAATTGCAATCATATTTTTTATGTACTTGCCAGAAATCGAGTCAAGGCTCTAAAATGGCAGCGGATCGATGTGACCGCGGGGTGCATGCTATGTCAGCGCTAGAGCTCGATCGATGAATTCTCCCAGTTCACCGGTCTCAAGTCATAATATATGACTGCTCGTTGACTAATAATCACAGTAGACCCATAACCTTCTGCACGAGATCATAATCACGTTAATTCTAACACGGGAACGTTATGTCCATAACGTAGATAACTGAGCTTGACTAGGCTCATGATCACGTTGATTTAGAGCCTGATACCGTACATGTAATTAGTAATCTTGTTAGAATAAACTAGCAAATGTGATCAACTTTCCCGAACTCCAAGAAGGAGAACTGGAGGTCCGCAGAATAACGTTATAACGTTATGATCTGCTCCAGCGCCAGCATTCGTAGACCGTAATGTTGATACTGGCAAAGGGCAGATGACAGAACCTGATTAATCAAGTTACGGTTTGGCTTAGCTAGGCTCCAGGATGTTCATAAGCTTTTTTAGTAAAAGCATTATATTACAGCACCCTAGTATCAAATTTAAAAAAGCTAGCATAACGATATGATCGTAGGATTTTAATACATTTCTGAAGTATGAAGTTAACTTGATTAGTGTTCGCTTCGAATCCATCTTATGGGAAACATTAGCGAATGGTGATTAATTAATAAACTGTAATCATGATATCACGCTAGCTCTAACGTGGTCGAAAGGCTCAAATCGTGAGTCCAAGAATGTTTATGGATCTATCGCACTGACTACAGAATCTCGGGCCTGGTATGCAGGTGCTCGCACAGGCTACGCTTATCAAGTCGACTTGCATGCTTGGGGTTCTTTAGGGACCGACCTTTTTTAGTCAAAGGGATATATATTGACAAGTATGGATATTGGATAGGACGAAACTCAGCCTCTAGATAGCGTCCGCAGCTGCCGAACGCTCCGACAAGACTCCGATTCATTATGGATATATGTAGTAGTATTGTATCTGGGGAATTAGTCGGACGGAGCCTCATAACCCCGAGCAGTGAAATGGATTGATGCTAAATGTCCTGGGCTGTGGGCCTGATAACGATATTTGATACATGTCGTTCTATAATAACGTTACTTGAGGTCGATTGGCGAAGTTTGCTTGATCCCAATGGCGTCTCGAACTTATTCAGGGTGAAGCCAGCCTGATCTTCGAACGTGATTACTTGGAAGCTGCCTGCTACAGATTCTCGTTTCTATTGGATCTTTGGACTGAGTAAAGTTAAGTCACGATCCCACTCTCAACCAACTTAACCCCCCACCCATTCCCCAGCGCAATAGCAAAAACCACTACCGACAGAACCGCAAATATCCCCGAAATCCTAACCCCCAACATCGCGATACTATCCCACTTCCTCCCATCTCCCTTCGAATTCCACGGTTCCGATTTTACATCTTCAATCAGTCGATTCAGCGGGACATCGAATACCTCCCCATCAATTCCAATCCCCTTAATGGTTTCGATAGTTTGGTCAAAGTCATAGAGTACGCGTAACGCCGACTCCTCTAATGGACATAAATCATATATATCCGCGTTTTCGAGCATATGCTGTACTTGTCTCATATCCCTATCTCCCATAAACCCTCGAAATAGCGCCATTCGCCGTCGTAGTGTTACGATTGATCCGTTCCATTGCCAATTCCCTACTCCCTCGATATCTCGAAGTCGAGAAGCTAGTCTGATACCAGACGAGGTCATGTTGTTGATGTTATTTGGTAGACGATGATATGGTGGAGATGGAACCGTGGATTCGTTGGAGAGGAGGTCGGCGATACTGTTTGAAAGCTGGGTGTGGCGGTTGTATCTGGGGACGTTGCCGTAACAGGTACATAATGCTCGAGGACGTTTGCCTTTGAAGCTCCATTTCCAGGTTGTTAGGATTTTTCGGAGTTTTTCCATTAGGTTGCTGTTTTCTGTGGTTATATGCTCTGGGTGCCGATATATATTTATTAGCATAGTCCTCTGGGATCAACAACTGGGGGTTGATAGATAGTTGGTTATTTTGAGTATACCTCTGACAGAATCCGGCCAGCCACTGGCTTCAATATACTTCCCACCCCTCGTAAACCCCACTCCTCCAGGCCCAGCCTCAATAGCCTCCTTCCCAGAAAGATTCTGCCCGGACTCAACAATCAATCTAGCGGTCAAGTCCACATACCCCTCCCCTTCTCCAAAGGTCTTTCCGATAAACAACCACCCTTCATACCCAACTCCATTCATAAGCTTCTGGAAATGCTTCAACCACGGTGGAACAATAAGATTGCTGATATCATATTTATCCCATATAACTGCAATATCGTAGAAAGTATTCCATGATATTTCGTCAATAGATGGAAGGGATTTGGAGTTTAGATGTAAGAGGTTTAGGACTATTGATAACGCATGGGGACAGTCATCTTCTAGTGTTATTAGTTTACACTCCTTTCCTGAGTAGACAGTTTTGGACGGTTGTTTGAACCGTGGAGATGGAGAGATTATTCGTGAGAAGATCGGTGAGGCTTGTTGTAAAGACCAGGCTGTCACATAGTATTTTATGATATCGGAAGGAGGTGTAGATCCATCATGATCGTTGGAATCAATGTACTCGGAGATTGGCGAAGAAGGCGGAGATGAGGAATTGTAAAGGTGGATTATCAAGTCTACATCTGATGATATTTGATATTCTGTCGGCATGACCGGTAACTCTCTACCAAACGAGAGAATGGAAATTGTGTTGATAGTGTTGGATATTTTAATGGAGAAGATCGTTAATAATGCCCGAACTTGACCGTGATTTGTGTCCGACGCCGTTAATCATGCGGGTTTAAGCGGTAGATATGATGTTGGGATGATATGGAATTTGCATTTCAGTCGATACTATTGAGGATTGTGATGGGTTTCAAAACGTCTCTTAACGAACAAGCGCGTTTCTTTCGCATCACGGCCGGGGTGGTATCATGGTAAGGTTACGAATCAAAAGTAGAGACTAAGCAGAGAGGAAATTTAAATCGTGCGCGTGTTCGATAATTAATCATCATCATCATCATCATCATGAGAAAATGTATGATTTTTTTTAAGAGAAAGAAAAAAGAGTTAAGTAAGTTAAGTAAGCAAAAGAAAGAAGCCCAGGTTTCTAATAACGCCCAGAACACACAGGTTGAACGCTTTCCCTTCCGAATAATTATAAGTTATGAGTGTGATCATAGAAAGCCCCGTTAGAAGATACAATGCCGAATGAGAAGATAGTAAGAAAAAAACCCGAGAATAGATACAGTTGATTCCAGCCACAGAGCCGGCCCTGTGAAATTTGACCCCAGGACTGGATGGAATGATACGAGCTAATGGAACCCAATTATGACCGAGGGCCATTTGCAATGCCCTTGCAAAAACTTGAAAAACAAACAAAGTAAAAATGGTATAAAAAAGTATAGTGATCCACCCAGATATCCATCGCCTCCCGAGAGAGTAGCGTCTGCCTCATCTATTTTCTCTTTCCTGCCGCTGCTCTACTCGTCGATCTTCTTGTGGGTGTTGTCTCTGGTTCGAGTACTCGCCGACTTCTGGTTGTCATCGGTAGTGGAATATAATTTAAAGGATCTTTGCCTTTCCCGGTCACGGGAGGCGATTTCTTTGGCGTAGACCTTGTCGTGCCATTCCTGCTGACTGGTCGTTGTTCTCCATGCGACTTAATTTCCTCGGGCGGACTTAGAGCACTGGATACATCGGATACGCTCTGGCTGTCCTTCTGCTTCGGTGAACTCCTTGTGCTTCGTTTGCTAGGAGAACTCGCTGTTTCCGGTTGTGGGGCTTCGGCTTCTTGAGATGCTACTGCTGCGGCTAGTTCCTTCGAGAGTTGATCGGTCGCTCCTTGTGAGCCGATCGCCATTGATATTGCAGACTTGATTTCATCGCTATTCGATACTGCATTGCCGCTCTCTAAGGGCGTATGAAACTCTGTATCCGTGTTTTCGGTTTCCATGTTATCTTCATTGGCGGGTAGTCCGTTTAATTCTTCTGCCACCTCCGCGGTAACTTCTTCGCCTGTGTCCCCTAGAGCATTAAGGTCTAGGCTATCCAGACTCAAGCGGTCCTCTTGGTCGAGGTCATCGTCAGGAATAGAAGTTAAGGGGCTATCAATGCTCACGGATCGATCATCGACCGGATCCACCACCTCATTGACAGCTTCAGCTGATTTTGATTCTGCTACTGGAACCTCGCTATCAATATCCATTGCATCAGGATCATCCGCCACCGCGAACTGGAGAATATCCACGCTATGTTCCGCCGTTGTTCTTTCATCCTCGTCTTCAACCTCAACCCAAACATAGCCCCGTCCCCTCCTCTGCGCTTTGTTCATCGCCTGCTTAGTCTGGCTTCTCGTGCTTCCTATCACGACCACCTGCTGCAAGTCGACCTCTCGAGCAACACTAGCTCTACCATTCGGTTTAGGTTTAGGTGTTTCTGGTGGCTGTATCGGTTGCTGCGGCAGTGCTTCCACGTATGGGATCTTTTTTGTGCCCTTTGTCGTCCTCAGGCTCACCCTTGTTCCTGGAATCCACGCTCCAGCATTGATGGGCCCTCGATTTCCACTCCTCGGCTTTGTTGCATGTATATTTCCATTGCCAAAACTAATAGCGGAGCCGAATTCTTCGGCGAACGGGCTGATGACCTCCGGTGTCTCAGATGGCTGAAGCATTTCTATGGCGTCCTCATCAAGCTCACTAAGGGGTGACATATCCCGTACGACGTCCATCCCCATCCAGCGTTCCTCAGAGAGCAAAGTTGCACCATGAGGACTAAACGGTTTGGTGTACCATGGGATACCTATCAGCCCCTCTCGATCATCATCTTTGTGGTGAGCCTGTGATAGGGATGCGGTAGCTGATTCTAACGCCTCCTCAGCTGCTCGGTCGTTCGCTTCCTGTTGTTCGCTCGCCCTTGGATTATCAATATCCATCTTGTCCACATCGTCAGCATTGATGATTTCCCCCGCGGCTGCAGCATTTGCAGCTGCTAGCTGAGCCTGAAGTTCATCATCTCGTTTCTTTCGTTCCAGAAGAATTTCTTGATATCGTTCATCAACTTCGCCCGCCATGCGCTCATTGGGATCCTCTCTCATAGCGAGTTCCTGAAGCTTTGCGTTCTCTAGCATAGGTTGGATGACTCGTAGGATTCTACCAGCAGTTTTGCCAGCAGTGTCACCCAAGGCTTTTGGTTGTTTTGGTACGGCTGGGGTTGTAGGAGCCGGTGTCGATGCCAGATTCTCCAACGGATTCGCAACATTTACTGCGGCAGGAGTAGCTGCTGCTGTAGACGTCCCCGGAGCGGAATCGGATATCAAATTTTCGTTTACCTCGGGGATAGGCATAACGGCGAACTTCGAGCGACTAGTAACAGATGATGTCAAGAGGGATAGGATGTCCCTTGAGAACTGATTTACAGTATTATATTGCCGGTCAACGAGCTTCAGCTTGATCTGTCCGAACTCTGTCTTAAAGAAATCTTTGCTATCGAGCCTATAGTAGAAATGAACGATCAGTATCGAAGACTAACGGGGGATTGATTGGGGATTCGACTTACTGTTGGGCTCTATCCAATATTGGTGTCAATATTGGGATGACTGGGAAGTATACAGCATCAATCATCTCTTTGAGACACTCCGCCTGTCGGAGCTTTTCCTTTTCGCGCTTCTTGATGTCATCTGCCAATAGTCTGATTCTTTCCAAGTCATGCCGTAATTTTATAGCGAAATCAAGTCTTCTCTTGAGCTTTTCTTCTCCATCATAATAAGCCGAATAGTCTTTCTTTGTGACCTCGTCGCTAGTAAAATTCGAGGACACAGAGACTTGCAGCCGTTTGAGGAGAGATGCATCGCGGCGGGCTTCACGTTTCAACGTCCAATACTTGCAGATCTCAGCAACATATTCCTTCGGTTTTCGGATGGCGAATCGAGATATAGCCTCAATTATCGTGTTGTATAAAACCTGTGGAACAATCGGGGCGCCTGAAGGTAGTCTCCAGACAGTTTTGGCCCCGCCAGTGCCTGCGGAGGGTCTTTTTCGCTTGCCACCGACCGTGAGCGTCAATTTCGGAATTGTTGCATGACTCTCATAGCCAGGTGTAAGAGCCTTCATTTGCGAATCGCCCCATTCCTTTTCGTAGAAAAGATCTTCGTAATAATGCTGAACATTTCGAATAGCGATGTCCGTCTATCCACTTGATTAGCTAAGGACTGTAATCTCATCGGAAGTCGAGTACTTACACGAAACTCCTTACGCCAATCGCTCGGTACATGCTTATCGCAAAATGCCTTCAGCTGACTTCCATCAAAGATGAGGCTACGTTCTGCTCCAACAGCGGTCCCCCCAGACGGATCTGTTGGAACCTGTTGTCTCATTGAGAGAAATAATTTGGCTTTTCGTGCGCACGTCACATGGAAGGCTAGGTAGCAGCTTTTGTTGCTACACTGAATGCAAGCTCCCATCCTTTGTTTGCAAATATAGCAATGCTATGACAATATTAGGTCAAGAAACTTCCAAGAAAGGAACTCCAAAACATACCAGCTTCCACCTTGACTTGGGCACTAACTCGACACCCTCAACTGGTTCCATGTAGACCATATTGCTAATCGTGACCTCAGGTATCCAGATTGCACAAAGGAGGTGCGACCAGAGAGATGAATCCGTCATTTTAAAGGCACCATCCGTATTCGGGCAGAATATACAATTCTAAAAGTCTATGAGTGCTAGTTTACCATATGTGTAGGAGGTTTGACTTACCACTTCGCGACGAGGTGCGAGCAGAGAGCACCGTCGACATAGCCACTGGCCTTCCGGGATAAAAGGCACGCCGTAACAATCTATTCAACCCAGTTGTTAACATTGCACATAAAACTGAAGCAGCCTCGCAGGTTACGAACCTTGGTGGACGGCGATATTACAACCATCACAAAAAACAATCGCATTACTGTTCTCGCATTCTCCATCGTCGCATATCTGACACCTTGAGTCCTCAGATGTATCCTCGTCATCGTCCTCGTTCCCTCGTTTCACATGTGCTGCATGGGCCGATTGCTTTGGGATCATTTTTTCCAAAGCATACCATTCCCGTTCTATCTTGGTGATCGTAATCTCAAAGATCTCGCGCGTAATAGTCGGGACATCCTGTGACCTTCGTAGATTGTTGAATTGAGCCAGCCATTTGTCATCTTGTTCGTCCATGTCGTATTCTACCATACCAGGCGTTACTGTATGAGGAGCGGCATTGCTCTCCTCTTTTTCATCAATGGCACTCACTATCCTTGCCTCTCCCTCGTTAATACTATCTTGGATGCCGATATTTCTTACCATGGTATGGGGTCTCTGCCAGTAGTCTGACTCTTGGAACCCAACACCTGCCATGGCTCGATCTACATATGTTTCGGCAAGTTGGAAGGGTGTTATCATTTTATAAGAGGGCACGGGAAGGGAGAGTCGCTCATTGTGATGGATGTTGCTCATCGGGAGGATAGGCCTTGAAGGCTTGGGTGTAAAATTGGCTTTCTCCTTCTCTTTCTCCTTATTGTCCTTTTGCCGGGAAGATCTTCTGGTAGGCGTACTCATAACCGGATTTGTGAGATGTTCCTGAGATATATGAGATGAAGATGTTTGAGATTCGTCGTCCTCTTTGCTGCCCTTCTGCCCAGTCGTTTCTGAAGGAACAGACCCGCTTGTTTCAGCTGCAGGCCCGGCTTCAGAGGATCCATTCGTCGGAATTACTGGTGTAGAATCCTCGGACTTCTTCTCCTGTACTTCCTGTACTGCTATCCGAATGCCATTAGACCTCCCGGGGGTGGCAGCTGGCTGGCCGAACGGGAACTGGCCACTTGGTGCTCCATCAATGTCTCTACTATCGTACGCTTGAATATCGGCACTGATATCGAAGTCCGGATGGAATTCAAGATAGCTTCTTTCTTCACGAGGCTTATAGGCTCCTGAATCAGCGACTGCAGCTTGATGCGAACGACCAGAACGGTTGGTTCTCTGGGTAGGAGCGGTCGATCGGACTCTTTGAACGGTGGCCGGGGTAGCGAACGAATGGCGGGTTCTACTGCCTCGTGGTCTTCCTCTAGGCCGACCAGTTCCAGGAGTCCGCTGAGGTGTCGAATTGGAGGCCATCGCGAGATGGGAAAGGGGGGGTGTAGTTGTGATTTAAGATGATCTAGTTGTCCTCACGGGGAGCGCAAGCTGAAGCGTGTGTTTCGAATGCTACCGTGATGGGACAGGGGGTGATAACGGGGAAACCAAAGGCGTAGATGATCGTAAAGGCGTCATATGAAGCCGTAGGTGTCTTGCTGGGAGTCCAGCGGTTGAACTGGAGAAACTGGGGTCGCTGATGGGACTGGAAGGCTTGCTACTCATCGTGCTGCGGGACGCGATCGCGACTTTTGTGCCAAGTGGATTTCCAACATCTGCGCAACACAACAACACCAAAGCGAGCTGCGACTGGCTGGTTGGTTAGCTGGGCTGGCTGGCATGCCCGCTTCCCATCCCGCTTCGCTTGTTCCTTGCATAGCCGGCCGTCAGCCCTATCCCGAAAGACCAGGCCAGGAATTAAATGGGATTCAAGGAAAGGAAGCTGGGTTTGAAGAAGGGCAAGTGGAGGGTAGCTAGTTAATATACGGGGCAAGGTCTGGCGATAGGTGGAAAGGCTACCATGCCTGATTCCGATCCCGAATCCTGCCATATATGGTTAGTCGCACAGTCATGGCTCAATCCGATCCAATATCTCATGTCATGCTCATGGACGTAACGAACCTTCGGGTGTATAGCTTATATTATAAGCTTATAACTGGCAGGTACTTGACTGAGTCCGTAGCTATCACAAGAATTGCAGCAGTCTAGGGAGGGTTTCTTATAGGATAGAATAACCATCAAATAAGATACCAGGACCAGGCGATAGCTTGCATATCCTTTCTACTCCTTCCGTCAAACTGACAGCAGTTCCGTAGTCATAATTGTTTTTGACGAGGTTCCGACGATGGCGAAATGCATCTTTCCATTGGCCAATGCATAACCAGAAACCATGACAAATCCTTGCGTCTTTTCCAGGAAGGGATACCTCGATATCGACCTTCCTGCCGGTAAGATAAAGAGATCATTCTCTCTCTAAACGGGGGACCCTTTCATGAGAAGTGTGAACATAGCATGTCGGCAGCCGTTGTTCTCGTTTCAGTTTGCATTCGCGATGTTGATTTGTCGAAGGTTGTGTGATATTAAATCTTGGTCTTGGAAACATTTCGAGGAAAGGTTTTGGGCCAACAGACGAGTGCGGCAAACTGCAAATATAGCTCTGCTTCCCTTGCCCCACAGCCCGCCAGCCTGCATACAGGCTAATCCTGAAACTGCAACCACCGGACCATGCCATGCCATGCCTACACCTTCCTCTGTCTCAGGAACCCTTTTCCGAATTGGCCTTGTGAAGTTGGAATTTTATTAAATTTTGTATATCAGGAATTGGTGTGTTAAGTTGCTGAGAGAGAGTTGAAGTGAGTCGACTCCCTTTATACACCGAGACTACTATATTACCTAGGTATACAACTACTGAATTAAACACGATAATTGCTAATTATAATACTTACAAAGCAGAATGAGAGACTTCTACAGTTAAAGTTATAGTTTCATACACTTATAATTAGTGTTCCACTCGAATGTTGAATATCAGTGGCGTTAGACAACCTGCTACTTGACTATATATACCCTCATTAAGGCCGACTATAAGATATGCAGACCCCAAACTCCAGTTCCGACAGCGATACTAGAACATAATACCACAGTGATAACTATCGATTAAGTACTTAAGAGAATGAGTTTTCGGTTGACGGCCGACTTCCTGGACTTACGGACATCTTTAGAGGCCACGTGGGCCCCCACAGTTCATTTTTGTCACGGTCGACAAATTTACAACGCTGGGGCAAAGGTCCAAGCTAGGATCATAACCCCATGCAATGCGATCGATCCAATTGATTCAACCCTTAGCTTGTGTGTATATATATATAGTTTCGGGATATATGTATTCATGTTGTATGTTCATAGTTGTTGTCGCAATTTACAGTCCATCGACTGCGCGGATGTATATGGTCAGTAGAATAGATGTTAAGCTAGCTGTACTTACACTGGTATGTATGCTCCAAATCACAAGCCAAAGGCCTTAAGGATTGTCCTAAGAGGGTAACAGAGGCTTGAAGAAGACATATAGGTATGCAATCGAAGAGAGCAAGTTAACTAATGGGAATGCACAATTACTACGAAGATTTGGGGGGAAGCCCATTTTCATTGAATTTTCTTGCGTTAACGTGGTCTCGTGAGTAATACATAGGAAATAAAATCGCTCCAGCAGTAGACGATATTGCTATCGTCAGCATACTTATATTTGAACCATCTCCCTTTCGCCATCACAAAACGTTTAAGCCGGCAGCTCCAGGGATTCAGATAGTCAGAATAATGAGTATGTTAGCTGGAGTGAGTAGAGGTGAAATGAAATAAAGCAGTTAGAATATCAAAGAAACCACAAAGGAAAATGGGGGAATGAAAGTGACCGGTGGGTGAGATGAGGGGGTGGTTAGGATGGAGTGGTCTCGACATCCGGGGTGCGATGATCATGATGAGTGAAAGGAAAAAAAAACCGTGGCTATGCATGCTAAAAGAAACCGTTCCCATAATAATGTGAAAGGAGAAGAAATAGAAAATGTAGAAATCCTTGAAGTAGTCAATGATCCATCAGGTTTGGGGACCGATAGTTGATTGAGACTCTCTAACGACGTCCCCCGCGTGGGCGACACGTTCTGCAGCCTTTGACAGTGCATTCAAATGAACACTCTGAGCAAGAATCGAAGTCGTCGCATTCAGAATCAAAGCAAACATGTGGGTGCTTGTGCTTGCTTCCGACATTCTTGTTCTTGCCTCCATGGTGATCACTATAATCCTCACTGTCTTTAGCCTTCCCCTTGTCCTTAGAAGGCGACTTCTTATGATGATGGTGCTTCTCGTTGGCAAGAGGAACCTGAATCTCAATGACGGGTGTTTTGGGGCGAGGAGGAGTTCCCGGAGCCTTGCTACCTTTCTTCTTCAGCTCCTGGACGTCCTTGTCGAGGTCATGAAGACGGCTTGAAAGGTAATCACGAGCAGCGTCGTCTTTGTTACGCATGGAACGCTCACGCCTAATTTTGTCCTTGAGATGACTCTTCTCATGGCGGAGCCTGGCGTTCTCTTCCTCAAGCCCACTAACATATGGACCAGGTCCAGGGTGAAGTGGTTGAAGATGGATTGGAGTGGCTGAAGTCATCAATGCATCGATCAGTATATAGAATCGGAAGAGGAAACATCATTATATACGATAAATATGCAAGATTTTGAAGAGAAAGGGTACTTACATTCACCTGGATGGAAGGCCGTGATTGGAACTGCACCAGCGGGAACGACAGGGATTCCAAGCCACTCATAATCTTCTTCGGATTCAGAGTGCATGTGATGGCGCGTAGGAGGTTCTTCAAAGCTAACGTTCTTTCCGCCAGCCTTTTTCGTGCGATACATATCTTCTAGTTTTGCTTCTCGATCCTCACGATCGACTCGCTTCTTCATCTTGATGTAGTCTTGAGCGTCTTTGTACTCACGCTCATTCTTGCGTTCTTCTTGGATACGCTCCATCTCGATTGCCACTCGCCTAGCCTTACATGTCGAGCAATCACAGTTGACAGAGTAATGGTAGCTAGAAGAACTTGGCTTTTTTTCATGGTGCTTGTGCCCTGAATGATTGTGAGTGTCACTGGGACCACCGGGACCACTAGGTCCACTGCCCTTTGGTTCGCAGTGGTGAGGTGTACAACCACTTGGGACAAAATATGGGATGAAAGTAGTTGTCTGTTGGGTAGTGGTAGCCGGTTGTGGAGGAGGTGGTGGCGGTGGCCCATAGAATTGAGCGGGGATGAAGTGCCCTGGATGAGGAGGCGGTGGTGACATCGGAGCACCTGGCGGAGGACCACGAGGAGCAGCTTTCCTAGTACGCTTTTCATCTATGCACTCGGGGCAAGTGCACTACCTCAGAAGTTAATCCAATAGTCTTCAAATTCGCTGTTGTAAAATACTAGGACGTATTCAAACTCACCTTCTCGTCGTCTTCCTCACTGCTATCCTTGAAACGACGTCGATGTTTCTTGCCAGAGGGGCCCTGAGGAGCAACTCCTGGGAAAGCGGCACCTGGAGGGATACCACCTGCGAAAGCGGCACCAGGGGGGATACCACCTACTGGAACTGCACCATGAGGGATGGGACCATGGGGAACGGGGCCATGGGGAACAGGGCCATTGGGAGCAGCATTAGACGGGACAGGGTAATAAGCATATTGTGGGTTGCTTGAAGTCCCTCCTTTGAAGTAAATTGGCCAGCCATAGGTGCCATCGGGTCGGTGGCCTTGCATTGCGGCTACAGTTGGTGGGAATGGGTATCCTGGAGCTGGATACCCCCAAACGTAGCCTGGACCGAGGTCAGTGGGTGGTTGGGTGAAGTACTGGGTCCCTGGTGGAACTACAGTTGTAAAGAGAGGAGTTAATCTTAACTTTGATCAATTACTTTGAGTGGGAGGGTATGAAAGAAATGTATCAAGAGAGGATTGAAGGAATCGAGGAAGTGAAGATGTTCGTGAGAAGTCTATTGGAGGAGAGAAGGAAGAGTCTGGGAAAGTGAAGGAGTGGCTGAAGCTATATATAATAGCCTGTGGAGGGCCGAGCAGGGAAACAAAGCAGTTAGATGTGTGGCTGCGATTACCTACCTTGGACGTAAAGTGGCACCGGGATCGGGGCGTGCGTCGGAATAGGAATCTGATAACCTTTTTGATTCGACATTTTGACGACACTTTCTAAACATCACCATCTACGTTAGCTTACTGCTTTCCCAGCCCACCAAACCAAGCTACAATATCAAGCTACCGAACAACAAGGGAGATCACTAAGATTCGAGGAAGCTCTCTTACCTAGATAACCACAGACGATACGAGCGCTAAGGGTTAGGATCAAGTGAAGTCTTTGACAGATAGAGTTCAAAGTTAGAGTAGACGGTAAGTGACAGATTTACACTTTCACCTTATCAAGTAACATGTTCATGTTAGCTAACCACGACGCGTCGACGCGTAGATATCCGGGAACCACAGTCTACATACCTGTCTAAGCTTCGTTATGCACGCAAAGGTGTGGGTGCGGAAGATATTGAGGGTAATAGGGACGGAAGGGATGAAGGGGATGGAGAAGATGGGGAGAGATGGAATAGAGGATGGTCGATGGAGATGATGAGAGCGGGTGAGGGTGAGAAGGAAAAGAGGAAGAGAAGAGGAGGAGAGGAAGTCAATGTCGGACCCACAATCAAAGAAAATAATTCGAAAACGGCTTCAAGCCCACGATCGTTGCCCTCAACCTCAATACCAGCTTGAGAGCGAAATGAGCACTCGCAAATACAACTGTGGAGCGGAATTGTGACTGCTCTTCGGGGTTTGGACCATAAATCCGTTCTTCGCATCATACAGTTGAATGGACTCAGCGTCTGAGAGAGACTTACTTGTGACGGACTTTACAACTTCATATTGATCATACAGAGACGGTATATCAGGATGTCACTTTGCCAGTAGTGTCAACCTAGTCTCCTGCTCCAGATAATCTGGCGGGTGTCTAGTTTGGGGGCTAAGAGAAACATCGATGTACATTTGGAACGGAATCGAAGCTAATTTGGAACTACTAGGTACTCTAAGCTATAAGAGCGAGACTGGAACTACTCTATGAATCGGAATTCATATGCATGTGAATCCAATACAATGGTCTCAAAAAACCATGGAGGTATGTGATATCAAACCCCGGAAGCGGAACAGACGGAATGACCTCAAGCTCTAGCTCCTATATCATCACACTATCTACAAAGTCATCACGGCTCAGGACGTTTACGAGTCGCCAGAAGCATATATCCGCCATGCTGTTATCCTTTGAACACAAGTTGTCTAGTGCCGAGACTGGTTATCCTTGTCGTCGAACCTCGATATCCAAAATACCACACATGAATTGTGTTGTAACCTTAACGGGCTTATTCAGCACCGGTCCCGGCTTGAACCACTCAAGGTTCGATTCCGCCAGACTCATCAGCCAAGTACTTCACAACATATATATAAGATATTGTATCCCGTTTCGCCTATCTCGCTGAAATATAGTAGTATGTCCCAATCCCATGATCATATGATGACGATATGCTAAAACGTTGACTCAATTGATCAACTGCGTTTCGTAATAATGCCCTATAGGGCTGATACATCTCCATACCCTGCCGATTTCGAAATTCGACTCAAGGTAGCGAGGCTCGCAATGCGTCGATATGTCTCTTAAAACACCGTCAACTTGGCTCATTCGAGATATTGGTCATATCTATCGCTATATGGCTGATGTAGGAGGGATATTGCAGCGTTACTAATCAGCTTACTCTGCCGCCGCATAGACATCTGTATGCAGAACCCACATCACCGAAGCGAACAGGAAGCCCATAGTCAGCAGTACGAAGACAATACATGGCCAAGAACCTCTGATCTTGATCAGAACATAATAAATTAGCCATTTTTTACGACATTCTGTATCAGATTATATACACCCACAACATTTCAGACAAAGATTCCTTCCGGTCCGAGTCTTCGGCATTGACTGAAGTACAGAATCTCGTTTCCAGAATATGCCCTTGAGTTTATGCGACGCTTAATGGAGCTTGAAGAGTTTGAATAGTTTGCATAGATCATCGTGACATATCAAGTTTTACGACCTCAAGGGGCCGCTTGTGGTAGCTTGGAAGTGCCACATGCGGTTCCCCGAACTTCGACTCTGTATGACTTGACTGAAGCATGAAGGCGAATACGAGCCACAGCGATTTGAGGAACCGGAATGGAACCTGCATCCGTAACTGTCAACCTTACTATACCTTCTTACATCTATTGTCTCAAGAAGCTATTCTAAGGTACCGACCTAGTTTGAATCACGGCTCGTGCATTCTCATAATACCCCCCACATCATTCTTGACTCAAAAGGATATCTTACTGCGACAGAGGATTCACAAATTGACAAGGCCGGGCAGGATATGTTAGTCCCCTGGTATACCGTGGTATGTCAGGCAGCTCCGGTTTCTGACATCGAGGACCGTGAGGCCCAGTGATGATCTTTCTTGAACTTCATGAATTCAGGGCGGAATCTATTGCTTACCGGTTCGAAGATCTAGGATACGACATCTCCCCTTCGCCCGTATCATGCCCCCCCTACAATTGTCATGAACATTAGCTAGGCCTCTGCTGAGCTCAGCAGCCTATCCGTATACCATCGAATCCCATCCATTTTCTATGGTACTTTCGCAATTATTATATTAAATTCTGATACCGATCTTCAAGGGACCATGTTCATTGCCTCCAATAGCGTCAACTACTACGCCTTATAGGAAAGTCAAAAAAATTCAAGCTTAGGTGGATAGTATATGTCGAGTGCCCATAACGACATGAGGCTCCACATCATCCCCACGACTTCTCCCATCAATTGCCAAAAAGTACGTGACTTTCCCAGGTACCCATCTCCAACCTGCATATCCGCTTCGGTTTCACCGTCAGCACTAATGCCGAAAGACCCTCGGATCATTACCTTGTAAACAACGCATCGTGTCATATTTGCTGCACAAAAAATGCGACAAACGGTATCCTTGTCTACCTCTCTGTCAAGCAAAGAGATATGGAGGGAAAAATTTTAGTACGACGGGGGGAGATGCTGACAGGACCCACCTCGGTAGTACTTCTGGATAAGCAAACCCGGATCCACACGATATTGCAGACCCTTCTACTATAGGCGGACCCGAAACTTAACTTTATCAGTTACCGAACTGTTGTTTGAGGTTTTTGCGTTTTTAGGCGACTAGGCTTCCAATTAGAACGGGGTTCAAGATTTGACAGTTGAGCATTAGTATCCGAAAATTATAGCCATTATGGCGTATTTCGAATTATATGACGGTGAATTATCAGTTCCATAGCCAGCTAGACCCTAACTTCGAGCGGGAAAGGTTTGTACAGGTTTAAACGACAATCTCATGCAATAGGGAAAGCGGTGACGATTCTTTATCGAGTACGTGCATTGCATGCATGGAAATATTCTAAATTTGACTTTGCCAATTTACACTCACACACACACATGTATTGTACCGATTGATATATCTAAATCTTGGTTAGGGAAATGATATCTCGGTTAATTTAATCTAAACATACATACATACTGCCGATGTCCACCACGTATCGGTCTGGGTATGGCACGGATTGGAAGTTCGCAATTGCGAGGTACATGAATGATATTCGCATTGATACGGCATGTAAGAAAACGGAGCTTAAGCATCTCCCGAGGGCGAACGTGGAAGATTAGGGACGGGTAGATTCAAAGGAATGTATCAGATCTTACATGTGTAGATCTCTGACAAGCCTATAGGGCAAGTAGGGGCAGGGAGTTTAGACTGCCTTCAAACGTGTCCGGTCTGGTCACCAGGTATTACTATAGTAAGAGGTACTATTCAAACTTAGGCTAGAGAAAATACTAACCAGCCGAAAGTTACACGAATGTTTTCCTGTCAGTATGCATATATGACTAATCGAGGGCCGCATCTATGCATCCGCGGTTATCTCGATAACAAGCATACATACAACCGAAGTATAACTATTAGGGCCTCATAACGCTAAATATTTGTCATTCGGTGCATTGTGGGTTGGATGAAGCATGGTTCGGTATCCGGTGCTGTAGCTTGAGCTTTGTTACATAATGGAGCTTTTTATCGTTAGCTGGTTCTGATAGTCTTTGATATCCAAGATATTCCCAAGAGAGGACTTCTTCTTTGTGACGGATAATGTTTCATAAGGAGCCTCATGATCACTTGAAAGGTTGTGTGAGCATTGGTCCACTAACATCATGACTTTTCGCGGGATCATATCGGGCGCCCATGCATATGCAACTTCCAACCGAATGTTCCCTTTGACAAATACATTGATTCTGCCTTCTAGGCGTTTTAGACCCTTTCATTCTTCTTAATGACGCAAAAGAAACGAGCGAAAAACAAAAGCGTTCTCCACACTCGAATGTTCCCTGATTGCGCCCGCCTTCCACTATCGATTCTGTGCAGACGGGAACGACCCAACCTCTTGGTTGTACGGAGGCGGTGCAAATTCGAGGGAAAGATACTCGATTTAGCAAAAGACACAGGGCACTAGCCTTAAACGAACCAACAACGTGGTCGGGGGCACAGTTCGGAGAGGACTCCGCCACACCGTTCCTGCTTTGATCCACCTGGTGGAATCACGAGAGATTCTATATTTATTGACCAATGATATTCGAGTATTCGAGGAGTTCCCGGTGCTGTTTCCCAAAGCTTCCCAGTGCAACTTTTCTCTGTGAACATCTCCGCATCACCAGTGGGTACTTGTTGGCAATTAACCCCGCTTTTTGTCGAAAGAGAGATGTTCGAATATTCTGCTGCTCTTCCCAAATAAGAACCGCTGAGCTAAGAGGGTTTTGTGAGGAGCCAATGGAATAATCTTTCCACTCAGCGCCATGCCGCTTCTCACAAAGTACTTACATGTAGTGGCAAACTCAGAATACATGCGGGTGGGTCTGTTGGCATGTTGATGAACATGTTGGAGCTTGAGGGTTTTGGTGCAAGATCGCAGTCGGGTTATGTACTATCAACGAACTGAGAAGCTCCCACATGCGCACGGCTACGTGGAGCTGATAGCTTGGACAGAGCATGCCTCTACCACCATTTTCTCTCGACTAGTCCCTTTCCCACCGTTTGCCTTCCAACTCGATGATTCGGAAAATAACTGTTTAGACATGTTAGTGGCCCGTTAAGTGTAAGCTTATCGTGTTTCTCGGTCGCTTACATCTCAGCTTGGAGGAAAGATCAACTGAGCTTAATTCCTCACAGGGCTGAAGCCATGACCATTCCACCGTGGTCTCATGGTAGCGAGCTCGACGAAACAAGGCCAAACGAGCCGGAAATGATGAGGCACTTGCCGCGGACAATGTGCTAATTAAACTTGGACGGGATTGAGAAAGAAGGCGCCGCGATTTGTGATCCTTTCGACGGAACTTCCCAGCGAATCGGTGGCAATTGGTGGTCTGACCCTTCCAAGAGTACTCGAGCTCTGATGATTGGGTCTTAGAGCTTCTTTCACCCACGCGACCAATCCTATCTCGTCGGAATGTGCAAGAAAATGAGCTAGAATGTCCGATTATGTGCTGTGCAGAGATTACTGCATCTATAGCGACATGGATTATTTGAACAGTTATCGACCATTATTCCCCCCTCTAAAGACACTGCTGGTAAACCTTGCTTGCATATCCACAAGGCTGATGCTCTATTTAGTAAATATCAAGCTTGACACTGACGGATTGTTTTGCCAGTTCAGAGAGTCGAGTCCAGAGGGTCGGCCTGTTTTTCCATGCACATGCGGTGTGATTGTCTCAGAGACCTGCAGGCGAGACAGTTTTTTTTTCATTTTTCTATTTTATTTTTTTCGTTGGGACTAATTGTGAGTGCTCTGTTCTGGGATTCTGGGAGAAAGCGCGATTAGCTCAAGCTTTTCTGGCCGTTTGTTCGTGGGCGAGAAGCACTGACCCCGCGCAGAACAGGGTCGTATAGAAATCCAGAGTTTTGTGCGCGGTAATCTCCATGGAACAATGCGCTATATTGACGGCCACGTAAGGTCTGAAATGGCTAGAGCATAGCAGCTGCGTAAGAAGCTAAGCAGCTTTGAAGCTTCGCAATCGAGCTTTCAGCCAGTTAGTAATACACAGCAGTTATTCCACAGTTCTGGTCGAGGCCTCCCGACTAGGCCGCTGGAACCAACAGGTAAACCAGATGACGAAGTTATTTTCTCCAGGTCGCACCGATGGAAATGAGTGAGAATTGTCCCCCTCAACAGCCCTATGAGAAGCGACCGGACGAGAACCCGTGGAATTGGGATTCCACGGAAATCAAGTAGAAATTTGATTGCATCGTTGTAGCTAACCAGGCCGAAGCCTCTTCCTGGATAGACCAGGGGAAATATCCCTCACTTCATGCTCCTGCAAGAGCATTGCATGGGGGGTTTTTGTGGGAGGGGGTCAGGCAGAAGTCACAAGTTGGGATTTGGGTTCGACTATTTTCGGCATATCCGAACAATACTATTACTTCTATTATACACGACAGAGCGTTAGCCGGACGAACCCTCTTCATCTTCGATGCTGTGCGAGTTCTTGTGTGCGCGATTCTGCATCTGCATTCTGCATTATGGTCACTTGGACCGACCTTTTTGATCCTTTCCTCGACAAGGCCGCCCAATCCACCCCCCTTCGATGTCCGAAGGTGGTATTGCAGAGAAATGTCTTTCGCTTTTGGATGCACGGCCGGCTCGAGAGGCGAGTTTCATGCAGGCCCTATGGCCTACATATGATTGTGATACCGACTGATATGATACATACTTGTAATGTACCTCCAGAAGGTTTTAGGCATCGGCTCGATTCATCAAATCGTGGGCGTGGCAAATCTTCATATGATCGGGCAGCGCATCTTGATATCTCTTTGGCTAGCTTGGCTCTCAGATCGTGAGCTCACTGGATGCAAATGTGGCATTCATTCAACGTTCGGTACATTCTAACGGTACTACTAGTGAGAGGAAGGCAATTGGTTAGCGGGATCGGTATCATAGCGCGATTGTAACTTCCGACAGAGAAGAGAGACAAACCTTTGAGATTCAGTAGTAGCAAATTTTGCCATTCAGGCGGTGGCAGAAGCTTAATCTCCTGGCGTTATACACGTGGAAGTTTGATGTTGGCATTGGAGGTTGCCCACAGCCGTGCAGACGGGTCACTGAGAAAATGCATCGCCTGTTCTAAGTTTGCTTGCTTGTTGGCTCCCCCACTTTGACCTCTTCCAACATCAACCAACATCAATCAACATCAGTCAACATCAATCTTGTCAACGAACAAAGCCAGGAACACTTCGACCGAATTAATTTTAGTTTTATGAGCAAACAAAGGTAGTCCGGTGATGCGATGCTGCTTTGGATTGTGAAGTTAACTCGACGCCTTGTCTTCCCACGGTTAGTAGAATCAGGACTGGTTCCGATTCGATTTTTCTCATGATGGATGGGCTCCCCCCGGTCCCACGAATTTTGCCAAATTTACTATACTGGGTGAGTAAGTAAGTATGTACCTACGGTTCCAAATTGAAGTCATCTGAACCATCAAAATTACCGGTCCAGATACCTTTTGGTTCTTCGATTATGATGCCTGCCTGCAAAGTTCGGTTTTAAACCAGCAAGGCTGCATGGAACCCGTGAGCTCGAGCAAGGAAGCTTCTCCCCGAAGTTGCGACGGGTTGGAGCAGGAAGGCTCGCCAAACCCTCGGTGTGATCGAGATTTCTCCCCCGCTCATTGGCTAAATAAGCCAACTGAGACATTTTGATGACTGACATCGTTCCGGTTCTCTGGACTGTTGCTAGATGTGAGACATACAAGCCGAGAACGAGCAAGGGATTATGCCCTTTGTAATCCCACGGGATTTTCCAATGCATAATCTGAACATGGGCCCTGGGCCGGTCTATCAAAGCCAGACATCCCTACGTTAATATTGCAGGACGGCATATAATGTATCGAATGTATCAAAATCCCGACGGGCCAATGCAAAGAAGATACATATTGGTTTTGAATGAATCCGCAACCGATCATGAAACTTCTTTCCAGGAGAAAGGACAAAGTCCATCGACGGGACGGGTAACGTCTGGGATTTTTTCAGTTCAATTTCAGAGAGGAAGGTTCCGGGTCTATGTCTACGGGGGCTGTCTTCCCTGGTCGCTAGACTGAATACGGCTAGCCTTTCGCACAAGTTGAAATTCCAGGAGTGGTTAAGTGCGCTAGCTGCAGAGATCATTTGGGTGATACGAGGACTCGATCGCCGAATTCTACTGTCTGGACAAGGTCTAGCGAGCCCAAAAGGGTTTGATGGCAAGGGCCATACACCAATGAAAACGCCCGTTATCTCGCTAGACGCCTCTAGTTGCGAAAGAAGGTAGGGGCTAGCTGAAAGTGGTAATCCCCCAAGGTTCCACAAGATGCTATGAAAGCTAAAAGTCAAATCTCGCCCATCAGACACAAAACGCCATCAAACCGTGGAGAAAAGAAGTAGCCAACCAAATCAGAATGCGGAGTCCAGCGCGCGCGTTTTGCCTCCTCATCAAATCGCATACTTGGACGTCTCCACAAGATCAAGAGGAGAAAGAGCAAGAGAAGGAGGAAGAATGATCAATGGAAAACCCCGTTGCCGCTTTCCACATCTGTCGGATATATATGGACAAAGACTGGAGAATGTCGTTGGGACGTGCATTTGCCACTCAGAAATCCATCCCAAAGAGGATTCATTCTGCGAAGCGCATAAACGAACTCTATCAAACCGTTCACTCTTTGGCTGGGAAGGTTTGAAAGCCTCGTGATCCGTGAATTAGGATCGAGTACAATTGAAACGCTTGCCCGGACCGGAGTTTACACAAGACGTCTGCATTTGGACGTTTATCAGAATACGACACTATGCAAGTGAAAAAGCAAAAGGGGTTAATTCGCTTGGATGGGGGTGGTGGATCGATCGCACTCGGAGCTGCAATAGGAGGGGTTTGGATTTTTAGAATGAATTGATTGATTGATAATTGGAGATTCTTGGGTACATTTCTCGCATAATGCCTCAGTCAATATCGCGATACTTCTTCTTGGTTCCGCTCTCGCCTGTTCCATACTTCAGGGATGAGGTGAACCTCATTTCTGGGATGTTGATGAGAGGACAAAGGCAAGAGGAAAAACCCAAAACGTGGCGACGATCTCTGCTACGTGGAGCGGGACGGTTGAACCTGACCCCTCACCTGGCCACTAAATTCCTCAAAAACCGTGGCCTTTCAGGTGCCATACTCCGATTGAAACGAGGGAAAACTGGACGCACGAAGCCTTCACTGCTCCTCGCTCCCCGCTAACCAGGAACGCAGGACGACATGGAGAATGTCTTGGCCACGTAAACTACACTCCACGCACCCTCAGTCCGACAGAAACGTGGGCAGGAATGGAATGCAAAAAAAGCATTCGAATGTTAAGCCCATTAAAACTGGCGAGCTGCGAATTCCTGTCGATATCTTCGCAAGTGCCCGACCGAAGACTGCAACGGGAGAGGTCTAATGGGCTACCAATAGTTCTGGACTGGTCCTTTCATTGAGGCCTCTCGGTTATTTTGTGCAACCTGAATTCAATTTCCCCTCCTGATCGGGCGGTCTTACATTCTGAGATTGTTGCGGAAGGGATCGACCGCCATTTCCAATTTCGTTTTCGAGGGCACCCTCTTTGAATATCGACGGAATCTAAGATACGGCCGGGTGGAAGAATATGGCCGGTCGATCTCGGGGCGAGAAAACTAGTAGATGGTCATGTGTTTCCGAAGCTCCACTCCCGCGATATTTTTCTCGCCTGAAATACGGAATATCTGCAGGGAAATTCGATATTAACAGAAATTGTTGTTTCTTTTCGGGGAGTTTTTTTTCGGTTTGCCGCAATATCAATGGATCATATAGCCGTTCCAGACCCCTGGAGTCTTCCCTTGCTTCATGGGGGCTATGGCCCCGGATTGACCACGTTTTTTTGCCTTATATCACAACAACTTATCACCAGATTTGATATTGATACAATAGCGGTATTATCGAGAATCGTGTCGGATTCCACAAGCAACCTCCCCGTTAGTGGCAAGATGAAGCAAGCCATGCTTAAAGCCTCGATACTAAGATTTTGATTCAGTTTATGTTTTAAATCCACCAAGCAAGCCTGTGTGACACAAAGCAAGTCGTTGCTGAAGATGGTTTCAATTGCGGCGTCTATGATACGAGGAGATATGGGACATCTACCAACAGGACGGTCGCGCACATAGGAATATGACGCCACCGAAAACGGAATGTGATATGGCGGATTTTCCCATCGAAAAAGGAGATTGTGATAAGCGAAAGCGAAAGCGAAGGCGCCTCGAGCACGCCTCCTTCAATGTCTGCCCTGTTACATACAAATTGGTCAGAAAGCCCCATTCACAGAGGGGGTCAGTGGACACGGCACTAGCAAAACGTGGGTTGTCAAGATCCACTCCGCCGGGAGGGAGCTTGATCAAGATGATTGAAAAGGCGGGACGGATTAAAGCGATTCACATTCCAGTGGAAGTTATTGCGATCTGGTGATAGTTATAGGAGGAGGCCGAGATATTGCCAATAACATGGTTCTCTTTCATGTCCTCTTTCGCAAATGATCTCCTGTGCTGATGGATTAACCCGTCTCTGAAAAAGAATGCAAACGTTTAATGCGGCACACAAAGCAAGGGACGTTCTTTTTGGAGAGCAACAGCATTTTCTCGGGTAATTTATTATGGGTATGCAGTTAAAAACGGCGTGATTCTTTCGACTGGAAAACTGGCATGGGAGAGAATGGCATGGGACCCAATTCAACCAATAGAAATACAGGCTTAGCGAGTCTCTCATCGTCCCCTGAAGTGTTCCCGGGGTTATCTTGACCCCCAGGGTCGATGAGTTCTTCTCAGGGTTCATGTTGGGTTTTGTCCCATCGACCATCGACGACGAGCCGGATAGGCTTTTCACGATCACATTCCTGGATTGAACAGCTGAAACTGATCACTGAAAACGTTAAACAGAAAACAGCTCTAACAGAGATAATAACTACAATACAAACGAAAAGCAAGCCATGGTGGACGAAACAATCGAACGCAGTGGGGCCGAGTGGGGCCTCTTTTGGCCGGTTAAGGCCTAAAGGCGTTGCATCCACAAGTTCAAGCTTTTTTGAGGATTCAACCTGAACCAGACGGTTAGAGATGGCTGGCCATTGCCGCTATCACGAATGCGTCGACGTTTTTCCGACTATTGGGGACTAACAGCTAACGGCCAAAGCAGTGTGAGTTGTGCAGCTCGGACCTTTCTTTACTTGCAGCGAACAGAACAGACAGGCGGAACAAACGTAACATGCAATCCCAAATTCAACCAACATGAGCATGGGGCTACTCAACAATCTTAATTAAAATGATATTGCGTTCACGATTGAAGGAGTTTTCCACCGCACCGCACTATGGTTTATAGTCGATATCTTTTAGGATTGGTCCAAAGTATAATGCAAAGATCAAGGTCGTTGACAAGGTTCGGAGGACTTCGTTGGCACGAAAGTCAAACACAAACACTTGTCTTTTGTGGTTTAGTTAGCTACTAGCAAGGTAGCAGGTGGATAATGATTACGTCGAGATCTGATGATATTGCTGGCTTGCAATACATATTTTACTAGGGGTGGGGAAGTGGGAAGGGGTAAGCGTCGAGGATCTATTGGGTTCCCTAGGATTCTCGGGCGTCTCAAGGACCATATGTGGTTTCAGGGAAAGAAAATCAAGACCAGTTCAGAAATCTCAGGGTTGCGGGATCAAGAAAAGCGAAACAAACAAACATCAAGTCTGCGATGACAAATTCTCTCGACGGTACAGTGAAGCGTCATGTTAATTAGGTGCATGACCGATGCTTTAGCGATATGAATCAAGCGAAAAGCCTAATCGTCTGATTCATCAGTGACGATGAAACCACGATCGAAGAAGCTGTCACTGAATTAAACATAGGTATAGGGGATTTTGGGGCCTTCCGTTGACAGTAAATCGCCTTGTGAGGTTGACTGCTAACGAGAAGCCTTCTAGGACTTTAAAAAAGAAGACCCCACCAACGCTACGAATTTAGCGACAGGGCTGTGGTCTTGGAAGAAGCTTGGCCTCGAGGGATTGCGCTAGATACAGATCGGGAAAGGGTTCCCACCCACCGTCATGAGGAGGACCTTGTTAAGGTTGCTGCTATTCCTGGAATACGGCGACTTAAACCCAACCTGGGGGATGTGGTCATACTAATTTCTGATAAAAGAGAGTTGGGTGTGGCCCGAATGTGCTGGCACTGGACATGGAAGTATTGTCCTGGCCATGGGTGCTGTTAGTTAGTGTGAGTTTCTTGGTGGAGGCAATGGTGAAAGATTATGTCTGGACCTTACTAACAAGCAACTAACCAACCAACTAGCTGGGCACTAATGCAGTCTCGGACGATATGGAGAATTGGGATCCCAATTAAAAGGTAATATTGATAGGCGTTTGCAGACAAAGGACGGGGGAGGGATATGTTTAGTATGACCGACCGATAACTACCTGAGATGCATGTGCAACCCTCGTCAACGGCCAGGGAGGAGAAGGTGTTTACGGAGTACATCGGAGCTTTGTACTGCTCCATAAGGCACCCTCTCCACTGGTACCTCCATGGATCCACTGTTGCATTAGGCTGGACATTGGTGTAATGGTGTCTGCCTCCGGGTATCCGAATATTGCGACCCGTGTAGCAGGAGCTATACGGTAGACGCCTCGACGACAATACAGCATGACAATCTTCGGATCAATCGATCAAATAAGATCCTTGCGGAGAGTTCTTTTGCTCGCTCGTTTCTATGACAGCGATATGAGGCATGATTCTCGCAATCTGGGAGCCAACTACTAACCGCACAGAGCTTCGAGAGGTCACATCTGGACCCTCGAGATTGAAATTTTCATCACGGCATTGCCAGAGCTCCCCTCCTCCCCCTCTCCCTCCCGCGTATCGAGAATCGCTAGAGAGAGATTGTCATCGAACCTCCTACCCTCCCTTGCAATTGGCCCGTTTGTTACGATAATCTCGCCAAAGAAAAAATTTTGATTACCCAATGTTTCTCGGGCGACAAATTTGGGAGAGGGGGAATGCAATCCACGTTGGACGAACGAACAGGGGTAGACGAACAATTCGAGACCCAAAACAGAAAAGGCCGTTCTGGCGTCGCCTTCACCGACGCTTCAGGAGCAATCGAGCTTGACCTCCGGGGGCCGTGCCCGGAGTATGCCCTGCAGGCCTCCCAAACGAGAACCAACCCCAACTGGAACCACCACACCATCGATCCGTCATTGCTCAGAAATTCAAATCATATCAGTCGAATCCCGCAAGCACGCAGGCAAGGAGCCCTGCCACTCACACTTGGTCGAATTCAGCATCATCACCCACTGCATTCCTGGTCATTCATGGCCCGGTCTTTTGCTTTTTTGGTTCATCCGGACCCACCACAGAACCAACCCCGTCCCCTCCTCGATGAACCACGACAACGGGTCTGGTGCTAAATGGGAGGACTCGAGGGAACTTTTTCCCCAGCTGTTTCTTTGTCACTTGTCATTGATAACCGCAGCACAGGAAGAAAAATGGAAAAAAACAAAAACAAAAAACAGGAAGACGAAAAAACAAAAACGTACAGGCTTCTGAAAAAGGAGTCTAGGAAAAAGCAATCGCAAATGCAAGGTTCTTGCTGCGCAGCAAGTTCAAGTTTAAGTATTTTTTTCTTTTTGTCTGCTTGCACAGAGTTGGGGTTCGCTCGCCCTATGGCAATATTCCCAAACCTTCGACTCTTAATTGGGCTTGGGGGAGCAGACTCTCGAGATGCATATATTGCTCCTCATCTGCCCTTCGGTCTATGCCCTACCTTTTCATAAGCAGCACCGAATCTCACGAAAGGCACGCCAATCTTCCTTAACGATTACCAAGCTTCCTCTTGAATCTTCAGAGACTCTTCTTATTCGCTTAAGCAGGAGTTTCGTTCATATAAAGTGAATCTGTCCCTTAACTTCACCGACGCATATCAATCATCTACACAATCATCTGCTATAATACGCAAGATATATCTTTGGCAAACAGACAACATCAAAAAGCGTAGTCACAATTCGATAATATCATCGTGAACATATTAAATCAGCTTGATATCCTGGTTTTTCCTTGCATTTCGCTCGACAAAGTCAGCCTGAGGATAACAAGCCCAGCAGCGACCAAACAAGGTTAACTACACCGCCTCACTCCAGCCATTTCCCCACCCACAGTCGCATTCGCACCACCACACAACCATATTAAATACCAGCGATGGCCGCCTACGAGTCCATGGACTTCTTACAGTTTGAAGACGGTGACAGACAGGATACCTTCCATAAGATGCTTGCTGCCACTGGCGCATCCATCAGCCCATTGAATACCACAGCTTCATTTGACCCTTCGATATATTCAAAGCCAGAATTCGATTTCTTCTCAACTTCAGAGACTTCCACTCTTCCCCCTTCCTTTTTCTCTGTTGAGGACGCTCAGTATACTGGATACCCATTATACCCATTCACAGAAGTTCCACGCGCTGCATACCCATACTACGGCGAGGAATCCGCTCTTTTCGTCCAGCCACCTCCTTTACCTTCCAACTACCTCGCCAACGAGCTTTATAGAGGACCAACCTCACCCTCTGTAGCTTCTTCTGCTGCTGAAGGTTTCGACTTCGCTTCCGGTCAAAGCAGCATCGCCTCTGGCGCTTCTACATCCTCATCCGATCACGGCTCGCCCTACATGGCTGCTCAAGAGTGGACCATGAACGCCGAAGACATGTCGACTTGGACTGGTGTCGCTTGGGAACAGCAGCCCGAGCTCAAGGATACCTGTGTCAGTAAGTATTATGGATGTAAATCACCGAGAGCTACTGGAGCTTTAACTAACTTTCAAAGTAGACCCATCTTTGATCAACAATGCCTCGAGACAGTCTTCAGTTGAGGCTTCGTCAGTTATTCCAACGTCGCCAAAACACACAAAGAGGAACTCAACATTCCGTGTTTCCCCATACCCAACACCTTCCGCCACATCTAAGGGACACAGAAGGTCACCATCTAACCACTCCGCTGAAGATTACTTCCCACACACCCCAGCCATGAGCCGTGAGGTCTCTGCCACTTCCAAGGGTGCTGCCAGCCCCGAGAGAACTACCTCTAGCAATGGCGCCGCTCACAGCGACAACTTCTGCAATGCTTGTGGAAAGGTTTTTAGAGACCTAAAGGCCCATCAGATCACCCACATGGACGAAAGACCTGAGAAGTGCCCAATCCCAACTTGCGAATACGCCAAGAAGGGATTCGCGCGCAAGTACGACTGCCAGCGACACACTCTTACACACTACAAAGGAACCATGGTCTGCGGTTTCTGCCCGGGATCTGGCCTCCCCTCCGAGAAGACCTTCAACAGAGCCGATGTCTTCAAGCGTCACTTGATGTCCGTTCACAACGTTGAGCAGACTGCTCCCAATGGCAAGCCAAAGAAGGTTAACGGCCGTGGCGGCTCTGTTTCCTCTTCTGGATCTCCCCGCGCTCCATCCTTCCAAGCCGCATACAAGGATGTCACTGGCAAGTGCTCTACTTGCAATGCCACCTTCGCCAATGCCCAGCAATTCTACGAACATCTTGACGACTGCGTTCTCTCCAAGGTTGTCAAGCCAGAGCCAGAAGGTGACATCAACAGCCATAACCTCGGATCAGTCAATGATCTTGAAGAAGTCCAAGAATCTTTGGCCGCTCACGGTCTTTTGAACTCCGATGGCGCTGAAGTCAACGAGGCTGAGATCTCTGAAGAAGAGGAGGAAGAATCCGAGGATGACGATGACAAGACCGATCCATCCTTCGGTGCTAAGAAGTCTAAGAAGCAGCGCAAGAGCCTTACCGGTACCGGAGTTGCGGGTCGGTGACAATTAACACGCACTCGGGGTGTCGATTCGCACGCCGGGAGCGGTAACTCCAAAGGTAGTGTTGTCTTGGGAGCCAACAGCAAGATCTCCAAGAAGCAAATGATGGCTGCTGGTGGTCGCAAGAGGAGAAGGAACCTTCCTTCTGGTTGGGGAGTCCAACCTGACCGCATGGTCACAAAGAGACGGTGTCTCCAAGTCTACGATGGTAGCAAGCTCCTCTGCAGAGATGAGATGATGATGTCCTCCGCTTGGGAGGTCAAGGCTAACCTCGCTGGTGGAGAGGCCGAAGTCAGTGACTTGGATTACTGGACTGTAGTCCGCGCCAACGCCTTCCACGATGCGGCAAAGGAGGCCAGAGATGCTCAGAAGGAGCAACAGCATTAAATTACTACCTAATTCACATTGGATGCCTTGGTGTTTCCTTTGTCATAATCATTCCTTTCCTGTATCATTCTACACTTTTACGACGTTGCACTTGTGTAACTGGCATTTATATTTTTTTCTCATGTGGGTTTTACAATCACTGGGTCTTCTTTAGGAAGTTCTCTGGTTATGTCTTTGGAGGCTAGCGATTCTATCTTTTCTCATTTCTGTTCCCCTCTCTCTCCTGTATAACAATACCTACTTTTGCTTTTAACGGTCAGGATTTCTAGTCATTTCTTGTTTGCTTTCAACGGTGTTCCGGGCTACTGGGAAATAAAATCGGGGAGTTCTTTTTTTTATTTTTTATCTTTCTCTGTCCTTCCTGTCCATTTCCCTTTTATTCCAGAGGACAAATCCAATCTAATAGTAATGGAAAATCCATTTTTACTATTCTTATTACGAAAGAAAATCTTCCACTGCCTTAAACCTCGTAGATCTTAGAAGACCATTGGTGAGAGAATCCCACCAAGTGCACCGCTCGTCCAACAGTTTGAAGCTTCTGCCAGCCACCTCGCTTAAAAGCACTGTCCGTCAGAGTCGGTTCGAATTCAATACGAGAACGTTCGAACCGGCATGACCTGACAGTTAACGAATTCGAACGAAACGAAGTGGATTAATGGGATCCAAACCGGTGTGTCTGTGTGACCCAGAATCCTGAATCCAAGAAAAAAGACTCACCCGAGTATTACCGGTCTAATGGTTGGGCTGCGATATAAATCGGGTTTAGAGCTAAAGGTGTAAGTAAGTAATAATTTCGCGAGATAGATTATTAAATATAACATGATCTCTCAGCCAATCGATCTCATGATGTACCCATGCAGCTAGGGATTTGGAATAGGAATGATCCGTTCCGAATACTTAATTATCCTTGTGTCTAACTTCTGGAGAATTATGTTGGGATAGATAGACAGACAGACGGCACATAAATCGTCACAGGTAAGTCAGAGGAAAAAAGAAGAAAGAAAGGGAAAAAGGGGGGTGCATGGCTAACTTCTGACTTCTTGACCAGAAGTGACTTTAGATTCTCAATACACTGGTGTCGTCTTGCACTTCTGGATATTGGTTACCAGGTTACCCATGGTCACAGAGAAAACATTATCGTAAGGTGGGAGTGATTATTATCTCGCTTCAACCCTCCCGTCCTGTCGGCCAGAACTGGATGCAGTCGGATTAATTCTCCTTGACATGCAATTTGTATATTTTGCTTTACCTCTAATACACTCTACCTACAAGTTAACTTTATAATTTGGGTGTGCCCGGGAACATCTGCTTATTAACTTTTCATGTCAGCGGCGTGCTACTCACGCCTCGCCTCCCAGGGCTGCTAAAATGAGATTTGGATCTTGTGTCACACGAGGAAGATAAGGCTCTTCTCCTTCTTTCCCAAACAGACGGGCTGGGTTAGCCCCCCCTTTTTTTTGCGCATCCTAGGGAAGACAGGCATTCCCCCAATTACCCAGGTTCATCGTGGGAAAATTTCGATGATAGCTAGCTAAGTTACAGACAATTGAGGAGTTTGTGGCTTGCATGCTGCGTAGTGAAATGAACTGGAAAACTCTCGAGGAAAAAAAAGAGGCTGTTATCATGGTTTTCTTGCTAGCACTCCTGCTTGTTTCTGTGATTCGACTTTTGTTTGTTGGTTCACGATAGCCGACGAAGGAGGGGTTAAAGGTTAGCCAGAAAGCAAATGAGGCGTTTGAACGGGATGTTCCGTTCAGGTTACCTGCCATAATAGAACGAAAACATCGTATCTTTGTTTTCTTGCTAACGCCTGCTTATTTCATTCTACTAGTTAAATGGTCACGTTTCTTCTATGTCATTTGAAGATGCCATTTGAAGGATAGCGATATGCGGTCCCCCCATGGTTTTCATGAATAACAGTTTACGGTATTGTATTTGGCGGTAAGGATTGGTTAATCGATTAGCCACGATAGGAATGAAGTCGTGATCAATTGGATATGGGGCATATATTTGGGAAAAGCTTATTGTATAAGCTTAATTCCTCCACCCCCCTGGGCGCCTATGTTACATGGACCTTATTTTGACAACTTTCTGCAGATAGAAACCTAGTCTCGGTATAGAAACCCCTTTTTTGACTTTCTAACTTTCCTTCGACGGTAGGTTAATTCTGCAGAACATACTAGTTATGTATGTAGAACTCTAGCTCTCTCATGGTCAATTGCAAGGGTATTGTAAGTACCTAACGGCGGCTGGAAGGGGGGGGGGGGGTGTTTACGGGGTTTACGGGGTCCTTGCATATGCACAAACAACGGATGGAGAATGTAATTTCGTCTCAAATTTGGTTCACGGGATCCTTTTTTCTTTATTTGTTTGTGGGTTTTGTATTGGAGTTAACTTTAAAGTAGGATTATGAAGTAGGGTTTTTGATTCTTGATCCTAGTTTTGACAAGCTAGTTTTTTCTTCTTCTTCTTTCTTTACCTCGAATCGAGGTCAGGTACAGATACTTACTCCCCGGGAAGTCAAAAGTATCTTGTATCTCGGAATCTTTGGAGGATCCGAGGACCTTGATCATGTCGGGCTGGAATCGGGTCTAGAGGGCCCACCCCGGTGCAGGACAGGCGGGCGTTTGAAATAGGAACTTAAAATACAATTAAACTTTGTTTACATGTAGTTTGGTCGATGTCACAAGTGATCGATTTGGTAAGTACTTCTTGATTGACAAGTATGCAGGTCATTGGAAGGCTCAAGGTACCAAATACAGACACACATATGTGCATATGTGCATATCTCGGGGTTTCCTTAAAATAACACATGTAAGCCGACATACATCCACGTTCCCATACAGAATACCCATGAAATACTCCAAAAGGCCTCGGGCAGTCTCCTTCTAGTTAGAACATTAGTCGAGCGGGGGCTTTAGTGGGTCAAAAGTGCATTTATTGTTTGATCTACCATATCTGACGTCTGAATAATGGAGAGGTCTTGGAAGTGATATAATAATGACACGGTTTCTAATTCGACTAAAGAAGAGATTTCAAGCATATGATGGTTTAAGGATCCTAAGTGTATGTTCTAGTGGCAGGTGTACAATCGGTGTGGGAAATTTGTATGGCCAGCTTTACGTAATTCTTGTGAAAGGAATAAGTGCAGCAAGGCGATACAGTTGCAGATTGGCGGAGTATATTAAGGTCCGTTTTTTTGTTAAAAAAAACTCGTCTATAGTAACAAAAATATAACACGGTATATTTAGAAATTAAGGAATAAAAATATCTAAAATGTGAGCAAATACAGGTAAAGCGTACGCGATAGAAAACAGAATAGACAAAGTATTTCGAAGTTAGCCACTACATGCAGGTGTATAGACGAGAAGTTGGGTATATATAGAGCATGCAGGGCGGGATCATGTGGCGGATGGTAGGTTCTTGAGTATTTTTAAAGGCTTTCTTCACGGCCCGGATTGCAGCTAAGTATAGTACTAGCGATGTAGACGGTTGGCTATAGCCTCTTTTATGGATACATACGCTTTTGGCTTCTGTCTTACTCTGTACTTGTTTGCTGACGCGGATATAATTCTTGTACACGTCGATGTATTGGATTGCGGGGTTCTACTGGAGGGTATGATATTCGATTGGTAGAAGGATCTTTGGGAACCGGGTTGGATTGTGCTGCTTATGAATTGCGTACACCATGCGGCTTTGGGAAAGACGGTTCGGAGAATTTTATTATTTTTGCGCGGGTTTAGTTATGTCAATATTGAAGGATGGATCCTTTCTGAATAGTACCTCCTTATTGGTATTTGCTTTCTTTCTTTTCCTAGAGGGGTTTGCGGACGGGTAAATAATGTGCATATGACACTCCTTGACCTAGTGGCCTGGTATACGGGAATGGCCATGGACGAGTTATATCATAGCGCTTGAGACGCTGAAAAGGATATCCCGTAATAAAACGAGTTATAAATGAAAACTTAAATTTTAACATGGAGCAAAATTAGGAACAAGTCGTTAGAGAGTCGTGATTGGGGGCAGAACTAGTATGAAACATCGGTCGATTATATTCTTGCTCAACATCTAAGTATTAAAGTATTCGCAAAAGGAATTCTATATTCTACATATCTTCACGTTTCATGCCTCCGTTTAAACCTCCGTACCGCGGTACCCCGGATTGCTGACCTGCATTTTGCTGATTTCCACCCAGAGGGCCAATGACGATGGCGTTGTCTTCCTTCAATTTCTTGCCGGCTCTCTTCACTGCTTCGAGGCATCTATCATCGTTGTAGGTCAGGAAAATCTTACGGTTATGCACCAACCGTTCGATTTCTGCGATATATCTATCAGTGTTCTCGACATTCGTATCTTTTGCCATGAGGACTAGGGTTTGTTGTATCAATTCCCCGGACCTTGCGAGGATCTCCTGTATGTTATCAAGGTAAGGGGTGACTAATTTATTATTTACTGATTGGGCGTACCGGAGACGGTTGTTCTCTAGTGTTGGTCCGATATCGAATGGATATGTTCCGGCCTGAAATTGGTGTCGGGGTGGTCCACTGGGCGGGGGCATTTCGATTTCGGTATTTAGAGCCTGTTGGTTATTTATGGTTGGTTGATTCTCTTGTAGTTGGGTGTTCGCTTGAATCTGGGCTTGAGATCCCGTGCCTTGGTTTTGGACGGATTCTTCGATCATCGGGTCCCGGGCTTGTGCATTATTTTCACCTTCTGCTCTTTGTTCATTTGAGTTCGGTTCTGCTTGTTGGTTATTTTCTGCTAGTTGTTCTTCTTGGATTCGTGGTGATTGTTCCCCTGTTGCTTCACGAACTCGTGTATCTTGAATGATATCCCGTTGATTTTCAGGTATGATCCCATCCGGTTCTCGGAATTGAAAATTAAAACTTGCTTGACGAGATAGAGGGTTTAGAAGGCTTCCAGCGGGGTATAGAGCTCCGGAGTTTGATCTCTGAAGAGCGTTCGCCCAGAATTCTTTGCCATAGTTGGGGTCTCCCAGCTCTTCGGTGCCCGTACCGAAGTACCTGCCGATGTCGTCATCATTGATTTGCTATTTTTGGGGGTTTTCTTGGTTAGAGATTTAGATCTGAGAGAGGTGATAAGGAATTGTATTTTGTAAATGTGTACTTACGTAGCCGGGCCCGCCCTGCTGAGATCTGTTTTCGGGGCTTATGATTAGGTTGTTGGGTTGAGTGGGCTATTTGAGGGTACACGGTGGAAGTTAGTTTATTCGGTTTGGATATATCTATCTGTAGATACAAATCCATCGTATATATATCTAAAGGAGTGATGTAGCTACTGCACCTCAGTATAGTCTTGCTTTGATTCTTCCTATTTGGTTTGGTTCGATTATAACCTTTAGAACGTTATAACAATAGGTTATGCTTTGGGGGGGTTTATGATACATACGAATATCTCGTCGGTGGGATCCGGATTGTTGCGCGCGTTTTCCCTCTGTGATGCACCGGTATCGTTAGATTTACGTAGATTCAAAGGGGTTATATATTATTCAGGAGGATATGGATATTTACCTCAGCTACCATGTTATTGAAAAGCCTCTGGAGATTTTCCACTTTGTTTGTAAGCTCTTGGAGTCGTGGATTTCTTGGGCTCACTATTTCTTCATCTTCCTTCTCTGGGTCTTCTCGAATTATTTCATTGAAAGTTATTTGGTCTCTTGGATCGGAATTTATTTGCTGCCGTATTTGGCCGGCTTGGTTTCGATTTCCTTGGTTTCTCTGATTTAGATTCCCCTGGTTTATATTTCCTAGGTTTATATTCCCCTGATCTCCCGTCTCCTGGAGTGTACTGGGCAATATCCGGATAAGCCCAGGCTGTTCTTGCTGCTGAACCTGGATCCGAGGTTCGATATTTCCTAGATTTTGCTGCTGCTGCTGTTGTTGACGTGCCATGTTGATTAAAGGGAATTCCTTTTCTACCAATCGCGCCAACTGTCGAGGAGGTGGGAGTAACCTAAACCCTGGGACCTCTATCTTCGATAAACTATCTGAATAACCCTCTTGACCAAAAAGCCATATCGGTTTCCAACTCCCCAGTCTCAAAGGGGGCTCCACAGGAGCAGAATTAAGAAACAAAAAACTCCCAGGTTGATAATTATCTGCAAGTCGAAACATGATCCTCGTAGTCAATGGTTCACAATTCGCTCCTTCGAAGAATGCAACACCTCTAACGCTATTTGCTAAATTCTCATCCGGTTCTTTTAAATCATCCCACTGAGGCGGGTCTCTGGCGAAAGAAAAGTATTTGACCTTGGTGTTGTCGTTCAGGTTTCCCCAGTTTATTGTTATACAGGATTGGAAGTTTAGAGGTTCGTCACCGCTTTGGGAGAGGTAGGCGGTTTCGGTGCCGGATCGGCGGCCATCGCGGTAGTGTGGTATATTTTGAGTGGTGGCTTGTTGCATATACCATGCTGTGGTTTGGAAGGGTAGGAGGAAAAGGATGAGGACCGCCTGAATGGCTTTTTGGGGGGTTGCTGGGTTCAGCATGGCTGGGGGATTGGCATACTAGAAGTGCGAGATAAGCAATGATCAGGGTTCGTGATATTCACGTTCGACGTTTCAAGGGGGGCTTCTACATGGCGTGGTTATTGTGGCCACAGCGCTTTGCATGGTGGTATGTATGGTGGTGAGGAGGATTGAGAGGGATATTATTCGCTGTTGGCTGCAAATACTCTCAAATTGTGGAGGTTATTAGATTGCTTGGAGTGTAAATTGCCTCTTTATTATATGTACGTTATATTTGTCTTAATACTAGAAAACTTGTGTAATGGTCGTGGGCTGAAGTTTCGACGTCTCGTCTGGATACTCGTGTATATGCTGCTGAATTGGTGGTTTTGTTGTATTTTATGTGTTGTCTACAGCGGGCTCGAGGTTCAGTCGGCACTATTTGAGTCCCTGAACTACCTCGAGACTGTTGCCTTTCTACTGCGGACTTGTACACAGAGTAAAATATATCTATGGTCTTAGGTTTTATCTCGTGTAGTCTTATAAGGATAGCCGTTCTGTAATTTCTAGTAGCATTAAAGTAATTTACATGGCAGTATCAACTAACATTATTTTCTTGCATGCAAAAATCATGAAATCTGTGCTCCAAAATTTAAATAGACCCCAAAGCTAAGGCGAAGAATGTCAACCCAAATACTGCGGAAACTGTAATCGAGCTGGCACTATTAGGTGTTGGCGAGCCTGTACTGGGCGTCCCGGTGGTGGGGGTACCAGTTTCTTTACCTTCGCGATCGGTATCAGTAGGTGACGGCGAAGAAGCAGAATCCGAAAACCCAGCACCGACACATCGTCCGTTGATAATCAAGGTATATTTGTCTTTAAGAGGCACATCCGGTTCCAAAAAAGTAGCATTCTGCGGTTCAACTTCAACGATTATATCGCTACCGGGAGGACAACAAGCGAAGCCGTCGTTTCTAAAATCATAAGTCGTCCCGGTTGTACCCGAGGGGCATCTTTTGGCATATACGGCTTTAGTACCGGATGTATCGAGGTTGAAGGTATTGAGTAAGAAATCTCCTGCTAGATCGGCGCAGGTGGCGGTGCCGTTGCCGGTATAACAACATACGTTCTGTCTTCCACCCCAATTTCCGCAGGACTCGCGTCTATGGCAGAATCCGTTTGTGCCGCATTCTTGGAAGCCGGTGCAGTATGCATTGCCTTCGCAGCCGGTTATGGGAGCTTGTATTGTGATTGTGTCGGCGTGTACGGCTGTGGCTGAGAGGAGGGATAGGAAGGCGAAGATGAGTTTTTGCTGCATTTTTTCTTTCTTTCTCCTTCAATTAAATTGACGTGGTCTATATTCTTGGTATAAAGAGAGAAAAGATGAGCAGGCTGAGAATTGATCGGGTTCTATAGTATGATATACTATGCAAAGATGTAGAGCGATTAAGTAATAGAAAGATCAGGCCTGCATATTTATACACAAAAGCCTTTTATCTGAAAGCTTGTTATCAGGCATGCCATTTTGTCAAATCAATCAACGGCACTGTCAATTAAAATCTCAGCCGCTCGCCAGTTAGTTTGGGATGTTGATGTTTGATCCCACGGGATCTAAGCGAGTAAACGCCAAGGTTGCCGAGACGTTCTTGTCGCGATCCGGATCGCGACCGCGATGCATTGGTGGCAATTAATTGGAACGGTGGAAGTACTGTGACTCCTTTGATTTGCGTTATCGTGAGCTGACCAGTGGTGATGGTAATGTTGGGGTGACTCCTGACGGCAGTGTGGGGCGAGTCTTTGTGTGTCAGGTATGAGCACGTGCTGGAATTTCAGATAAATTTATATACGGAGTACTTCATGCATAAGTACTATGAGTACAGAGTGATGATTCGAACACCCCGAACTTTTGAAGACACGGGATGAAAGTCTTGTCCTCGATATCGATCGATCGTGAGGATTCATTGCATTGCCACCCTGGCGCCACATGAGAAGTTGTGTGTGTTAGGATGAGTCTTGGCAGCATTTTTGTGTTGGGGTGTTTGTTTGTGGTATGTTTGGCGTTACACCAACACAGATGAAATGTGTTGTTGTTTGTCGGGTGTTTGTCATGTTGATAAATCCCAACACAAACACAGCGAACGATCAAGGCTGTGGATAGGATGAGGTTTGGCTAAGGAGGGTGACTTAAGCTTGGATCGGATTTATGTATCGATGTCGTGTACACTGCAGGTGTCTCTGAGGCCTTTCGTGCGGTATCAAAAATATCAAGATGCATGACCTGCAACCTGATATATACGGTGGGGTCGGGATGCTATTCTATCCTCGGAGGGTTAGTTGGAGGCTGTGGAGGGTCCAAAGCTGGTCCCTTCCATCAAACGTTGTGCGATTGTGAGCGTTGTAAACTTGATTTCGACCTGCAGCCAGCCGGCTATTCAAGCTATCCGAGGAAAGTCAAGTCAAGCACAAGCATCATCCTCAAGTAGCCCCACGGTACCAACCTCTGCGCCTTAACTAGTCGGGCAACCTGCCGAGAACCTGCTTGCAGGGAAACCCCTTTAATCAATGAGTTCAGGAATCCTTATCCTGCGTCATCGCATCGTGGGGATCCCGATCCTTGGCTGCTAGCTGTTTTAGCTGCAATATGCGCTGCCATGCAACATGCGACGACCAGCTTGCAAGATGGACCCTTAGGACAACACACACTTGAGGCGAACCGGTCCATCTTTCTAGCCTGTCTTGTCTTTTCTTGCCTTTTCTTGTCTTCCTCGAGTCAACTGACTGCCGCCTTGTCCTAAGGCTGTTTGCAATTTCCTGATTTCTTTGACGTATGTGAGTAAGGACAGTGCAGAGTGCAGAAGGGACGGGAGAGCGGAACGTTAACGAAGGTGGTATAATTATCCGGTCCACACCCTCTTTGGACGCCGACGACATGTTTTTTTCTTTCTTTCCTTTCCCAACCAGACTGGAATCGATATTACGTATATTTCTGAGTATCAGATCAGACAAGTTCACGCCGATTTTGACTTGTTGACGTCCGAGACTTCCTTTCGTTTTGGATTTTTACCTACCTTCTAACGCTTTTGGCTGTTATCATCCTTTATTCTCACCATGGGACGCAGAGATCGAGACCGAGACCGTGGCTACGGTTATGCCAAGGAGGAGCCTCCGGACAGTTATCAAAAGTACCATGAACAAACATACTGGCCAGAAGAGTCTTCGGCATCAAGAGCATCCAGCGATAGAATCAGCTATGAAGAACCTTACGAGAGATATAATCCAAGACCCTCGAAAAGACGTTCTCGGAGACGATCGAGGGACTATGATGGACCTGGGAATAGTGTTCGGCCGGGTAATAAGAGGTTGATTATTGCATGTGATGGTATGAAAACGCTTTATCTTCTGCTTGGATGGTAGAATGCCTTTGATAGGAATGTGTAGCTGACAAGGAGAGTACAGGAACATGGCAGGATTCGAACGGCGAACTACAAGATGGAAAGCTAAAGCCTCCGACCAACGTTACCCGAATATGCAGGGCGATTAAATCCCTATCCGGATCAAATGTACCCCAAATCGTCTACTACCAAGCTGGTCCGGGTTCCTCGAACAATCCACTTGATAAGATAATAGGCGGTGCGCTCGGTGAAGGTGTCGCCCAGAATATGAGAGAATGTTTCTCTTTCCTATCAAACAACTATGCTCCCGGGGACGAAATATTCTTTATCGGCTTCTCGAGAGGTGCTTTTACAGCGCGTAGTGTGGCGAGTATGGTAGCTGGATTGGGAGTCTTGACGAAAAAGGGATTGGAGGCCTTTGCTGTTATCATGAAGGATTATCAGCATAGATACGAGAAGGGATATAAATCACCACAACCGGATTGTCCGTTTCCGAATAAACCTTCTGCAGCAGATCCGGGGTACGTTGAGCAATTATATAGAATGGGAATGACGATTCCGAATGTTAGGATCAGAGCTATAGGGGTTTGGGATACCGTCGGTGCTTTGGGTATTCCAAAAATCGGATGGCTGCAAAAGTTGGGTGTTCAACCGAAGAAAACGGATGAGATGATGTTTTATGATACTAGTCTCAGTCCTATGGTTGATTTTGCATTTCAGGCGTTGGCGTTGGATGAGAGGCGGGCGACGTTTCCACCGACGGTTTGGGAGTTGCCGAAAGGATCGAATACGGTTTTGAGACAGACTTGGATGGTATGTATTCATAATCCTGCTTGGGAGCCTCTATTAGAGTATATAATGCTAATTGGGATAAAAAAAAGCCTGGAGAACATAGTAACGTCGGTGGCGGCTGGGAGGATCAAAACCTAAGTAACGTCAGCCTCGCCTGGATGATCTCAAACTTCACCCCATTCATCGATTTCGACGATACCTACATCTTCACGGAATTCGAACAAAACTTTCTCTACTACCGTCAAAAGAAACTAAAACTTCGGGCCTGGGGGTTCGGAAAGATCTATGATAGTATGGAAGGGATATACGCCCTCGGAGGGAGTGAAGCTAGAACGCCAGGGGATTATACAAGATGTGACCCGTGTACTGCTGAAAGAACCGGGAAGTTTTTGAAAAATACACGGGAGACGGTACATGTTAGTGTTCGTGTTCGGGTGGCATTGGGTGGGTATGGGATTGATGATGAAGGAGCTTATCATCCGAAAGCGCTCAGAGGATGGAAGTTTTATTATGATGATGGGGTGGGGAGGTATAAGTGGGTCAATAAATTGACGGGGGTGGAATTGTTTGAGATGGATTTGGGACCGGTGGAGAGGAGGTTGTTGGAGATGTATCCGGATGTTTATAGTTATGTGTTTGATGATGGAGAGGAAGGGGGGTGGGTTGAGGAGTCGAGGGTTAAGAGGAGGAGTTTGGGGGACGAGGTGGGAAATGGAGTTCATCAGATTACTGGGGCTATCAAGGGGCTGTTGAAGTGAAGGTCGTCTATTCACTCAATTTGCTTTGAATTTTTTTATATATATTTGATAACTGTGGGGTTTGGGCATTTGGCTTATGAGATACAGTTTGTGGTATTGGTTTGAGCTTTGAAAAAAGAATTATATGGCGAGCGTGTATTGGTTTGGATTCCCCGTTGGGCTTTTATATTTTTATTATTGGGAAAGGTTACAAATTGGTTTGAGGCTTAGCCTGCTGGCGGGGTTTATATGAAAATTTAATGAATGATGTATTGATGTTAGTGTTCGCAGCTATCTAAAATATTGGTTCTCGTGCCGTCAAAGGGTAAGAAAACTTACAATAGCCTACAAGTTATAACAATCTCCTTGAATATGTTCGCTTTTGTCAGTGAAATTAAACCTTTCTATCATAAGCTCTTTATAATCTAAATATCATGGCTAGTATCCCCCCCACCTCCACCTCCAAACAAAATCTATATGTGGCCCAGTGCAAAATCAACCGGCAGGTAGTTTCTCAACATGTGGTTTATATCTTTCAGTCAACCCTGTATCCTATCCTTCGGCTGGGCCCTGCGGATGTATCCTGGAGGGGAAAGATTTTGGAACGGCTTAGATCGTTTATATCTTGCCAGATGGCTTCGAGAAAATAATTGGTCATTGGCAAGCGGTTTGTGATATTCTTTTCTGGTTTCTGATATTTTAGGTCTCTTTGGAAGAAACAGAGAACTTAGCTTGAGAAGACGAAAGATAATCTATCGTCAGGACACGCTGGGGATAATGTTATTTATATCAATGTCGAACCCGCATAGACAAGAGAACTTGATATCGTCAACTTATCTGTGTTGATATTGTTGGATATTCCATTTCTGGTAAGCCCCGACGAAAAGCGCATTTGGCTCATGAACTTTGAGTCAGAGAACCTTTCCTTCAGCCTTGTCCGCAGTTTTGCATGGATCAGTGCTATGTAATCCCACAGTTCCTAGGCGGTGATTTTTGAGCCACGTAGCTTATGTCAGAGTCATTTGGAAAGCAGAGAATGCTGCCAACTGTGGAAACTTAACTGTGATTGGCCAATTGACGGTATGTAACAAAAGTTGAAAGTCGTGAATCATGATTCAATTGGATTTTAAATTGGAATTGGAATTGCGCAGTCAAGTGATGTTGCGTCCGATGTTCGCGTTCAGCCGTGGCACTGGAACAGATATTTATTAGGGGACTCGCGCCGCAACCAGTTTCATTTATATTTATTGCTTATATAATATAATCCTTACGTATACTGTTCTTTGCTGAACCTAGTAAAGCATATCGTAAATATATATTCTTGTTATAGTCTTCAAACGATCACGAACATATTTGAAACCTCCAAGATGGTATTGAAGAGAAAGCATTCGACTGCGGAAGAGTTACTCGGATCCCCGAAGCGGTCGAAGCCTGCCGTTGAAGAAGTGACGACACCGGTTTCATCTCACGGAGACATATTCTCGTTTTGTCCGGCAGAGATTAAGCTTCAAATCTTCAATTTGCTCGAGGAGACAGAAGTCGCAAATCTGTTGCAGTGTTCGAGGTCCTTTTATGCATTCTCATGGGGACTACGTTTTAAATCCGTTATTTTGGACGCGAGCTCAATCAAGTTATTCCAGAAAGGTGGATTGGGTGAGCACGGCTGTCATAAGATAAGGTAAGCCTTTTATGCATACCTTTTGGTGCCATAATATAGTCGGTTCAATACATTAATGCTTCTGAAAATAGCTCCGTGCGTATTGGGAAGAAATGCACCTGGTCTCGAAATGCATCTAAGCTAGGGGCTTATTTCTGTGGCGGTAAAATCGATACGAATGGTACTTTGGATCAACTTCGGGAAGCTCTGAGTTTATTCCCGAATCTTCAGCGATTATCACTATCATATCATATACCGACTGCGGCAGAAAATAATACCTATGTTGCGATCTTTGACGAAATTTCTCGCCATCCGACGATGTGGAGTAGTCTTGAATATCTTGGAATTGAAGCCGTTAAGATACCTGAGGTGAATCCTAAGGGGTGTTATCAAAAGGCAGATGAACTATACGAAAAGCTTTATTCAGAATTATCAACTGAGAACCAGAAGTTCCTTGGGAAGAGGGTGGCAGATAATGAAGTTGGGAAGCTATTGAAAGAGAAATTGGAGACCCGAGGCTTCCCGAATTTGAAAAAGGTCAAATTATCAGCGAATTGCCTGGCTGGACCCATGACAGATCCTAAATCCGCCTATATGAAGCGGACGGGGTTTTATTATATTCCGCTGCTGTTTGCACCTCAGTTGAAGAGCCTCACTGTCGAAACAACTGATTCATGTCATATTTTCGATATCTACGGATTCACTGAGCGTGACAACCTGAAAGGCCGAGCGAAGGCGGAATTTGAAACCGGACTTCTAGATCTATTCTCGAAAATCGCGAAGCTTTCAATCACCACCTATGATTCGCCAAAACCGAAAGATATTCAACGACTGGCATACAGATTCCCCGATTTGACAAATTTAAAAGTCAAAATGTTTAATGACAGACCTTGCGACGGGTACACTAATAACCGCGTTCCGTATACTTCTATTAAGGAGCTAAAGCACCTACAAGCTTTGGAGTTACCGTGGCCCAGAGCTGAAGAAGGATGTTACAAGATAACGAGGTTACAAGGACAGGTAAAAAGCTGGAGGCAGGCTGGGTTGCATGATTTGAAACTGGTTGACTTTTGGGGGAAGAGGGATAAGGGGACGGGATTTGCGAGGGTGTGGTCTGATGCCCATATGGGCTTTCGGATTCAGTCTGGTAGCATAAATCCATATAATGATACGTCTGGATATGAAGACAATCCCCGGAATCCCAATGGCTGGCGTTAGCGGTATCTTGGAGATTATGGTTGCGGTTCGGGATAGTCTTTTCTATTCTTGCGAAGGACTTAGTAATGGTTGATGTACATGTATATATTTGTGGTGTTTTTAGCGATTTATCTTAGCTTGCATTTGAAGTTTAAGTATTCTAATGGTTTTTCTTCCGAAGTTGGGCTTTGATTTGATATTCTGATTACTGTTTTTTCGAATTGAACGTTGCATTTTCATACTTGCACGTACATATTTCGGGAAGAGTTATAGTCGTTTAGCAATGGAATGTAAATTGGCGTTGATTCATGCCGAATAGATTAGCTTTCTAGGCAGCATTCTAAGGCCATCTCGTGAACCGAATTCTCCTTTGAGGTTCTGAAGGGCCCATGTGCGCAGGAAAGCTGACCCCCCCGGTTACCGTTAGCCGCTGGAATAGAAAACCTAACGGTTTTGACATTCACGAAACGGCGGCTACAAGCTCAAGAGCTCTGAGATCTTTCCCCTTCAGTATCACAAACTAAACACCCCCCCGGTGTGTGGTTGAAGTCCGGGTACCACGAGGGAAAGCAGGTACCTCGTTTCATCTTCAAAGTCCTAAATGGGCATACGGGGTTACCTAAAAGACTTCTTGGCTACTTCTGGGGTACTTCTGGCTGTGTGAGTCTGGTTACTGTTTCTAGAATTGATTCTGAGGTAGAGGAGGATTATGCAAAGGCAAATATTTTGTTTTTGGCGGGTATGTGATATGTGCAGTGGATCTAGGAGGTTCGGGTGCTATCGGCAAGGTAAAACATTCTAAGCGTGTGTAACAGCTAGGATTCGATGCAGGAAGGAATATGATAGTGTGGGTCCGGAGACGGCGAATATGGAACTGGGGTAGTTGATCCGATGGATCTTTTTGCCGCTAGATCGAGGATTCAGGATTCAAGATTCAGATTCTTCCGGCCGAGTAAATTTATTTTTTCGTGACTGGCTATATTTTATGCTAGATTAATACCAGGGAAATATTCTTTTGTGACTGTAACGCTCCTTCCATAGCGGCGAAGTAGAACTTTTGTGTAACTATAACTGGCTCATGAGAAACACATGTTCCACAGCTTATTAGTCGAGAGTAACGTGGTTTGCTTAAACTTTGGAGGTTTGGTGCTCATATGCACGAGTTTAATGTCAGGGTGTAGCATTTCCCTCCTCCCTTCGAGATTGAATTGAAGCCTTGAGATTTATCGGTAGGAATGGATCGATCGGGTCGGGAAACCTTTTAATTTGCTTTATAGCCAGTCAGAGTGTGTACTATATTTCTAGGATGGTCATGATCGTGTATTTGTATCGGGAAAGGGTTATATCGATGTGAAATTTGAGCCCCTGGATCCTTGAATGTATCATTCGAGGGGGTTTTGATATTAGGTTCCAATTCTCTTTGTTCTGGTTCTCAACTCCTTGTAGGGTGTTTTGGATAGTTTTAGGATCCGTTCCAGGGTCTGTAGTCGGTTTGCTTCTTGAGGTGTCCAAAAGAATGGCTCTAGCGTTAGAATTGAACAAGCTTCTTCTTGAGAAGTCCATGGATCTCTGGAGCTCATTTTAGCTGAATGGAACTTGAGCGACCTAGCTACTAGAATTATGGTATCAATGTCGGCTTTGCCTTTCTGATCTTGAGGTAAATACTCTTATTACTTTAAAATTTGTCGATAGTTATCGTGGTCATGGTAAAGTTTAGCGGGAAATAAGATAATGAGCGAGTACTTTGGTAGTATAGGGCGATTCTGAGATGAGAAACAAGTAGTATTGCTATTTTGAGCCATGTTTATAATAATGAGAAATGACGGGCGATATGGGCTTCGGAGCAGCGGAACCAGCGCCTAAATAGCCAGCAAAAAATGCAACAAGGTGTGAGTTGCTCACTATGTCATGGAAGTAAATGTAGCAGATAATAGGGAAGAAAATAAAAACAAGTTAAGAAAGAAAGAAACGGATAAAGGAAAAAGAAGGCAGCCAAAATCTCATAGAAGCCCAACTAAAAGATCAGAATAAGCATGAAACTCCAGAACAGCACAAGACTGGTATATAACACGGCTTCGTTTGGAATAGTAGGTTCTGCAAGATTAATCTGCTGTGAAATAACTGTAGGTTGTGGAGTAGTAAAAAAGTAAGTAGCTGTGGCGTCTCCATTGCTATTATCTTGTGTAGTGATATAAACGTGGAATCCGTTAGGGTCGTCGGAGAAGATAGTTTGGGTTGCGGTGGTGGCGGCTGTATTACTGTCGTAGGTGGTTGTATAGTATGATGTCGTCGTTGGGTTCATGGAGATTACGTAGGCGAGAGTTACGGTGCAGAGCGTGGTTGTGTCTGAGCATGTTGCGGGGATTACAGTTGCGAGTGGTGCGGTGGTCTTAAAGGGAAAAATGTTAGAGGATTTGAATTTTGGCGGTTAAGGGTAGGACTTACGTGTGTTTCGGGTGGAATACATGTTGTTTGTGAGGATGTAACCCATGTTGTTAAAACCCCTGGAGTGGCAGTTGCAGAGGACTCCCAGGTGGTGGATGTTGAAGTGGTTGTTCCTGTTACGGACGTCCAGCTTGTCGTGGTGGTTGTAGTCGTCCCACTGGTGAGGGTTGTCGATGTGCTCTCGGTCGTAGTGCTTGAGGAAGTCGTGGTAGTGTCTGTAGTCGTGGTGTCGACTACTTGCCGGAAAACAGGGACAACTTGCGGTTGGATAAAGCCTTCGCTAGCCTAGATGTTTGAAGGAAGTCGAAAAAAATTAGCTTATGATATTCATTATCTGACATATTGTGTGACTGGTAAATAGGGAGAGAAATAAGATGCAAGAAAAAGAGCGAAAATAAGAGAGAAATGGGTTAGGGAGGGGGGAAAGGAGGAGGGGGGTTATTTACATGTGTTTGAAAAGTAATTGAATCGCTGTCCCCCATATTTTCTGTCGCTAACTGTCTTTTTCTGTGTCTTCCAATGATGATGGGGATGGAACTATTCCTTAGGATTGGGACGGCTCCTGTTGGTTCTACATCATCGACTTCGTCATCCGCATCCTCTCCTCCAAGGACTGCGATTATGGATGAATTTGAACCTGTGTAGGGAGTTGTGTCATTGCCACCTAGAACGGCCACGAGCGGGTAGTCCGATTTCGAAGAATTGGTGTTGATGTTTAGAGGGATTGGTTCGTTACTGCCAACGGCCTCCGAAGCTGCAACTTCTGCACTAGTGTCCACAGGGGGTATTGCTCCTACTGCAACGGTTTCTGTGGCTGTGACGCCCACCGTGGCGACCGCGACTTCTATTGCGGTTGTAGTAGAAGGCGCGATATCTATTACTCGTGGATTTGACTCCGTGATATGTGCAGCGACGCTTTGTAGATTTGGGTCGCTTATAGGGACTGGTTCGGTACCATCCGTACTGCCTTTCGTGGCAACTGTTCCATCACTGGGTGTAGTGATTAACTGGGCGGAATTTCCGTTGGATGTTATAAAATATCCATCTGGTGTAGTAGTTTCTTGCCTATCCGCTATGTGTGATTTCACCGCTCCAACTGCTGGATCTTGCCCCACCTTTGCTATTCCAGCTGGACTAGCGTTCACCAAATATGCCAGTGGCATAATCGCTACCAACCCTCGCAACGCTCGCATCGTTGGCTGCCGATACTTCCAAGTTCGGGTCGAGAGCACGTTCCGAGATGGTTGGCTCAGCGTGTAAGAAATAAGGAGCTCCTCGTGGATGTTGATCTCTACCGCGAAAGGGCGTTGAGAAAAATCTCGTGGTAGACAAGAGTGAAAAAAATAAAGTGAGCTAAGGAGTTTGGAGGTATAATCTCCCCGTGGTAGGGGGAGATCATGTACGAACGCAAGCAAGGTCATTCATGGCTCAGACACGATGTGGAAATGGTGGTCGGAAACGGGTATTTGAGGTTGATACATTGTGCTTCGGAATAGGTGTTTGTTAGTGAGTCGGCGTTTTGAGGCGGTTCGGCTAGGGGTTAGTAGTAATTGCACAAAGTAGGGGAACTACTAGCCTGTATTAGGGATTCTGTTAATTCATATGATTTTATTTGAGGTTAATATCGGGTCACCGAGAAGGATCGCGGGGTTAAGCTTTTTGGTATTCGTGTCTTTAAACGTTGCATTTTGAACGTTAACTGCGTTGTTTGTGGAAGAAAGAATGTATTTTGTTTTCTGCTTAATCAGACACGTATTAGGTACATTAGTGCGTTACCCACATGGGGTTCTCTAGGTAATCTGTTTTCTATTATACATTAGTTGCTTTCGCTCGAAAAATTAACCAACAGCCAAGGGCGATTTCAATTGTGAAGAAGACCGCAAGTAAATCGAATGCAAACCCGCTATTCACATGATCTGCTCCCCATCCTCCGAATTGTGTCAGGAGTAGGATACCGGCTGCTCCGCAAAGAGAGTATACTCCGGAGATAGAGCCTTTGAATGCCAGGCGATGGGGTTTCGTAGCGTTTCTGGCGGGTGTCGCAGTAGGGTTTAATGATGTTGACTCGTCTATTATTGGGGGAGTCACGGCGTTTGCCTCGATTTGCTGTAGAGACGGCGAGTGTGATGGGTCTTGAATCGCGTTTCCAATCAATGCTAGGGAGGATACTATGGCTCCTATTTGTCCGATTCCCATCATAGCGCAGTGTAGGTAGGCCCAGCTGCGGTCCGCTCCAACGGATAGGGATTGTAGTGCGCTGAAGGCAGCACATGAGAAGAAGCCTAGAACAGCCGTGGCTAGTAAAGGATACTGTGGTTCATATCGGTCTGAAAAATATCCGACGATTGGTGCGAAAACGAGGGCGGAGAGCTGTGATGTCCCTGTGAGCATAGCGGCAAGGATATAGGCTTCGCGACATGATTTTTTATAATTTGGGTCGGAAGGGAGGACGGGAGGACACATTCCACGTGCTCGCATCCACTGATTAACGTATAGTGGGATGAATAGCGATATCCCAACCGACATCGACCTAGTTTCGGAGTTGGGTTAATTCCTATGAAATGGAGATAACGAAGTTGTCCGGAGATATAACTTACCTTGCCACAAACCCGCCAAGGTAACCCAGGCCGATCCTCCAGTCTTCTCTGCCTGCCTTTAAGGCAAGCCACAACCCTTGGAAATATGTTCTAGCAGACCCCTTCCACGAGGAGTTGGCATTATCAGAACCGCCGGGTATCCCCGGATTCCAGGTAGAGTCATATCCTCCTGTTCTTGATCTTGAAGACCCTCCACTCTGGATGCTCCTGGTGTCCGGTAACAGGGATGATCTTTCATGCGATCGTCCGTCGTTTGCCCCTCTTGCATCTTCAGGAGCCTCTTCGTCGCCACCAGAGCTAGATGCATCGCTTTTCGAGGCTCTCCAGTTTCTCCATAGTCTCAAGAGATTTCCGATCTTCCAAAACTCTCCATGCTTGCCACCAACACCACCTCCTCGCAGTCCTATGAAGACTATGAGAGCAACTATCCATGATACACAGGCAACTATATAGAATGTATGCTTCAAAGCATTTGCTCGAGTCATATGCTTGTCCTCAGACAACTTGGTGGGAAGTGGCAAAAAGAAAATTAATGCAACGAGGGCTCCACAGCCAGTCATGAATCCAACAACACCACTAAGTTTGCCAGTAATAGGTTTAGGAGCGAGTTTTGCTTGTTCTTTTTGTTGTTGGCGTGACCGGCTTCGACTTGGTGGCCGCCATTTGGCTGGTCTAGTTCCCGAGGTAACTAACGTTGAAGCAGTGGATGTAGAAGACGAGGATCCGGCCTGTGCGGGACGGTGGGCAGAACTTGCACGATCTCTGTTCGACGCTGAAGAAGAAGGATCGGAAGTGACAGGGAAGTTGGGGTAGCTGGAATGTCGTGTATGTGTGAGCCTTGGTTCATTTGCTGACCTGGAAGCGGGAGAATCTGGCAATGGAGCGGAAATTTCTGGGAGTACGGCTGTGACTGAAACAACCGTAGCGGATGCACCCATAGAAAACAAGATCCGAGCCAGCACCAGGCCTGGATAGACAGATTTGACTTGTACTACCACCACTAGGGACACTCCCACAAGAATATATCCGGAAACGGCAATCTGTGTGCGTGAACAACGTGCACAGCATTAGTAAAAATGGCATTTTTGAGCTCGGAAAGTCAAATGCAAGACATCGGATGCACGATAGATTATTGTGTCGAATAATCGATATCGTGCATTCATGCAGAGGGATATTGAATCTAACCATTCGTGTTCCTATCCTGTCACTCAAGGCACCCCAAAAGATCACCATAAAAACGGCGACCAGCTCGTCCACGAAACCGAGAGTACCCACGATGCTCCCGACTCCATCTTGAATGCCGAATAAGTCTGTAACCACAAAGCTAAGAGCAGAATTCAGAAAAACCAGGAAGGATATCGAGAATAAACATATTGCGAAGAGATATGTGAGAGACGCATGGAGCGGAATATGTGATGCAAACGGCAGCCTTTCGCGCAGACGCTGGGTAAGAGGCTTCGAAGTCGAAGCCTTCGGGAGTTTTGATGCGAGGAGGTCCACTGCTCGTGACATGGACTTTGGTTGGTAACAGCAAGCTCGCTCTTTCGAGGGATGCTGGTATCGGGTAAAGACTGTATACGAATTCGACTCAGACTGTGGTCATGAGGACGGGTACTGTAATGTAGTGATGGTAAGATTTGTGAGATGGCGGGGTGGGCGGTTTTGTTTATGGTGGTTCCGGGTCTGGTTCGAGCAATCCGGCCAAGGGCATGCGCGGCGCTTCAAGTTTCGGAGTGCCCAAACATGCACAGAACTGCGAACCGGAGGCTTGTTTTCTCATAGCAGGTAAGCTTGAGCAGGCAGGAAAGGAAAGGAAGTTGGAAAAGAAGTTCGCGCGGGTTCACGCGGAGCCCGGAAAGCCTGAACCAACCACTTCGAGCATACCATTACGTTTATGTCGTCTGTTAGCGTGGTGGTCAGCAGGCATTGTGCATGCTTGTTAGGCCTGTGGCTGGAGCTCTGGTAGATGTGGCTGAATGTGAAAGATGTGGCTGGTACAACACAGAATAATGCAACAGTTGAGGTTGTATTCATGTCGTCGAAATAAAGCTTGATCATGAGGGAAAATCGAAAGAACGACAAGCGAGCGGCTGTTCGGTATTAGCAGCAAATTCTTCGGACATGCTCCCAAATGCACATGTTAGCTCTCTATACAGATTTGCTGTTTCGCTGTTATGCCGAATTAAACCAATTCTGTTTTTTGCCTTTCGACATTGCACATTGCATTGCATTGCATTGTAATGCCTGGGATCAACCAGATCCCAGTCGGTGACCCGTAGCACAACAGCCCGATCGATCCCAGAGGATGCTCTTCTGTACTTGTCCTTACATTTACTGCAAGTGGTTTAGTTCTTTTGGAAGGCGAACCTTCCTATTATTGCGTTGGGAGCCCGTTTGTAAATGCGGTTTGCCTGCCACGAACCATGAATCCAGCGGATCAGGGTATCAACCACAGATCTGCAAGGAATAGGCACTCTGGGACTTACAATACATGGGTAGTCTACTAAAAAGATGTGACCGCGGTAAGCTTGTAGCCATATGGCTTTCTTACATGGTAATTAACCCCCGTCAGAGCTCAAAACCAGGTAGAGCTCTTAATGTCCCTGGACTTCCAGGGTAGGGTCCCTGTAGTGCTATCGCCCCTAATGAGCCCATGGCTTATTTGAGCCATCATATTATACTTGAGCAAACAGGTCTAATTCGGACTTCGGTCAGATTACAACTATTCAATCCTAGTTTGCCACTAACTCCGACGCTTCCATGTCCATCAGTCGAAGCTAGCTATAAATCCAGCCTGTTAAGGGGACAGCTCCTGCTCCAGTACCGTATTAACCTCTTCAGAAGATTCGTATTTCCATAGAATATTTTAATCAATCAGAATACAAAGCATTGAAGCTAACCATGCTCTAAGGAATAAATTTCTAAACGAATTGTGGTTTGACGTAGCAAATTCAACCTAGCTTGGCAGCGTTTTTGGCGGTTACACAATCAACCTATATGCAATAAAAATGGTGTACTAAACCTTCTGTCCATTAAATCAAAAATTTGCTGTCGGTTCTCACGCACCTTCCCCCACGTGTGTACAAGTACCATGGATACACAGAAATGACAGCTGCAACTTTCCTGACACCTACGCATATTTGACGCCATACCGATCATTTCAATTATTTTGTGGCATCAATAAAGGGTAGGGGATACTCAACCTCCTGGTTATCTGGGAAACCACATCAAAAAGCAAAAGTTAGGGTAAACAAAAGATAGCTGTAGCCATAACTTCATGGCTATGATAGCACGTTTTCCATTGTCCTGGCTATGGAAACTACCCGCCTGAAACCGTTTGATTTCATGATTTAATTTTTGGCAAGCTTCAGCTTTGGGTCAGGGTTTCTTGACGACGACGTGGATATGATGTATTCTCTACCCTTCCTCGAGGGGACGACCAGCCTTACCGCCCGTTACTTGTCTGCAAGGGGTATGCACCATACTGATGCATTCATTATCGAAGATGTGGCCACCCGCACGGGCCCGTTTTTGCCGTTGTGTCCCAGAATCAGTTCCCATGCATGCTCGGCCGTTTCCTACTGCTCTGATCTACTACATTTGCGGCAGTCGGAAATAAAAAATAAATAAAAAATGCAATAATCTTCTGCTGGTTGCGCTTTCAGGATCAATTGGGCAGGCTTGTGCAAAGCATCTCCGTTCCGGATAACATCGATCTAGAACACGAAGATTGTGTCATTTGGATGTTTGGGACCCCCTCCTCCCCTTCCCATATCCTCCCGTTGCGTCAGAAGACACATGAAAACCATTATGGACCGTCTTGTGGACCGGATTCGACGGAAGCCGAGCTTGACGATCCTCGTGAGCGGCTTTCGAGAACGTGAAAATCTCGTTTGCGAAGTTTGTTTGGTGTCGCTGAGGCTATAAAATCTCTGGCGATCCAGAGTCGAATATCAAACTATTCCTTAATATTGCCATAAACACTTTGGATACACATCTACGATAGATCTTTCCTGCTATTCCGCATAAAAAGACCCTTTGTAATAACATTCCATCACCACCACTTTGCAGCCTTTGTGTCTATTCACACTATCCTGCTTTTCTTCAGATATACTATATATACCTACTACTGCTCGATATCAGCTACTTTCCCTCTTATATACCATAATGACTGCAGTAACAGCAGATGAGCCGAAAGAAGTGGTTTCAGATACTTCACTGGCCAGTAACTCGAAAGAAAACCTTCACGGTGGCTTGGAAACCTTCGAGGCCCCGGTAGTCGGTCATGGTATTCCGATTGTGGATTTCCAGAGCCTAGATCCCATCTTTGAGGCTAAGAGTCGTGCCATAAGCAATGCGATCCAGCATATAGGATGGGGTCGCTACCAATGGAAACTATTTTTGCTATCTGGCTTCGGCTGGTTTGTTGACAATATGTGAGTTCGTATTCTTCGGGATTCGTAAGTTATGACTATTACAAGACTGACTTTTGGGTGGAGGTTCATGGCGGCGGTATCCGCTACACTTCCTACTATTCGTATCGAGTTTAATCCCCCTAACAAAGGCGTATTCTTATGCCTTGGTCAACAAATGGGGCTGCTAGTGTGAGTTTCCGCTCGAGACTTATATGATTTTAATCCCGCCAAACCAGAGCTAACATAAGACTTTCGTATTAGTGGTGCTTTTGTATTCGGACTGGTATGGTTCTTTTTTGGAAATGTTACTTCGGATCATCGCAGTTATTAACTTGTAGTGATCAGGGATCCGATGCCATTGGCCGTACCTTGTCGTTTAACATGACCCTACTCCTCGCTGGTATCTTCGGATTCGCTGTGGCCGGTGGTCCGAACTATATTGGTGTCGCCTTCCTCATGGCTGTAGTTGGCCTCGGTGCTGGAGGCAATATGCCCATCAATTCCGCCCTCTTTCTCGAATTTTGTCCCCAAGAGCAACAGTGGGTTCTTGCGGTCTTATCAGTTTGGGTTCGTTTTTGATCCTCGATAATTTGTATGTCTCTTCTGGTAATCAGTTGCTAATTTTTCTACACAGTGGTCTCTGAGTTCTGCTTTTCTGGCTCTTCTTGCTTGGCCATTCCTTATGAATTTCTCCTGTCCATTGGAAACAGAATGGGGGAATTGCCCCCGTTCTAAAAACATGGGCTGGAGATACTTGTACATCACCATTGCAACTTTCACTCTAACTTTATGGATGGTCCGGTTCTTCTTCTTCAAGCTACACGAGTCTCCAAAATACCTTTTAGCGCAGGGACGGGACGCAGAAGCCATCGCTGTTGTTGATGCAATCGCTAAACAAAATGGCAAGGAAAATATCTCATCCGTTCATCAACTCGAGGAAATAGAAGCAAACGTCCGCCTAGTCAGAGGTTTGCCACCGAAGGTGGAGGTTGGGGAGGAAAAGGAGGCACCCGAGAGGAAAGGAGCTATGGCTGAAACTGCGCAGATGTTTGTGAAGAGCTGCTCTATCTTGAGTGGAAAGCAGATCAGAAGTCTCTTTGCCACCAGAAAGCTTGCCATCAGCACTTCTATGGTTATGTTACTTTGGATGACACTCTGTAAGCTTTCTTCCGTCAATTGAATCCAGTACTCTCAAAGAGCTACACTAACTCTCTATAGCGATCTCTTGGAATACCTACAATCTATTCCTACCCGTCTTCATTGCCCAGCAGGGTATAGAAAACGGGAACCCGTCTTTGAATACTACATACAGAAACTATGCTTTGATCGGAATTTGTCAGATTCCTGGTTCTTTTATTGGTGGATGGCTTATTGAGCAAAAGGCCTTGGGGCGTCGTGGGACTCTTGCCCTGGCATCTCTACTCTCAGGGGGCTTTTTGTTCGGATATACTCAAGCAAAATCCCAGGATGTCAGCCTGGGCTTTCAGTGTGCATCAGGTAAGTTGTAATTTGTCAATTCTCACCTCGAGGGAAACTGAGAAAGTTCTGTTACTGATCCATCCAATGCTCTAGCCGTCATGCAAAACATCATTTGGGGAATTCTATACACATACACACCGGAGATCTTTCCTTCACCACAGAGGGGCACTGGAGTCGGACTTTGTAGCTGTCTTAGTAATCTAGCTTCATGCTTCGCTCCAGTGCTTGGATATTACTCTAATGTGGGGAAGACGACGATTTACGTTTGTGGCAGTCTTTTCGTCTTCGCAAGTGGCCTGGTTAGTGCCTTGCCATACGAAAGTCGGGGAGTCGCCGCTCTATAGGTGGAATTGTGGAATAGCAAACCTGGTATCCGCGAGGTACTTTCTATCCAAAATCCGATACCCCATAACTTAAATATCTTGAAGCGGAAAGAATAGTTCATGTTAGTGTGCTAGTTGATGCTAGCGTATCCTAACGAGTTTGTTGAAATCGCAAAACAGGATGAGAATATTATCGAGACTACAAAAGATGCATCGCAATGTTTGAGTCTTTTTTTCCCTAAATCTTGACCATAGTACTTTTGCCTTTCATTAATTCATCGGAGGTCCGGTGCCCGTTTTTGAAGCATTTTCTTTCTCTCCCGTTTCTCCTTTGTTCACATGTTGTGTAAGCATCGAGCGCTATATTTCATTAACTTCTTGAGATCTTGCATTGCATGCATTGCATTATAGTATATGTTTCGGCTTTTCCCCGGAAGTTTCTTATTATAAGGTTGACTAAAAAGTATTAAACTGTACGTACTTAGACACGAAATGTGGTTGGCTGGTTCGTGTATCATCCTCCTTCGTTCTCCCATCCTCCTCCTCGAGCTCCTCTTCCTACTACTACTGTGTATTTAACTTTCCAATGCTTTTTCTATTATATTTTTTTATATCATATCACTTCGAAGTTGTGCTGTGCCTCAAATCTCTATAATCTCTGGATCGAATACACTAGCTTTAAACTTTGAAGCGCGGAATATGTCGGACGACAAACAGAAAGGATATTGGATATTCACGAGCATACTATCTTTCGTACATTGTTTTATGTTGCTTTGTTATTTTACATAGACCTGGCTTCACTCAAGATGTCGAACGCGAATGTTTATTACAGACTCGAGTCAGTATAGTCGCAAGAAATGTTGGAATTTGGTACAGCAACACGGTTTCCTCACAAGCGATTTCTTTGTTTAACTGCAAATATTAGACGTACATGTACATGTACATTGCATGTTTCATTCAGCGAAAGGGATGTGGACGCGATTTGGAGGCGCGGTCTTCAAAACAAGACTTATGCTTATTGGCAATATGATACCGGTATACTTACCTCGTTTAGGAATTTTCCATTGCGAGATTTGAACTTTCGAACGGAATATTCCCAAGCACCCTAGTTCGGCCACAAATAATCGACACATCGATATCAGAGAAAATTGTGAACATCTACATGGCGTTTCAATTCTTCGAAAGATTAAGACAGATCAATCGACCCTCATCTGCCGATATACGTAGACGGACATACCGTGTTACGAACCGCATTGGTCTCAAATCTTGGACGGCCCCTATCTTTCTAGCCGCTATCAAACCTTTGTGGTCGGAGGGACAATCAGTTTCGGAGGGCGGTGAATCTGAACAACTTCCACCTTTCCCTGATCGGATTTCTAATTCTGCTCGATACTTTCTTGATTCTGCCTGTATTTATGCATACCTATATCTCTGGGAACAAGACTACGTATATTTGCGTCGGAGCATTTCATATTTTGATAACGATCAGGCTTGGTCTCGTTCTCTGAGGTGGTTGGCGTCAGCTACAAACTTGAACTCAAACCTCCGAAGACTCAATATTACGACCAATACGTCTACTCCACAAGCGGAGATGAATAATTCCACGATAGGCCCCGTGGTTATGCTGATTATGATGCTAAATCAATACATCGACGCAATCACCCACGGTATCCTCAACATCTTATACTCGTTGACCTCCTCCATTCCGCTCCTCAATACCATTCTCTGGCCTATCAGTATTTTCTTGCGCCTCAGGATTCATCTTGCACCACAGAAATCATTGTTGGGGGTATTACTTGCCCCGTTGAAGTTAGGTGGATGTGAGAACGTGACTGGTGCTGTCGTTGCTGGAGCTGGGGTTTGGTGGTTGTATGGGAATTGTAGGCCGTTTAGGAGGGTGGTGGTGAATATCAAGAGGAGGGCGAGGAGAGCATGGGCAGCCTTGAAGAGGTTGGATTTTGTGGGAGTGGTTAAGGGGGTGATTATGGATCCGGATGCTCCTGTGGGGAAGACTAGTAGTGGGTTTAGGATACAGGTTAAACGCTAGGGGTCTTCGATTGATTCAATGGATTGGAATAGTATAATTCGGTGGATGGACGTTATGCTATTCTAGAGTAGTAAGAATGCAGTATAATCGGAGGGGGTGTCCTAGTAACGTTGGCGATTCATATGATTATTAGAAAGTTGAGATATATGCACACGACACACTTGAGATTCATGGTATTGTTTCACAAAAAAAAGACGAGCTTTGGTGGTTTTGCTATCTGGAATTGTGTTTTTTTCTTGTTTGTGGAATAATTGTAACACTGCAGTTTGACTGATCTCCTCGAGAGATGTTAAGAGAGAAACTCTTTTCTTTATCTTTTCGTTCTCGATAAAGTTCTTGTTCCTAGTTGGCTAATTAATAACATCATGAAGCAGTGCAGTATCAATTTTGTCTCCAAGAGCTTCATACTGTACTTGCGACTCTGCACCCCACTCGTTTCTTTTTTCGTGGAATATTGATCTTGAGTTAACCTATGCATGCGCATTTATGTCTGTACAACCCCGAGTGAGAGCTGCATGCGCGCTCTGTGGAACCCGTCTTCGCGGCTTTCCGAAAATAAACTTGTACACTTTTTCTCACATACATATGCATGCAAGTTGCCTCGATATACTATAAGAAAGAAAACTATACTTGTTCATGCAAGCGTTCGGGTAGATGCTGAAGATGTGGGAAAAGAGGGAAGTGGTTTAGTTATGGACTTGGAAAAGGTACGGAGGTGGACCGGGGGAAGGTCCTGATTCGGTGGAAATGGTGGATGGTATTGGTACGACTGTCTTTTTAGTGTGCTTATGCAGGATTGGCAATTTTCGTCAGATGCGTCCCTTTCGAGGGGGGTTAGCAAGATTTGTCTGTTATTGATTGATGGTAGGATAATTGGAAGATGTTATAATATTAGACTGGGGTGAGCATGCGCATGCATATCTTCGTGGTATTTCAGGAACCGCACGAAATTCGTTGAAGCACAAAGACACTGGTTAGGATTGAGGCGAGCGAGGCGAGGGTGATATCTGACATCATAAGTATATTATGACACTAGGTGGAATATATCTTTGAATGCTCCATGACGTCTTATCGTCCCATTCTTTGAATCAGTCGCGAAGATAGGAACCTAACTTCTGGGGAAGGATGAGGTAGTTATATCAAGGCTATCTGTGTATGGGTTCCATCTAGAACTGCGAGATGACGAAGGAACCGGTCGATTGGAATTGCGCGGAGTCTCTCGTCTGTGACAGATCAAGCAGTGACGTGTTTTTTAAGTTGTGTATAGTTAAGTAGGGATTATTATAGTTTGATAACTCCACCTCCCTGCTGGGATATGTGGTTAATATAGAAAAGCTCCATGAATACAGGCAAAGATTACTAAGCAGGGACCCGGATCCATGAAGTTCCGAAGATGTTGAAGGAACTCCCTTTGGCGCTAAAAACAAACCCTAGGCTAAACTAGAGGACTTTTTTGGTTGTAGTTTAAACAGTTCGACCGGCTGCTGCGGTAACAAGTTCATGCATGGTTAATATGATTAATAGGCGCAGGCGCGCTAGTACTTTGGGGAATGTGGGTATTGAGGATAAGAGATGCATCCAGGGTTGGATATATTGCTTTGCTTTCTATGGACAAGAGTATTAGCATGTCGTGGTTTCGTGAGTATTTCATTTTTAGTTTCAGGTAAGCTTAGAGCTCTCGAGAACTCGGAGTTATGATCCAGATTAGATGATGTCGATAGTTATCTGGTGTATCGACTAGGGTCGAGGCTTTGGATATTAGCGCTGGTTATCCTGCCTTCACAAATAAGTTCCGTGAGAAGCTTCCCGGTCCCTGGGGCGTTACAGATACCCCAGCAGCTATGACCAGTAGCTACTGCCACATTTCTCATCCCAGGAACCCAGCCTATTGAGGGACCGGGTCCAATTTCGCTATAAGGAAGGTAACAACTGGGTATGATAAGTCAGCTCTAACAGGAAGATGTAAGGTATTTAAAGTTGAATCGGTATACGTACGCTTGCATAGCTGTGACCTCGCCCTTTTCTAATAATTCGCTTACTACGCTGATATTCTTCATGATTTGTCTGCACCTTCCTTCGTCTACCTTCACGTCTCTTGCGAATTTGGGCAAAGGGGCGAGTTTGTCCACGTCACCACAGGCGTATATTTCGTCCATGCGAGGGTAAATCTCTGGGGTAACCAAGCTGCCGTTTTTCAGTTTTATATTTGTGAATAGGGCATGTGCCGACACCGGGGTTTGTGTGGAGATAGTGATACTGTGGGCTCGCTGAGTCGAAACGGGTATATTTGGAAGAAGCCTTGTCGTCCAGGGTCCTGCTGCCACTACTACGACTTCTGCTTCTATGATTTTTGTGTCTCGGATACCGTCGAACTCGACATCTACTCCTTTAACCTTCTTGTCGTCATCAAGAACGATTCTAGAAGCATGTCCCATTATGACTTCTAGATCCTTTGATTCTTTGACTATCGCCTCGCAAAAACGTCGAGGGTGGACTTGAGCTGTCGATTGAGTAGTCCCCAAGTTCCCAACCTTGCTGATAACTCCTTCTCGCAACCAATCCGGGACACCGGACACATGGCGGCTGGATGCTTTCCCTTCTGTGCAGCTAATTTCGAGAGTATCGAGTTCTCGGTAGCCCCATCGTTCCCGTCCATTGAATTGCTCGGACAAAGCTGCATGAAGTTGATAACTAAGGCGTGCGAGAGAAGCGGTATCGTTTCCGTGCCAGTCCAGGGCGAGAAGGCCACCAGCCTTTCCAGATGCGCCACAGGCGATTGAAGAGGCCTCGATTAAGGTGACAGACGGATTGGATTCATGATGAGACAGGTACTAGGAATCATGACAAAAGAGTCAATGGCGACTGGATAAATAAATTTCTTATAGGAATATATCTCCAGGTACAGGTTCTTGCCTACATAGGCTGTCGAGACACCCACGATCCCGCCTCCGATAATCACGACCTTTTTGGGCATTGACAAGAGATTTGACGAGTACTGTCGCAACGGAAGTGGCTTCTGCAGGCTCTGCAGGCTCTGGCGATTTATTTTCGGGGCGAAGCGATGGCGATGGCCCGCTGGAGACGATGATTGAGGAAGGTGAAGAATCTGCAGTCTGCGAACGGACGTCATAAACTCTGTTCTGGCGAAGAAATTCCAAAGTGGATCTCCAAGACCAGGAACCCACCGAAGCGCGCCGCCAGACATCAGTTTCATCGGCAAGCAGCCACTGCAGACCGGGTCTGAACGCGAAATATCTCGATATCATATCACCGACAACGGCAGAATATGTGCATCTACCTGCTACATCGTGCGATTCCTCTTTTCAGCCTGTCTGGAAGTATACTATATCTCAGGATGTCGATTGTCAATTGTCTGGTCGTGAAGTTGATGGGCGGCCAACTCCGCCAAACAAAAAACCCCACCAGCCAACGCAGGTTTTCGATGTGGCTGTTCCAAATGCATCGCTTCTCCTCATGATCAAACTGCCCGAAACACCATCCGCCAACGTTCCAACAGCCAACAGTAAGACGAGGCCAGCGTTGGTCTTGGAAAATCCAACTGTGGTGAGGTTTTAACAGAAAGTTGTCAATTACAGGTTTTAGGATCGAAAGTTGGATTGGATCTTGGATTGGATGTCAACCAAGGTGGCCTTCAATTCGGCGCTGGATTACATGCCCAGATTACATAATTAACGGGGCACCGTTGAGACGAAAATAGAACTGAACGGGCTTCAATACCTCGGGCCGACCATGCTAACAGAACTGCAACTACTCCGTCGATGTTGTCAGTGCAGTATGATTGCAAAGATCTTACGAGTCCGAAGCCAATGCTCGTATTCGATGACTCCCTGCGTTCTTGCACATGTACATGATGCTATGAACTGAAATATCCGACGAAATCGCGCGCAGTGTCGCGGCACAGCAAAGTCGTGCAGCACTCTCGCCTGCTGTACGCCAAGGTTTAGGGCCCGAAACGGGTCTCACGGGTCGACACACCTGAATTATCACCGAAAGATTTTTTCTTCCCTTTCTTACTGCTACACAGGACGAGCTTGCGTGGATGTCAGCCGCCCATGCTGCCACCCAAATACATCATTCCAGTTACACCTTAGTCGCAAAGTTGAGGCAGGGGCCTGCCCAGACGTCAAGCCTTTGAGCCTAGTCTACCAAGCACTTGCCAACAGAAATCCAACCAACATTCGAGAACCCAATTTGTGTTCTGGATGAATACGAAGAGCTGCGCATTTCGAAGTTACAGGTCCAACTTCCTCTTCTGTTCTGATCACCTCGAAGGATCTGTCATTATGCTATAAGCAACGGACCAGGTTGCAGTTGGATTACGCGAGGCGTTGTTTATAATTAGGAAACTCCAGTCTCTCTGGAGATGATGCACATCTTGCGAATGCCTTGAGCTTTTTTGCTAGAAAATCTCTGGTTTCTAAATGTTTTAAATTTAGGTTCCGGTTTGCGAGAGAAGGCTGGTTGGCGGTACCTTCCTCTACTCCGTGATTCAGAACGATTTTCCAGTTGCCTTCTGAAGGCTTCTTTCCCATCCGCTAAAGCCCCCCTACATATGTTCTAGATCCGTTTTCCCCTTTCCGCCTTTTTTTCCTTATTCAGGCTCTATCTGATGTGGAATCTCTTGTCCGTGGAGACTTTCCATGTTTTCATGAAGATGTCGAAAATACCCAGGGCTGAGCTGAGGCCAATATCATGTATCAACATTGGCAGGATCTCTTGGCTGTTAGTAGCAACTCCTGCTAAGCCTACCGAAATACGGATCCAACACACGCGGCGGTAAGATATGATGTTGGCGAAAAGCAGCTGCTTTGTTAGCGTGTACCTTTTCTCGTGGGATAGGTAAACTCTAATGGTCACAAAAGTGGAAGGGTGACTAAGGGGAACCAGGGTTTTCAATTTCTTGTGCGGCGCCGACCCTTCGATATAGGCAAGGATTACGCATCTATAGCACCTTGACCATATCAATTGAAGGTAAAAAAGGTTTTACTTTTCTCCCGCATAACCGGGACCACAATTAGAGTGGTACAGCGGCTGCTATGAAACTCGGTTGTTTCTTCTGTTGGTCAATGAATGTACCAGATGACTTTTGAGGAAGAGGCTATGATTGTTTGCAATTTGGGGTCGATTAGACCAGATGAGACTTACGTACACCTGAGCTACTGCTCATACTGCATGGTGGCCGTTGGATGTTGCATGTTACACATGCATCGAGCTCCCTTATAACCCCAGCTAGTTAGCCTTGATCCCATGAAGTGGGATTTAAGAATATGGATTGCCTTAAATATATTGTTCCCGCTTACTTCTGGTCTCTCTGGTGGATTAATTTCTTTGGACCCGGCCCAGTGTTTTTCCCTTTCCGATTCCTTTCCATTTTATGATACGATATCCCTTTTTTGTTTCAACCAGTACCGCGCGATTACTATTGTCTTGAAGTTTCAAAACATCGATATCCGGATTTCTCACATTCTTGAGGTTTACTACAAGCGGAGGAGCTACTGGGCAGCTTGGTATCGACATAGTGGCTGTGTTATCTTATTGTTTTCCAGAAGGCGGTCATGGTTTACTCGCGCCAATGCGTTTTTCAAATGTATGAAAAATTCTCCGGGCAATCTCGCCTATGCGAGCATTGTCCATAGGTACATATGCATTTAGACATGAGTCGTATGGCTAACGGAGACTGTCTTGCTTTAGATTTCGATATGGCGTTATCCTTTCGCAGGTCGTTGGGATAGAAATTTTATTTGATCAAGATATATGTACGCTCCTTCCTCCTATGACCCCTTTGGCTTTTGCATATTCATGAGAGGCTTACTAACTTGGTGCTCAAATAGTATATCGTAAGTTACACTTGCAAATACTTTAATAGCTTCAGCCTTGATTGATATCGATAAAATACAAATTTGGGAAATACTTTGGAGTCTCAGCCTCTAACAATCTATTTCCTCCATAGCATTGTCTCTATTATGGATTCACAGTTTTATTACTCTCTTCACAACAATCCTTACATACCTGACAATAAAATCGATACGAACAAATAATTCTCCTTCTCGACTTACTTCGAACTCTACCATAGCACTATCACAATGTGATAAGGTGTCGAGAGTTGTCACCAGTGCCCTGGATGTTATTACCGAACTTTGCGTTGTTCAGGCTCTCTCTCAAACACGCAGCATAACGTTGCCTATGCTTTTTTATGTAAGTTCCGAATTGCGAAGTTGATTAGTTATGTCAGATGATGAGAGTTTCGGTATTTTGTCGGCGCACAATTGAAAGAACTTTGCTGACTTGAAATAGTATCTGGCCGAAGCTTTCATTCATGTGCTTCAGCTCGTCTGCCTACGATTCCGACCAACATCTTTCCGAGGCGCTTCCTCTCTCTGTCTTACATTAGTTCTTCTCTTCAGTCCCTTTATTATCTTGATGATTTTAGCGGAAAGGAAGTTGAATCCTCTGGCATTGGTGTTTTTGTTTATTGGCACTGCAACTCATATCGCAAAGGCGTCGATAAATTTCTACCAAGCGCAAGGAAGTGCTGCTGGCCAGAAGACAACCACGACGAGAACTTTACAATGGCCTTTATGGCTAACACTTGCCTTTTCATTGGCTACGACTTCGGTATTTATTCTGTGCGGCTTAGAAGGGCTGATTCTAGCATCTCGCGGCGGATTGGAGAAACTCAGAGCGGATCTGCATCCAGTCTTTTTGATCCCTAGCATCATCCTGGGCATTTTAAATGCGCTAGAATACTCTGAATCCCATCAGAAAAAGAGCAGCAACGCAGGCGATTTTAAATCCACTGACTCACAGGCGGACTACGCAACTTCAAGGGGGGCGATGGATGCTGTCGCGATGTTCGTTTGCACATTCCTTCTCTTCTTGCAGACGCCAACATGGGTTCAATTGATATCCTATGGTTGCATTGCGATTACAAGTACACTCGCTGTATTCAGACTTTGCAGTGCGATTAATATCAAAGCCGACCTACCACAAATCGAAATTACGGAAGACGACAATAACGAGCTTGAAGATTACAGTGCCACTCGGAAGCTGTTGGACAACGAGGAGATCAGCCTCAGGAGGAAGAAATCGCGACTCCAAGGGAACTATTACAGCTTTACTTTGAAATTGTGGATTCTGTTCGCCAGTCTGCTCGGGACCAAGTTGCTGTTGGAACGCCCCTCGGCCTCGCATAATACCCGTATCGACCAAATCACTTCCAACATCCATTCTGATGCGACTCCCCAAAACATGACTATGGACATTGTTGTCAGCTACTTTAAGGAAGATGTCAACGGTGTCGAAAAGTTTCTTCAGGAACTTAGAGCGATCGGACAGCTTCAAGCCTTGAAGCCTAATATCATCATCTACACCAAAAATAATGAAAGCAATGTACAAGAGTTACAGAGACGCTTCGCAGCCACTGAGGTCAAGGTACTACCAAACGAAGGTAGAGAAGGAGGAACATATCTACGTCATATTATAGACCGATACGACACCCTCGCAACCCACACACTCTTTATCCAAGCCGAACCACATTCTAAATCCCGGCTACTTAGTCGTATCAAGCTTTACTTCGACCCATCCCGAACTGGAATGTTAGACCTTGGGTATCGAGAACTCAGGGGATGCAAATGTATGGATTGCAGAGATGAATACAGTTGGAGGGATACGATGGGACTCATCCCAGACCTTATGGCTCAAGCACATCATATTAAGTGCGACGAGAACACGCAAGTTGCGACATCATACAAGGGACAGTTCATCGTTTCTTCCAAGAGGATTAGAGCTGCCAAGAAAGCCCTGTATGAAAATCTTAACGAAAAGCTTGTTGGAGAGAATAGAGTGATAGTTGGCGACCCATTGGAAGATCGGATTGATGCACCCTTTTTTGGGTACAGTCTTGAGAGGAGTTGGGCTGTTATTTTCCAATGCGCTGACTTGACGGCAATGAGGGATATGTGCCCTGGCCTTACCCTGTTGAAGAAGGGATTTGGTGATTTCGAGAAGGCACGGCCAGAGGATTGTGGATGTGTAGATGTTTGAGTCATGCCTGCTCGCATATCTTTTTCGCGAATTCGGCCGGGCATGCAGATTGCAATTTGCTTTTAATCTATAAACCAAGATACCTTATATGCATATGCATTAGCTAGAATACGGGAACGGGGTTTCAGGAGTTTTTCTTTTCTGTCAAGGAGTTTTTGCTTTCTTCGTTATCTGTCAGGGTTTTACTCTACATGTTGATTAATTGTCGGGGCTTACGTATACACACGGCTTATATAATATACCATTGGTTCCTGGTTCGGGATCTGTTTTAAACTCATCGCTACTTTTCTCTTTGATTCACTTTATAAATTTATTACACCTAATTATTCCCGCGGCGTCCATGGGATCCATACCCCTTTATCGTCTCCAGTCTTTGTAAAAATAGCTTAATCTTGATTAACTCCAAGTCAAGATCCACTTTTGTGCTCGGCCCGGGTTTCTGATCTTGGGCAAGTGCTTATGTTAACCATCAAGGTGACGAGGCCTCTGGGGTTTCTTCTAGATATTGCATAGAGAAACCCGTATCAATATTTCGAGGTTACATTTGTGGCTTGCCAAGTATGTGAGCTCAATAGTGAGGTAGATAGTTACTGACTTAATACATCTTCTCATGTGACTAGACTGGGTAGGCGGGTCACGGATATATTGCGATCGATCATGATATCAGGGGCTATTTAAATTGATATCATGATAGTACTCCGTATAATGTTAACGTTACGACTTGTGTATGCATTGCATTACACATGCATGGTTTCCACAGTATACTTTTAATTGTAATTAATTCCGCAATTTGTCTTTGGGAAAGGTTATTTGGTGGACTTGAGACTGCACTTTTGGTGCTCTTTTGTGCAGGAGAGTGTTTTTTCTTTCTTTCTCGTATTGGCTTACGTTGACAGATGTCGACAGCTGCTCCACTTAGGGGTTGACCAATGGATGATCCTTGTAGGCTTGTGGAGTGGGTCGAAGGCCTTGCGTGATGGTGGGCAACGCAGATTTTGCAACATGCGACGATGTTAGATCATTCGGGTTTTTAAAGGTGTAGGTTGGAATTTAGGAAGCTTCAGAGATATTTCGCTGATGAAAAGATATCGATGCTGTTAAGTTAATTGTCTGCCCGTATATCTTTGTCAAAGGCAAGCTGTTTTACGAGGGGTTGATATGGCAATTTATGGCTTCTGCGTAACGTTACCATCTTAGCAGGCTTATGTCTTCCAGTACATAATTGATACCAGAGACTTTAATATCTTTGCTGAAGTTTCAAGTATTACTTTAAGATACGAATAGTAGTAGTAGCTATGGAATTAAGCATACAGGGGAGCCAATATTAATAGTCATGCAATTATGGCGACTGGTTGGAAAGACTTCAGCCAATTCGCCCTGCGGAGAAATGATTAGCCTATTTTGTTGCTGTTGCACAAGTGATCACAACACATGATTGTTCAAAATGTAACACAAGGACGTTGTTGCACTAACTGAAGGATCACGACCGGGGGTTGCTCAGCCTCACAGTTTCATTCTCCGTTCCGATACATGGATCTATGAGCTTTCACCCTTGCTTATATGAAGCCAATGTCATCACCTCAGTTTCATTGCATGGCATCCCAGTTTCCCGATAGATCCAAGCTCTATGCGTTTTAGGTGAGCTATAAACTTTGGTGACACTGCCATCTAAATTTATACATTAAAAGCAAGGGTATTCGCAACTTCCCCAAATTCCGCTCTCCATCATCGATGCATCATGTCTACCGAATCAACGATACGGACTCTGACTGCTCTATCGATTTTTCCGCTCCAAGCCACTCGGTTCATCTTCACCCCGTCGTCAATACGAGAACGGCAGTATCTTGCCCTATTGGCGGTCCAAATTTCAGTTGTATGCTACTTGGAATCTGACGCACCTGATCCTGCATTTCTCTGTGGATTTTTGACGACTTTGATTTCGTTGAGATTATTGCCGACGTTGATATGGGAGAAGTCACCTGATACTACGGATCGTAGAGATACTGATCCGGATGGGTGGTATGTCACTGAGCAATCTAGTCTGAAGAAATTCCTCTGGGGGCTTTCTTGGATTACAACTTTGAGAGGGATACCATGGAATTGGAGAGTGAGGAATATACCTCCGCAGCCATCTTATGCCTCTCGCTGGGAATACCTTCTAAAGAATGTTGCCGTGGTTTTTGTGTATGGATGTGTTTTGGATGTGCTGTGGAAGATGAGGGTTTTATTCGATTTTACGAAGTATCATGGGAGCCTTGAGGGGTATGGCAGTTCTGCTAGTCGGGGAGTGGGGGAGATGGTTGTGAATAGTGTGTTTGCGATGGTGTCGATGTATGTGACTACGGTGTTTAATTATCAGATGATGGCCGTGGTGGTTGTTGGTGTTGGGATTAGTAGGCCTGAGGTATGTTCGTGGCTATGATATTATTATTATTGTGTGAAGGTAGTGGACTAATTTTGATCCTTGCTGGGTAGGATTGGCCGCCAGTTTTGGGTCCTATCCGAGAGGCTTATAGCTTGAGCAGGTTTTGGGCGAAAACGTGGCACCAGTTGTTCAGAAATGTAGGTCTAAGTTCTCCATCTTGTCGTGCAGATTATCAATAAATTCAGATCGGAGGACTGAATGGTCTATAGATTTTTGAAAAGTATGGCCGGGGCTTGGTTGATATCCTTGGCCTTGAGCCACGGAGCTCACAGGCGCACAATGTCACACGATTACTCGCATTTTTCATCTCAGGGCTCATTCATGCGATACCACTTTCTGGTATGCCTTACCTTCGAGGTTTGCCAAAGGACAAGAATACGCCCTATAGAGGGAGTGACCAAATGGTTTTCTTTGGCCTACATGCGATCTTATGCTTTGTAGAAGAGAGGTTTGTGGTATTTTATCAAAACATAAGAGGGGATGGCCCGTCGAGAAGCTTTGAGCAGGTTTTAGGGTATCTTTGGGTGGCTACTTGTCTGGTTTTCACGACTAGGTATCTATTTGATGAGATGGAGTTGAGTGGTATCAATGATAAGAAAGAGGTGGTTCCCTGGAGCTTTGTAGGCATTTTGGAGACTGTCTTGGGGAGGAAGTTGTTCGGTGGTGATGCATTGTTCGATAAGGAATGAGCTGGGACTCGCATGCGTAATATCAACCTCGCTTTTCTGCTCGAACCGATTCACGCGTTTTGTTGATAACGTGGGTATCGCGTTCTGTATATAGGTAACGTGGTATTTCTAACTCAAACTATTCTAATTTCTGCTCAATCGTGTATTATATCGACTCAAACCCTCTTCCCATATACCTTGAAGCCGTTGAATTTAAATGCCATGCAGATGGGGATAGAGGGAGGTCACTTGTTATTCATGCTCTTATTGTTCCTGCGACCATTCGAGGCCTCCACCACTCGTCGTTTCAGAGAAATAATTTACTGACGATCTTTTAACTGGCACAGAAAAAACGTGTCGTCCACTCTTCGAGAGATCATTGTCAGTCTCTCACGCACCATGGATGAGCCTGTATAAAGGACTCTCGCTATACGATGAAAATGCCAACTCAGAAGAGAGTACTTGTCCCCGCTAGCCAGGAGAATATACTACAATCCCATGTCGGAGTGATTCTTATCACCCTTTGCGGGGTGGCAGGGCTTCTAGGGACACTGGGCATCTGTATGTACGGTTATGTGAAATTTAGACGGGCGAAGAGGGTCAAGCTTGATAAAAAGTTGGAACACGAAAGGCTGAAGGATTCGATTGTTCACCTTGCTAGGGTAAAAACCGATGAAACGTCGACTTCGAGGAGGAGTAAAAGCTCTGAAGGTACTATACCAAAGCGTCCGACGAGTTTTGGGAATGACTATGCAATGGTTGGGTTTGGAAATTGTCGAAGTTCTTATATGGAGTCGATTACTGGAAGTTCGAGGGGCGTGTTACCTGGTGAAGTGGTTCTACCGGAGACTGGAGCTTCAACGGCTGGGAATATTAGAGGTACTTCTGCGGTCTTGACACCGCCTATGACGCCGGATAAGTGTAGGCTTCCGTCTATACAACATTGGAATCTACCAGGGTGTCCGGGACTACCGGAGCCTTTGACGATTGGGAATAAGACTATGTTGGAGGTACCTATCCCACCACCTTTGGCGATTAGGAAGGAGGATAAAGAGTTACCAAGTCCGCCGATAACTGAAGGGAGGAAAATGCAAAGATGGGAAGAAGTTGATCCGCCTCTATTTGGGGCGGTTAAGAGGGCTTCTATGAGGCGGAGAGCTAGGAGTAAGAGTCAAGATGTTGAAACATCAAGTCTAAGAAGATTTGGAGAACTTGAGGCTAGAAGAGGGAGCTCTCGAGCGAAGAAAGAGAAATATAAGAGAGGGAGATCTGTGGATAGTAGTAAACTATTAGAAGGATTACCCTTTTCGGAGAGTCCAAGTTATGAGACCGTGCGACCGGGGTCAGAGATGGCAGTGGAAGTTGTTGAGCAAAGTGGAATGAATTTGGGACATGAAGGGTACAGAGCATCAATTATTGAGGCTTATGGGAGAGAAGAGACTGATGAGGAGAGTGAGTATGGTGATGATGAGGGTTATTTATGGAAACCGTTACCGAAGCCGCCGGTGGAGAGCGGTTGGCCTTTGGGCAGGGCTGAGATGCCGTAATGTCCACTTTATATACCTGCATGTATATTACTTTCTCGTATCTACTTTTCGGTGTTGAAATATATCTTTCTGTACATATCAATACAACGTTTTATAGATTAACGGCTGGTAATATTATGATAGAACTTTGAATTTGACTGATGGAGGGCACACGCCGTGTATGAATATCTATAGCTAAGATAATTATGACAATGTAATCCGACAGTTGAGTTTTAAAAACATTTTCCTAAGCTTTAATATGTATATTTCCTCTGAAATTCATAATTAAGAAACAGCGGGCCACTTAGCCATCAAAAACTCCCGGTGTATGAGGGGTTTTCGGGCCCTAACGTATTAGTCTTCGTTTTGGTCCTCGAGTTTTCTGCAATGTATATTGATAGGCAACGGCGATTCCACCCGGCTGACACAATGCATTAATGCTTTCGAGGCCGTCTGCGCCGTGGATTTGGTGAAGTAGTCCGAAGGGAGTGTAACAATGAAGATATCAAGTCACGATCATCAAGGAAGTTCTCGCTCTGCATAGTGGGTGGAACAATTCTCATAGGTGGAATTGGGGGAGCCGGTGGAGGAGGGGGCATGTCTTTCCAGCCATGCTCCCATTGAGCTATTGGGGCAATGGCTTGGTAAGTTTGAGAACTATTGTATGGGAGCTGCGCATGTGGCGGGCGGGATAATAAAGGGTTGAATGTAAGTGGAGGAGATGGAGGAGGTGGAGGAAGATATCTCCGGGGAGAGCGAGACGGTGGGGGTGGTGGAGGTGGTGGTGGCGGAGGCGGAGGTAGAGACGGCTGCCTTATATTCTGCCAGAAGTTACTTTCCATTCCATGAGTTCTTCTATAGTTACTTCGAAATTCTGTCTCGGAATTCTCGGAATCGGAGTCCTCTGGAGGCGTATCTATATTTTGATAAGGTACGACACTCCTGAGGGACATTGGGTTGGCTGTAGCCATCTGCGGGATCTCTATTTCTTGTAGAATCATATTGAAAATGTCTTCGGGCAATGCTCCCAATCCACTTTTGCGGAGTACTTGCTCATATATACCTGGCTGCTGTGGGATTACATCGCGTGTCGTTAGTAGCTAAAATCATAGAGCTGGTGTTAGTGTATGCCTCAACAGTAGTGATAATTAAGGGAAGGAAAATAATAGTTACATCAGCATCGGGGTCACACAGATGAAAAACAAGCAGTTTCATATGACCGGGTTTTGTTCCGTCAACTAGGTTGAAAGGAGAGATCCGGCTTTCGTAGTTATTTGTGTAGATAAAAGCGCCACTTTCCTATTCGATTCGAGGGAATCAAGATTAGCGTCGTGATTAATCCCGTCTGATAATAATTGCTTATCAGCTTAGCGCTATAGCAGTTTTTGAATCAGTATATCCCGCAACTGACGTGACTGATCTTACCTTGAGTAAAATGGACTCTATTTGTTGGGTTGAGTTCATGATCAAGGAATGCTTTTTTCGTCGCAAAGCTAGTCGAGTCTCAGTGATGTTTTCCTGAGAATAGTAGTATATTCCCGTTGCAACAATCCGTTCATTCTGAGGGATTACAAAGGGTGTTAGTTTGAAGAAATTTGAAACAATAGTATGGTTGGCCGTGGATAAAGGGAACCATACGATCCAGCCAGCAAGACTCCACTTTCCACCGTCCCAGGCAGGCCTTTCAGGTGTCAATTCGATCTCAGCTATTCTCACGAATACCTTGGTCCTCTTCCCCTTTAAGGTTGTATCCTGGAAAAGGGGAGGAGGCGCCCACATCTTTTCGGGCAGCAAATCCCAACGATTGGCCACCAGAACGTGATCATCCTTCAGTCGAAGGTTATCACCATTTCGGCTTATCTTTCCTTGCAATTTCACAATGTCGAACGTCATTTTATCGCCGGATTCAAACTGATTGAGTAGCTTTTTGTATGTCTCGAGGTATTCCAGTTTTGGCGTATATAACCTTGGTCGGTACCAACTCCGAGGGGGATGTGCTAGATTCCCATCTGTAGACTCATCATCTCTATCCCTCGTACTAGATATAAACTCTTTGCATCTTGATTTATGCCAGACGCCCCCCGCCATCTCAGCCAAACAGTGGTCGAATAGCGGTATAAACTCCGTGAAGAGGGTCTCCAGGATAGGGTAAAACAGCTTTTCATCCCCTGGTTTCGATAGATTATTGATGTATGAGATGATCTCGGTCTTTTTACCATCTTCTGAGATTTTTAGTTCGGAGGGCAGCCAGCAATAGGCATTGTCATCGTCCTTTACTCTGTATCTGGATGGATAGTTTATTGTTATAAATTCACCATCTTTGTATGTCAATGTTTTATTGTAGCTTATGGGATACATTGATGGTTCAAGTAAACAGTTTATACCTGCCCACTGATGGGATGGGTGCGGTGGAAGCGGGAATGGAGGTGGGGGCGGTGGAGACGGTTGCCCAATCCATAAATCTGGGGGTGATATTGTTTGAGGTGGAACATTGGCAAGTGGGATTTTCAGCGAGTCCGTGGCTATTTAATCGAATGTGGTTCAATTGATATTTATATATCTCTTAGATATAGATTCATGTACTGATTCAAGGACTTACCATCAATTAGAGCATGCCTCACACTATCACCCACTAGCCCATGCCTTTTCCATACTCCATCAGTAACAGGTTCGAGAGAAACCCCTTTCTCCTGCAGAGTCTCGACATAAGTTTTATATGCTGTCAGTTCGTCAAACCAGTATGTGATATCTTCCCGATTCCAGACCGGCGACCGTGGATCGTCTTCGCAGTTTGATTCTGATCTTTCGCTGAGCCATTTGGCAACATAATTTCGATCTTCAAGCTTTTTGGTCCAGTCTGGTAGATCACGGAATGCTATTGAGGCTTTTTGAATGGATAGCTCCCGGCCCCGAAGCCTTTCGAAGGTGAATGATTCTTCGAGAACATGACGATATTGAGATATTTCGACTAACTCCCAGTTCCGCATAGAACCTTTTGGACGGCATGAACGACGTCCGAACATTTCCCTTCAATATCTGGTTGGCTTGCGAATTGGGGAAGTAATATTGCTGGAACCGATTAATTAATATTTTAGATTATAATTGGGAAATGGAGATACGTCCGCAATGACGGGTACTCCCGCACTAATATATATACCTACAATACCTACTAAGCCTATGAGTCGTCAAGATATCAAGTATGTGAATAGGACCGAATGTTCCGTCTTGGCAAGGATGTGAACTTTTGTGTACATGTACAAAAAGTTCTGTCAGAATTCGCCTCAAGAATGCCTTATTCATGCATGCGTGATTCATAGCTGTGCATATGCAAAAGCATTGAAGTTTTATGCAAGAGAATACTCCATGGATCCAGTCCCGGCACTAGACAACTTGTGTTTAAATACTCTCTGAGGCGTGAAGTCTATAAGCATAGCAAGTCAAGACCTCGCGCTATTAGCTACAGATCCCAAAGTAAATTGACGCTGAATCTAACATTACAGTTCCAAAATTTGATGAGCATGTGAACGATATATGTACGAGTACGATAGAATAGATATAGGAGGGCAACGTGCATTGATAACTGACAGCTAGTCTCGTTCGAACGTTCCTAGATGCCGACCGACGACTAAAGTATCGAGATATCTAACAAGTCATAGCAGCAAAGCATAAGAGCGTAACAAAATATCAGATTATATTAGTCGTCTTCTTTCCGTCTGAGGCTTCGCTGCCTCTCATGAGGACTCTTTCCTTCCTCCATCTTCCAGCTTACCATTACCCCCAGAACAGCAATCCCAGTGAGGTAAGTCCACCAGACACAACCAACCATTCCTATCTCCATACCTTTTGCGCTGATCCACCCTCCAAGAGCAGGGCCGACCGCCCTAGCAAGTGAAGAAAGCATGTTTCCGATTCCATGCAATGTCCCAAGGAGCTTTGGAGACGGCGCTGCGTTTGTGAGAAGTATTACAGAGCTAGGGATGGCGAGGGTTCGGGCTATGACTTGGAGGAACAGTACGAAAGCGATGGCTGTTCCTCGGGCAGTGGATCCTTCGAGTAGAAGAACATATGGGGTGAGGATGTAACTCAGTGGGAACATTACGAAGGCGAATTGGAAAATCTTGAGGGTTCCGAATTTCGCTTGAAGCGTTGGGTATATAAACATTTGCAGGAAGATACCGGAGCAGCCGAATGCGGATAGGTAAAGACCGACTGTTGAGGAGTCGTACCCTAGTCCACCGGTGAAAAAGAGCCCGTGCGCTTCATGGTCAATGTTGTTCTTGTTGAACGGCGTGGACATGAAGATAGGGAATAGCTGCATAAAGGCGGCATTGTGGAAAGGAAGAAGTGTGAATCCAGCTAGTGTTATTGCGATAGCCTTAGTCTTCAGGGTCACAGGCTGGGAGATGACACCCGAAGGGGCTGGTCCGGATTGTCGTGAAGAAAGCGTGCTGAGTTCCGTCTTCGATTCTTCGTCATCGTTTATTACTTGATAGCCGTGAGCTCGAAGTCGTAGTATCAAGCGCGTAAACCGTCGCCCAAGTTCGAGTCCTAAATCTCTCTGTCCAATCTTCGAAGGAAGAGTTTCCTTCAGTCCTCCGATTGCGAGGATCAAAGCAAAGCTTAGAACCATGGCATTGACCATTGTCGGCAAGGCGAAGGGGTATCTCTCCATCCATTTAACGCCACCGAATAGCCAAGGGAGGTTCTTTGTGGGTGTCGCAAGTAGACCGCCTAAAGCCAGACCCGCAATATTACCGCTGTTGAAGACCAATGGTAGCAGTAGGAAAGCTCGTGATTGGTATTTTCTCTCCTTCACGATTTCAGCCGTCATGGTTCTCATAACTCCGATATTCCCATTAGCGACCCCAGCAATCAACCTCCAGAACATCACTCTAGGTATCGTGGTCCCAAATCCGAAACCCAGATTCGCGATGATTGAAACGAGCAATGGGTAGACGATAACGGACTTTCGGCCATATCTATCAGCTAGACGCGCCCAAATCATACTAGTTGCGAACTGAGCCAGTGCAAATGCTGCCACCAGCAAGCCCGCCCGTCGAGATATCGAGGAGTTGGAAGATTTATGTCCATCCTTGCCATCACCAGTATCCAGCGACCGTATTAAATAATATAGATACGGAAGAAGGCATGTATTACTGAGGGGCTCAGAAAGACGACATGCTGCGAGGATAAGAAGTTGTGATTTATGCGGCAGAGATGACCATGTTACGGGCAGTTCCCTTTGAGCTGGGGGCTCTGTCGCTTTAGTTGAAGGAGGCGAGTCGAGTGAATGGCGCGCCATGATGGCTATCTAGTAGAAAACCTCCCGGTAGTATAGGTTCCCGGTAGTCCGAGTGAAGAAGTTTTATGGCGAACGAGCGACTGTAAATATAATGTCGATATCCCTTTGTCCGAAGATTCGACCGGTCATACCTGGCGTAGACTCGAAGGAAAGACGGGTAGTTCTCCGGAAGAATTGCAAGTCAAACGAGGATGTATACGCGGTACAACCTCGAATGTAGAACGACAATGGGCCAGTTCCAATCAATTTATATCGATTTCCGGACGTTGGGGTAAAATGAGCGACGGGGACCTGGTCAAAGCCAGATAACAATGGATAACAAGCAGCTGAAGAACTGGGGTTCCTAATTCTTTATAAGAACGAGGCCAACAGACACGCCTGAAATTGATCTTAAGATGAACGCAATTAATAATGCGGCTGACAGGGGCAAAAGTCCCGACTAGCCCGATTCTTCCGCCTAGCGAAGTCCAAGGCACGGCGCCGCATTGAGCACACCCACGTCGACTCGACTCGACTCGACTCGCACCCAGCGAATAAAATCCTCGAAAGTGAATAGAACCTTCGATTGGGCGGTGTGCCAGCCATATTAGAAGGGTCTACGAAGAGTTGATGTCATTTAAATGGTGTTCCTTGGGATGTCTATTGCGTTGGAGTGGGGTAATTTGATCGACTGACCTGTTGCAATTGTTTGGTTCCGGATTAAAGGCCCTCCACCACGGCAGAGACCATCCCAACCAAATCTACCCCGCTTGAGAATCGAAGCCAGGTTGAGGATTCGATATTTAATTTGCAATTGCCGGATTTAATATTTTTCAACAACGGGTATATCCATATCAATTGCTTTTGAGGTACGATCTTGACCCCTGATCGCTCTTTGCTGTATTAATTGCATGCATCTCGAGATCCCATGTGCGGATATGTGTAACATACGCGTACGCGTACAGCATCCGACGTTTTGCCCATTTCCGCACAGTGTACTGTTGATATATGCATCTGCTCTGTCCATTCGGTATTGTGGTAAGGCACACTGTGCATATGTGTCTGTCGTGCTATCTCTTGCTCTTGCTCTTGCTCTTGCCCTTGAAATAAGAGTCAATCTTGAGATGTTTTTCTTAGTACTAGTGCTGCGTTCCGTCTTAAATTGCTGTCGACATGTCGCAAGAACGTTGTTCTTTGCTAACAGCATATGGAATCGATCTAACTTGCTTTTCTTATCTGTCAAGAAGCGTCCCAAATTTTGGTCGTCATAAGCTGACCCTCGCCAAAGGTTATAGCATTGGCATCGAGGAAGCACGATGTCGAACATTGAGAAAGTTATTGTCGTCGGGGTAGGTTATCTTCGTTAACTGTCAAATGCATCCATGCTCCCATCGCGAATATAATATCGATTGACATAATATTTCTAGGGTGCCGGCAACCTAGGGGGACCCATTGTCCAGGCTCTCGCAGCCTCGGGAGCGTTCACCATTTCCGTTTTAACTCGCAGCGGCTCAGGTCACACATTCCCAGCTGGTATTCAAGTATTCGAAACTGATTACTCTCCGTCTTCGCTCGAAGCGGCTTTTAATGGCCAAGATGCTGTCGTCAGCATTGTCGCGGGTGCCGCCCTGGGAGAACAAAAGAAATTGATCGATGCAGCTGTAGCATCTGGGGTTAAACGGTTTATTCCAAGTGAGTTTGGAAGTAATACCGACAACAAGGAGGCCCAAGAGCTTGTTCCTATCTTTTCCCGAAAGGTCGAGATCAAGAACTATCTTGAGAGCCAAACTGGCGGCGGGTTGACATGGACCGGCATTGTCACTGGTCCAGTCTTCGACAGAGTATGTAAAAATCTCCTGACTGGTGCATGTTGTGAAACATTTCAGTGCTGATAACTCGCAGAGTCTAAAGCTAGGTGTTCTGGGTTTCGACATATCATCCCGTCGCGCAACCATATACGACTCAGGAGACCGTCCCTTCACCGCTTCAACCTTTGCCCAAGTGTCATCAGCTGTCGTTAAAGTTTTACAAAACCCTGACAAGACTGAAAACAAATATGTCTATGTTGGATCTTTCACGACGACTCAAAACGAGGTCTTGGCGGCTCTGGAAGCAGTCACTGGTGATAACTGGACTGTTGAAAAGGCAAGCAGCATTGAGAAGGTTGAAGCCGGTAAAGAGCAGGTACTACGAAGGAGGAATAGCACTGCTATTAGACCTTTGATCACGGCAGCAATGTACCACGAGCGAAGTGGAAGTGACTTTGAGACTGAAGTCGGTCTTTCCAATGAGATACTGGGATTGAGTAAGGAGGATCTCACGACAGTCATTAAGCAGGTTGTCAACGAGCTATAATGGTGTCAAATGTGCCCAGATACAGTGTGCATTAGCTTATGATGGAGTCCTATATATTTCCTTAGCACTCACAAATACTTTCAGCTTGGGTTTCAAAGCCTTTCCCGTCTAAAACGGAATTACTTTCTAATAATCTGTTTCCACGATAAAACCGGCATCCCTCTGAACGTTCGTCAAGAGAAACTTCAGAAGACCGCAATGCGCATATGCATGTTCCCGTTTTTCCAACAAAGCAGAGCCAACCGCAGACGTCGACACCAGCAGTGTTCATGTTTAACAATCGAATCATGCACCTCGTATCTCACGCAGATACAGTCATGTGCCGTGGACCACCTGAAATTACGTGATCTGATAGCAAAGCTTTTGACATAAATCCGAGGGTCTCCCGTCATGTTAATATTGAAGAACTGACTATAAAGGTGGTCGAGTTTTGGGTCGCTTGGTTAATGATTCCCAGCGTATTCTCGTGAGAGCTCACCCCTGCAGATTGCGCCAAGATGGACCGTTCGCCAACTTCGTGGGTGAAACAAGAAACTTCATTGGTCGCCGGTTCAACATCCATCGCGATGAACCTTATGTCTCTCAATCTCAGCCATGTCGGACTTTTGTCTTCTCAGAAACCTTGAATTCGACTAAACCTCGCCTCTCCAACGGCCTTTGCAACGAAAGGACAGTGGACTAAACACTTTTCGTCCGATCTACGTTTGAGAATATTCTCGCGCGAATGTCGGTGAGCGCAGCACATGCCAAAAACGAGTGGCTCTCAGAAAGCGATGGCCCCAATTGCCCAAGGGTGAATGAAATAGAGCTGCAGCTAGAATACTGCTTCGACCGGGATCCTCTTCCTGTTCTTTTCAACATGCAATACTTCGAAGCAGAAAATGTTGTTATCGATAACATAACATGCTCTCTTAGCCTTCCCACACTGCTATACCCGCCACGTTGAGTAGCTTATCGGGCACGATTCCGACCTTGATCTCTTTCTCGATGCAGGGCCCAACAACCATTCATCCCGCGCCCAACTTTGTTCTTAATTAGTGCGCAACAAAGTAAGCTCTGAGCTTTGGATTGACATGTGGCCCAATTGATTGGTCGATACTAGAATATCTTCAATTACCTCCCCAGGCGCGACCTACTGTAGGCAACTCAAGCTCTTATAGTGGTTCTTGATTACCCCTCGTTCGAAAGGAACAGGCCCCACATGGGTGTCCATATGATGGATATAGCAGATTTCCCCACGGGTTATATTTGCTGCAGTCGCCTGTCTTGAAGTCGCCACATAGGTTGCTTGGAGTCCCTCTCTGGTATAGCTAGAGCTAGAGCACCTTTGGAGGACTATATATATCGACTTCCACCAGAGAGTGGCCACCCACTTGTCGCTCACATTTCCGCCCTTCTTCCCAGGTCGTTTTCCCTCATTTCCTCCTATCCGTCAACCGGATATTCTTTCAAGATGGAATTTCAACTTCTATCAAATGTCTTTCAAGACCAATTTCTTCGTGTGTCGCTTACTGGAACAGCCGTTCTCGCGGTTGTCTTGTTTGTCGTCTACCAGGCCCTGCGCACCACAAAAGCAGAGACAGGGATTCTCGCCAACATCAAGAATGTAATTTTGTTCGTTTACTCATGCTTCCTAAAACCGCACTCCGGCGACGGTACTGGAAACCAGCAAGATGCCCTCGAAAGCTTCTACAGCTCCCAGGCCGGTGTTTATGATGCGACCCGCACTAAGCTGCTCTCCGGGCGCGAGGATATGTTGGGACTTGTTGCCGCGCAACTCAAATATAAAATTGAAAGTCGCAAGATCAGGCGCAAGCCTATCTGGGTTGATGTAAGTTGATAGTGTTTTAAAACTACCTTCTACACTTTCTTTCGGGAACTTTGAAGGGGTTTATATGAGTTTGAAATCTTTCATCTAACATGCTGTTTCCTTTCTCCCTTCTTTGTAGGTTGGTGGAGGAACTGGTTACAACATTGAAAAGATGGGTGAATTTGTGGATGTACCCAACTTCTTCGAAACCGTCTATCTCGTCGACCTCTCCCCATCCCTTTGCAAAGTAGCAGTTGCGCGCTTTGAAAGACTGGGTTGGAAAAATGTCAAGGTATTTTGCCAGGACGCTAGGTTCTTCCGTCTGGAAGCATTCGAGGGACGAAGCGATATCGCATTGTCAACCATGACCACCAACAGCAGTGCATCTTCGTCTCGCCCAACATCACCGAATGCTGAAGCTGAACGCTACAGTGCCGACTTGATCACCCTCTCTTATTCCCTTTCCATGATCCCCGACTTCCATTGTGCCATCGACAACGTGTCTGAGGTTCTATCCACCCATGGCCTCATCGGTGTCGCCGACTTTTACGTCCAAAACCAAAGCGACTTCATCGCCCGTAATTACCTTGGGGGCTCCTTAGATCGTCATTGCATGTGGATTTCTCGTGTATTCTGGAGAACATGGTTCGAAATGGACCGTGTCAACTTGGATGCTGCTAGGCGCGATTATCTCGAGTACCGTTTTGGCACCGTCCATAATACCAACTCCCGGTGTAGACTTCTCGGCTTCAGAATCCCATACTACATATGGATTGGGTGCAGGAAAAACTCTGGATATTTTGAGGCCAAGCAGGCTACTGCTTCTACTGTTCTTTCCCCTACCACCAGCTCTCCCTTCATCAAGGCCTTGGATCTACACAACCGCGCTGTGGCAAACCTTAATGCCATCAACTTCAACGATGTTGAGTCCAAGGCTTACGAATGCGCCGTCATTAATATGTCTGCCAGTCTTCCTCTCCCACCTTCGTGGTATCAGAACCACAGATGGAGGGTCTACTATGACGACCAACTCCAAAAGCACCGTCAATTCGGCGACGAATATATATACGCTTTCACCTGGGAAGATGTCGATGAAGATCTTAGAATCCTTAACATCAACTCCGAGGACGAAATCTTGGCTATCACCAGTGCTGGTGACAATATCTTGGGCTATGTTCTGGAAAATCCTAAGCGCATTCACGCAGTTGATCTCAAGTAAGTCCGATTTGTTGCTATTGTTGCATATTGAAGTACTAACAATTATCTCTGTCAGCCCCAATCAAAACCATCTCCTCGAACTCAAACTTGCAGCTTTCACTGCTCTGCCATACCGTGACGTCTGGAGATTATTTGGAAAAGGCAAACACCACAACTTCAGAGAACTCCTAATTACTAAACTCGCACCCCATCTTTCCTCTCTTGCCTTCCAATACTGGATGCACCATGGCCCTGCCGCTTTCGATGAGAAGAATGGTGGACTTTACCATACTGGTGGCTCTCGACATGCTCTGATCCTTCTCGCCCGTATCTGCCAAGTTCTTGGACTTTCCGGTGAACTCGAAAAGCTCGCTTCTGCTACTACCCTTGAAGATCAAGTTAAGCTTTGGAAACGAGGTCTCAGAAGAATCCTACTTAATAGAGTTCTTAACTACACCATAATCAGCTCTGAAAAGTGGCTATGGAAAGCCTTGGGTGTTCCACAGAACCAACGTGCTATCATTGATCAAGACTTTTTGGCCCGTCAACAAGGACCAAACCCTGTCAAATCGTCTCTTGATTCCGGTGTTCGACAATACTTGATTGAAACATTCGATCCCGTTATTGAGACAACCCTTCTTTCTACTGAGAACCCTTACTATCTTCTTTGCCTTCTATCTCGCTACACACGCACATGTCACCCACTCTACCTCACACCAAAAGCACACATCCAATATGCTCAGGCTGGCGCATTCGATAACTTGAGAATACACACCGATGAGATCTCTGAAGTTCTCAACAGAATGGGTGATGAGAGCTTGACTATTGCCGTCGTTATGGACAGCATGGACTGGTTCGACCCCCATGCTAATGGTGCCCGGGAACAAATTCAAACTTTCCACCGGGTTCTAAAAGTTGGTGGACGAGTTATGATCCGAAGCGCCGGCATTGAGCCTTGGTACGCGCAAACCTTTGAGAGCGAAGGCTTCAAGGCGACAAGGATTGGGTCGAGAGACAAGACCCCTTGCATCGATCGGTAAGTTTGTTCGTTAATCTGAATCTTTGTCAGCGAACAAAAGTTAATCTTGTGTTCTATTTAGGGTCAATATGTACGCATCGACTTGGATATTTACCAAGCAAGAGACTAAGTCCTGACAGATACGGGACACATCCTACGAGATGTTCTATCATAAAATATTCCCCTTCGAGCTTGAGCCGAGGGTAACTCCTAAACAAAGAAAGAACTCGTTCAAACATAAACTTTGACCATCCCTGAAAGCCCGTTTTCCGTTCATTCGCGCACATATGCATCTACAACAACCCTTTCTCTCCATTTCCAAGATTTCTCTTTTGACCAAAATCTACTACCCCTTTGCACGATTCTTACACCTAGAGGATGGAAGTTTTTGGGATGGTGTCTCTTTTGTCAGACTCAAGTCTTTTGTTTAAGCTAGATACCACTTTAGAAAGTTATGATTAGTGTATCTAGACGATTGTACAAAATTCATCCTCTTTCAATCTAATCGGAGTTTCACATGTTAAAATTGACTATCATAAAATTTGTTTACACCCATCATCCTAGCCTTCTAGTTGGAGCGTTATGGCTAGCTAGTAACTTCTGTAATATAATGTTGAGTCTCCTCGTACCCACATTAATTACCTCTACCTCTCAAAATTAACTTCAGGAGACGGCCAGTTAATAAGTTTCTCATCTTGTCTATCAAGCCCTACTATTCGATTATTTGAAATTCGACAGCCTTCCGGATCATGGAGCGAGTTTTAGCTAGATAATGCAAGTGCCGGTTCATTGGTAGGATTATATATACTTCAGAAACTATTTATTGTCGTTGAAATGGGGTATCTCTAATGCTATAGCGCTATATCCAAGAAAAATATGCAAAATATTATGATTGTTGTAAATGCAGTAGAGGTAAGGAAGTGATCTGTCCGAGATTATCAAAGATGTATCTGAGAAGAATTTAAGCTTGTTGCCAAACGCCAACCCAATCGACTTGCATTCCTACGCTGTCGCCGTCGATAGTCGTAGAGAATGGTGTGAGAGCATTGCCTGGCTCGACACCATTGGGGAAGCCACCGCCGACTGCCACATTGAGGAGGATAAACATCTTCTTGTGGGCGAGGAAATCCCTGTAAATGTGTCAGTCGATGTTTTCAAACGGTTCTTGGAAGGGCAACTGCAAACATGCCCCCGGGTCTAGATTTAGGACTTACCATGCGGTAGCGTTATTAATTTGAGAGCCGGTGATAGAGTGGTGACGAGCACCGTTAATGATCCAGGTAATCTTTTCAGTCTTCCAGTTTTTGGAAGTCCTGTCGATCTCAATACCAAAGGTGTGCCACAGGCCACGGCCTAGTTTGATTGATCCACCCCTTCCATCGGGTTCGTTGCATGGCCCCCTAATGGGGATCTGACCGTCGTAGATCCCGCAGTGAAGGAGCCCCCAGGCCTCACGCTTGCCGTTGACTGATTCCATAATATCTATTTCGCCTATTATAAATGTTAGAAGGTCTGTTCTAGGGACCGACGAAAGTAATTAAGTGAACCATACCAACTTCTGGCCATCCTTTGTATCCTTGAGCCCGGAAAACATCACCAAGCATCCAGAATGCAGGCCTAGCAGTGGATTGACGAATTAGTTTCTATCCTCTTCGAATTCATATATGCATAGGCTGGATTGCCTTGTTTAGGTCATATTGCATACCAAATACCCTTTTGCTGGGCCTCTCCAGCACTACCAAGCTTGATTGACGCTTCTACAAGCATCTTCTTGCCATTTGCACAACCCCATTGACTGCCTCTTCTACTTTCAAGACGTCCGGATGTCCAAGTGATCTTTCCCTTCGCGTCTTTTACTTTCTTCGGAGTGATGTAAAGAACCTTGTTGACAATCCTGATGTTTTCGGACTTGTTTGTGTATGACTGAATTTCCCCGGTACCCCATTGAGCAACTTGGCCGGGATAGGAAGTTCCTAGATTGAAGTTCCAGTTGTGCGTGATGCCGTTTTTATGGCCCCAATCATCGTACCAGACCCTATTGAACCCTGGCTTGGCGGCTGGCTCCGCACGTCTTTCAACCGGCGTTGAGGTTGCTAGAGTCGCAAATACTGAGGAGAGAAAAGGGAGGAGCGAGACGTAGGAAGAAATAGTCCCAGTCATTTTGTATGATTATATATTACTCGTCGAATAAATGAATATCCGATTCCGAATGATTACTGTTGTATTTTTTGCTTAAGTATTGGTATATTACTGCGAGGAGGAGCAAAAGGCCTCCAAGTATAAAAAGTGAATTGAATGAAGTGCTAAGAACGAGCGACAGAGCTAAATGAGCCCGAATGTGAAGCGTGAATACTCGAATTCAAAGAGAAAAAAGGTTAGTAAGAACCACCATGTCAACGTCGGGAGGGGCGTTCTATTTATCCGAGCATAAATATCTCCCTCGACCCTCCCAAATGTTGCAGCCCCATAGAAGGGTGCTCTTTGGGCGCCGCTATGCCAATACTCCGGCGCCCATCGTGGTGGCGTGGTCTTGGAGAAGTGCGCCCGCCCAAATTCGCTAGTGGACCATCTCCCGCCCCCCTGGTCTTGGCTCAGGATTACGAGGTCGCATGGCGAGGCCCTGCAGTCTTGAATGTGGGGCATTTGCTTGGAGTTGGCCGGATTGCTGTCCTCTTCTGGGTTAGTTTTCTTGGGGCAAACGGTGAAGGTATGAAGGTCGGCAAAACCGGCATCGATAACGAAGTGGTTAACTACCAGGTTTTAAAGGGGTAATCTATCGATAGTAATCACGAAATACCCCAAAAGGTGTGAATACATGCGCTGTAATTAGAACGTCAATTGTCGTATGTTTTCTTAATTTGCCCGCTTTCAAAAGGCTGCAGTATGCCGGAATTGGGTCCACACATTTTTCGACGTTGCATTCTGAGGTTCACGTGTTGCAGAAGACACGATAGAAGATGGCGCCGATGGATCCCATATGGCCCGTGGGAGCTCAGGGTTCTTGAGGTTTTTGTGAATACTCATCAATCTGATGCATATTTACGGGATATATTTACCTTCAAAAGAAGAGGAATCACGTTATTGCAATCTGTTTTCATTAACGCGGATACCACCCAAGAAAGTCTTGGAAGTCCCTCCCTGTTGGTGCGTTTCCCAGAAATTGATACGAAGTCCCGGTTCCTGAACTAAAAACCGTTGGCATGCAGTAACGTTTGTGGTAAATTTGCGTTTTGGGGGTTTTAGGCATATGAGCCAATACGACCCTGCAAGACAGCGGCGAAGAGGCTCTTGGAAGGTTTTTTCCTCGGAATAATTGCCTGTACGATATCAATATTCTCGTACGAGTAGACAAGTCAGCATCCCCTGCCCTGGCTTGGAAGTCTGCAAAGAAGGGTTTGTCATCGGGTTCAAAGTTTCTATCCAGCTAGAAGAGCTAGAAGAGCCATCTGCGTCATTCTCGCACTTCGGTGCTTGCTTGGGTAGGGTAGGCAAATTAATCTATTGCAAAGATGGTTAGCTAGGTATTTATAGTTTTGAGATCAAATTGTATCTGGAGTTTGAAAGCACTTACGTATACTGTGTATCTGGTGGAAATTAAAAGTGGGGAAAGATTTAAGTTTATAACATATCCAGCTATGTCTGTATGTACCAGCCCAGGTCTCTGGTTGACTAGTTTTGGACCGTGTTTTCGGAATATCGAAGCCGAACCGCTTCTTTGGCCGATAAGATCGTAATCGGATGGAGACACCGGGATATATATCTACTCGAATTAGCGGAACTGAACATCAAGCGTAGGAAATTGGTCTTATTACGGTAGTAGCGAGATCAAGGTATATGTAATTCACATTCTCTGTTCTATCGGCAATCCGATTTCGACATTAGCTGAGCCGTGCTTCACCTAGTGCTTTATAGAATGAATATTAATATCGAGCTTGCCGGTAGCCGATTGGTGAATTCCTCGATTAAGGTATAAGGGATTATGATAAATGTTGTTCTCAAGTGTGAGAATGAGGCCGCCTACATAAAGTGAAGAAAGTTAGTAGTACCCATGTATACCAATGCGCAGCCAAGGTAGAGGTGCTCAAACTAGATATAAAACGCTGAGAACTTACCAGCTGGCTGCACAGACGTCTAGACCTGCCGGAGTCTCCTTATGTATACGAGCCCAACGGTTGAACGTACTATGGTGCACGCGCACGTGGGTATGATAACAGTATTGGTGAGCTTCTAGCAGTGTGTAGATAGTTGTTTGTGTAGACGAGAATGATGGCCAGCTGTGTGTATGTGTGAGAGAGAACACAATTCCTTTCTCGGGGTCGCGTTGAGAACCGAACATCGACATCTCCAGCTCAACTTCACCTCGCATCATCTGTATCTCTCATCCATCACAAACCTCCTCTCAAGCTTCTTCGGTATCAGCTAGTCCGGTGACAAAGCAAAGATCCTGGTAAGTCCAATCAATGTACCGTAGTTGCTTCCTATACAATGTTCGGCTTGACCGGTGAGGGTGGCTCGATTTATGGTTTCCGAGCCGTTGCTAACAGTTTCGCTGCGCGTAAAGTGCTCCGAAGAACCCGCGTGAAGCACCACCACGAATCCCTCCCAATCTCCTTATCCTCAATTAACATTGAGCAATGTTGTTTGTCTTCATCCTCTTCTTCGTCCTTGTTTTGGGGCAAGAAGTCGCTGAACTCGCTCCAAAGAATAGCAAGCGAGGACTGGTATTCTTGTACAACAGTAGCTATCCTGTCGATTATAAGAAGCTCACAGGCCCCGGGAATGTCATCAGCTGGTACTACAACTATGGGCAGTCACCCAGTTCTCAGCTTGCATCCTCACAATGGGAATTCGTTCCGATGGTATGGGGCAGAGACCAGGCCAAATCTATACAAGGGAATGTGAACAAGATCAAATCAGGTGGTGGCGCGGTTCGGTACTTATCTTCTGAAGAGATCTCCTATCTGAGGAAAAACAAGCTAATTTGTTAATCATATGGCCTCAGTTACGTCCTTGGATTCAATGAACCTGACATTCCACACAAATGGGGTGGCTCCGATATGACGCCTGCTAATGCGGCAACTCTCTGGAAACAGTACATTCAACCCCTGTCTTCCCAAAGAATTAAGTTGTGTACCCCCGGTGTATCTTCAAGTCCGGACGGGTTTACTTGGCTGTCGAAGTAGGTCCAGAGGAAGCATCTGCTGGGAGCTGCATCATTCTATATCCTCCCGTGTTGGTTTTGTGGTATCTTGCTAACCTCCCAATCCGGGCGCGTCTTAGTTTCTTTGCGGCTTGTGGCGCTACCTGCACCTTCGACCTCCTCTGCCTCCACCACTACGGACGACCAGCCTCGAGTCTCAAGGCCCACTTGGAGAAATACCACAAACTGTATCCCTCACTACCGATCTGGTTGACTGAGTTCGCTGATTCTAAGGATACCGTTGGCAACACCAGGCAGTATATTAGCCAAGCCCTCCCGCAACTTGACTCCACACCGTACATCGAACGCTACTCTTATTTTGGAGCTTCCCGGGAGCTGGTTAGTAATGTCGGACCGAATGCTGCATTACTGGATAACAATGGCAACTTGAAAGATATCGGCAAAGCTTACTTTTTTGCAGAAAATCTTCAGGTTTGAAATAGTCAAACTAGAAAGCCTCTATTTCCGTTCCATAATATTTCCCTCTATTGCCAGATTTCCTTATGGTGACGAGGTTCCCAACCGAATGGATGGCCTCGAAAATGTATTTAACTTTTCGCAGAGGTAGCTGACTGCCTAACTTTTCTTTCGTCCTGCCTCTCGGCACTTGTCAATTGATTTCTTATCAGCTTCAAGCACTCGCTGACCGACCAGCCTTTTGGTCGTAGAACGCTATAACCTTGTTCCATGTCGGTGGCCTGTGTATATGGGTCTACACTCGACAATGATTGGGTGCCGAATAAATTGTCCCACCTTCGGTACCAATTAGTGTCAACGCCAAGATCCGATGTGCTGGATTTTGAGAAGGTTTATAAGCTGGACACAACCTATCGATGCTTTAGCCTGAGATATAAAAGTATCCGACATGTAACCGATGAGAGCGGGGTGGTATATAGGTGGGTTTATGGCTTTTGTTGGAGCGGTTGACGCGTTCTATATGCCGTAAAATTCATTATAAAAGGGGATGCAGTCGTGCTGTGTCGAAGTTGGAGTATCAGATACATAGGCTCAAGCATCCATAGATCTATAGAGCATCTCGCAAATTCATAGTCCTCCCTCCAGATCTGGTAGAATTGTTACTTTCTTGTTAACCCAAGTTGGCCAATATCCGCCCGCACCAGAAGAAATATCCTCATACACCACTTGGTTCTGACATACCTAAATACTTGAAGTATTCCGTCCTGTATATAGAATGGCGGACACCCAGCCCGAGAATTTCAGCGTACCTTCTGAGGTCTTCGACGAGATGGCAAAGAAGTACGAGAATGGTCTTGGAGGTGCACAGAATGATATCGTCAGAGCCTTGCTCTCACACTCAAAAGAGAACCACCCCATCGACTCGAACTCAGTGATCCATGACAATGCCTGTGGGCCAGCCGTGGCCACAGGTGAAATACTGAGCCAAGGCATATCCCCGCCACCCAAAATATTTGCGACAGATTACGCCCAAGGAATGATCGATATCACAAGATCTTATAAAGAGCGAAGGGGTTGGGATAGTGTTACCGTCCAACAAATGGATGGGCAAGCACTGTCCTTTGAGGATGAGAAGTTCACCCACTCTATTAGTTCTCTGGGGGTCTTCATGTTTCCAGATGGAAAAAAGGGACTCTCAGAGATGTATCGAACATTGAAGCCTGGTGGATGGATTGGAGTTACATCCTGGAAGGATGTTCGGTGGCCCACAGCTGCTATTGCGGCCTATGAGAAATTCTTCCCAAATGCTCAAGAGCCCTTGGCCCTACCGATGCCGAAGAATTGGATGGACCCGGAAAACTGCGAAAGAAATCTCCGTGAGGCAGGATTTCATGATGTTAAGGCGGAAGTTGTTCCCTGCACCAATCGACAGCTGAGCAAGGAGATAGGTGCCAGCGCTTTTGTTGAATTTATTACATATGTTAGCCCAACAGTTAAGTCTTGGGATGAGGATACTCGAGAGAGGTTCTTGGCTTATTATAGCACCTTGGTTGAGGATATGTTTTTACCTGCAAATAATGGAAATGGCGTGGAGCTTACGCTCTACTCTATTGTGACTTCGGGAAGGAAGTAAAATACATTATATAGGTAATTTGCATACTAGCTAGTCCAACTATATGCCATATATATAACTCCAAATTCAAAACCCCGCAAGTAATACACGCTTTCGATATATAACGAACTCGTAATAGAATATATGTTGTTAATATGTTGCCTTGTAATACGGCTCTAGCTCTCTCTCGGAATTGGTATGAAAAGTTCTTCACTTCCTAGATCTAGATCAAGAGACTATCTCGAAGGTGATCCATCTGCGGGAGGGCAGATAGCTTCAAAGGCTCAAACATGGCAGCTCGCTGAATGGCCAACTTCAGCCCCATGACTGGCAACTGGTATAGTCTCTTCTGAGTTGGTATTCCGCGATGTTAGTCGGATACCTTTGTTGCTATTCCGCTTCGGCGATTCAAAATCGGTTCGTATCGAAAATTCTATTTCAATATCGTTTGCATTCGAAGGCTGAGCGGGACCCGTCCCTCCGATAGCTCTACTACGACTCCTGTCGCTGTTCGCGTTCGTCGAAGTAGCTCTCGAGTACGTCAATTTAGAAGCAAGGACATCGACGATCATGACCATTGGAAATAGGCATTCTAAAGTGTATACGAAGCGGTCTAGCTGGCTAGCCGTATTGGTGGCTGACTGAGCAGTGGCTTGGAATGAGTATGTAATAGCTCGGGTGATACCGATCGGGCACAATGTCGCAAGTCGGATCTCAGCGCTTCTCGATAGCAGCTCGAATAACCCTTTTGCTGTCCACGACTGAACGGCAACGCTGGCACGTTTGGCTTTGGCGAATGTCCGGAGCAGGAAAAAGGCGCTGATTGTCTCCACCGAGGCGATCATAACAAAGTATGCCATGTGGAGTCGATTGATTCTCTTCTGTAAAGAGTTTTCTGGGTTTTGGATGTCTTCGATTCTTGATATCAGAATCCCGAGCCGACAGCCGAATATGACGGTTATACATGTCCAGAACAACAGCATGAAGACGGTCTTTTGGCGCCGCCGGAGGACTTTGGCTAGAATCTGGTAGGAGTACATTGACAGTCCTGCCTCTTGGATGAACCAGAATGCATCTGCAAATCCTGCTGCTACTATTCTTGATTTCATTGGGTATGAAGCATAAAAAGCGTAGTAACACAGGCCATTTGCTATGGCGCATGCTCCGGACACCACAATCGGAATCATGGTAATCGTTGTAAGATGAACGATTCCAGCAACCATCCACGAGATCAGAAATGAAACAAGGCCTATCGTGCTCAGAATCGACCAGCTGAGCTCGAAATATACCGGTACCGACATGTTTGCCTGCCGAGAAGATGTGGCGAAAGCCACGCGGTCGTAGCGTTACTACAACCTGGCCGATGGAAGATGGATTGACTCTGTTGTGCAAAATTGTCGCCTTTTGTAGCTTGCCAGAGACGCCAGGAAGAGTTTAGAAAAGGACCACCACTGCACTTTTTCGTCTTTGGAACCCTCTTGAATATATATCTTCATATGCGGAGGGGGTGCGTGCAGCCTGAACGTTCACCCCGCGCCCTGTCTAACCAAACTGATATTGACCTGCAACGTGCAATGGCGGATAAAGCGCGTGGCTTGAACGCACGGATTCAGAAAACAAAGTTCATGAACTAGAAATAGTGGAAATTTATTGAGACTCGTTTCTCCAGCTCAGTGGCTAAAGTTCTGGAACTTGGAAATGAGAGTTCTAGGCCGACTAGTTGACTAGCTAGCATTCATATATGCTTTTCAACGAAAGTTTATCCAAGTATTATGTATTGGGGGCTTTACAAAAGATATCAACACTGATTGTCTCTAAACTTTCAAATTAGTAGGTTCGCTTTGTACTGTTTTAAAGTTTTTCTTTGGAAATATGAAACCGGATTCGTTCTAGCGAAGCGGAAAAGGTACTCGATGCAAGTATCGACAGCTGATAACTTTTACTATCGCTATAAATGCCCTAATTTCCTGCGAGGTTTGCCATGCCCGGCTCGTGATACATCCTTGAACAGGGATTATGGCGGTCGAGCACGCCAAAATTACTAAAGAAAACGGGGCACAAGAAACTGTTGGAGCTGGACCGCAGTCAAAGCTGCACCCTGTGGCGGGTTTACAAATCTGCAACATTTTCAACACACCCTTCCGCCAACCGGATGAGTTTTGGTTGTTCTTGTCTTGCGTTGTGGCCTTCTGACCCGGCTTTTCGGAATTAACGTGCGCCTTGTGCAAACCGTGTTTAATTAAACAAATTGCTTGTAGAATCGATATTTCACATGGCGAAGGTACAGCACGGGTCTACGTTTCGAATTGATGTCTCAATATTTAATAGGTCAAGTACTTCGACTGGTCGCTTCCTCGGGAAGTTTGGTGTTAGCCCACGACAGGAAGCGTCGGCTAAAGTGGCACAGACTTTTTGTCTTCTAACGTCCTCGATTATTCCATTTAGGGCATACTGTTGCCTACGACCTCCTTGGATTTTGTTTGATTAATTGACGATACAGTCTCGCTTCCGAATTCCCCTGGAGAAAGATACATGACATTAGTATCATCCTTCAGCAGAGTAATTCAACTCGGCGTTTGGGACCTGTTCGGATACGAATGATATAAATAATTGATGGGTTTCGATTTATGTTGAACGAGACATTTCGAAACTTCCAACTGACAAAACTGCTCTAACTCCAACAACTGCCCTAAGAAGCCATAGACGGTTGTATTTTCATATTGGAAGATAATAATTTCGGGAAGAAGGACTACTAATGAAGTTGTTTACAAACTTTTCAGAGTTGTGAGGAAGATGCTAAGATTATTCATTCATCGATCCCTATAGATTAATTCCCCGTTACCTTAGGAAACACCGTTTCGCCGATAACCTAAAGGCCTGATTAGCTGGTTCCTGGACTTCTAACGAGGTTCGAACCTTATTGGAAAGTAGCTAGCAGGCATTAGTGCGCCCAGGGTCCTCCGTTTTTTGGCAAGGCGAGGGCGGTAACGAACCGAGAGGTTACAATGCAGCCTCAATTAGTATAATAAGCACCCGTATACCACGTGTTATTGTTTACCCTTTAGGAACTCGTAGCGTATTTTTAAAAAATGCTAGTATTATCCACGTGTAAGAGGTATCTCTTTCTTCTGCCTATGCCAAGCTAGATTAGTTAGTACTATAGTGCACCCCTCCGATATTAAGTTAAGTTCGAGATAGCCGAGACAAGCTCGTAAAGCATAACTAGTCCAGAACGAAGAGTTTGGCTCCGTTGCCCTGTTTAAAAGCTCCGAGTGACAAATGTGACCAGATTAGACGTACTACCTCATGGTCGCTTGGGGGTGCACGACCGAAAAGCGAGGCCTATAGAAGTTATACAATCTCCTGTGACGAAAATCCAAGATTGTGTTGTTTTTGTTGGAAGTTTGCGGGCTATTTGATAGGCCGGATCGTAGGTATTTCATGAAGAGTAATAAACAGCGAGCAGGGCGGTACCAGCATAATACGTACTTTAACGGATATTAACTATACCGGAGGACGAGCTTTATACTCCCCTTCTATTCGATCTAATTGCATCATAGTGACTTTCGAAGCCGCGCACAAGGGATATATTCTTATTTAAATTTTAAATTTTGACATGTTGACAGGATATTCAAATGTTTTTATTTCAATTCTAATATACTGGAAGAAAGGCTAAAATAAACTTTAAAGGAAATGGAAACACTGTTCGGTTTTGCGTTCCGATCTGAGAACCAATGACAAAATTACCCCGGCTAATGATCGTTGAAGTCCTCATCTCTACCTGGATAGAGAATGTCTTGTCGCCAAACTGCTTTGATCTGAGACTGTATCACCACGAAATAAAGAATAAAGACGATAGCTGACATGACAGTTCCAAGTATCTTAAGGCCTTGATTATCGAACTGTTTTGCAACAGAAATTGTGGCGAGGCAGAAACCAGTATTGGGGAAGACCATGGCCCACCAACCGAGATGAAAGAACTTGGGGGGGGATAGGAGAACAGAAATAGCGGCAATGAAGAACCACCAAAGGGAAAGGGCCCATAAGAATCCTCCAACGATTAGGGCAGTTGTCCTCACATCCTTAACATCGAGAAAGTTATCATCGACCTCAAGTGCAAGGTTATCCGGCAGAGAGTGAGCCATTCCGATAAGCGCAAGCACGGTGAAGGCTGGAGGCCCAACACACATGAAGAGACCAGGCCGGTGCTCTCTGTTCGGAAGCCCTACGGACATAAGGCGGCCGACCATGTGTGCGTACATCATGAATGCGACCGACAACCCGAGTCCTTGACAGGTGAGACCAGCCACAAGAATAGGGATCCTTCCAATCTCTGGTTGTGTCTCAGCGATAACGGAGGCGATAGTACCTGTCAACATGATAGGAAAAATAGGTAGAATCCATGTTGGCATCATAGTACCGAGTCCGAAGTTGTGGGCTGAGAAGACAAAGCAGTACTGTCCGACAGAAAGCGCAAAGGTACAGATGGCATATCCCCAGAATACGGTTTGGATAGCCCAGAGAAGATTTGAGTCGTGTGGCTGAATGACATAACGTTGGGTACTCGTGATTAATGTAGCAATCGAAAGCCAAAAAGTTGGGAAGAAAAATCCTTCTCGTTCATGTTTCAGGGAGGAAGAGAATGTGCCTTTATGAAATATGAACCTCATAAGCATTGCCGCACTGATGCAAGTGAAAATAATCAAATTTGCAATATAGAATATCCATCCGATGGCGCTGAGGCCGGTGAACTGAAAGGGCAAGGCGAAGATAAGAAGTGAAATGCCACCAGTGCTCATGGACAGTGTGTACCAGGCCCACGTGAAATGTTGTAGCCTTTGTCGAATGGTGAGCTTATGCCTCCTCCATGGGAATGGTTGTCCATCATCATAGTGGTGACCATTATGTTGGGTATTGTCGCCGTGCACATGAGAATCTGAAGTTGATGTTGTAGGCAACTGACTTCGATAGCCATGCTTTTCGTCGCCGGTAAGCTCGACATCGGTATATTGCTTTGAGTTTCTTGGAGTTTCATCCGGGGACCAAGTTCCCTGGTGTCTTTCGTTTGCCTGCATATTGAATTAATTGTTTTTGCTCAGAATAACTAAGTGGTATCCGGACCACTGTTACAAAGAGTTATATATATATATGGTCGTGAACAGACTAGCTCGCAGGAATCTCCTGAAAATTCGATAATTCCAACCAAGAAGCGAGGGTAAAACAGAAAAACGAATTAAAATAAAAAGATTAAGATATAATATTAAGATCGACGAAGAAGAAAAAGGCCCAGCCTTAGTAAGAACGAATGAAAACGAAAGGAAAAGTGGAGAAGAGAAATGAAGAAGAGAGGAGACCGCAAGGAGCAAACGAAATTTGCGTCTGTCATTCCGAGGGTTACGTCGACGCCGAGGCCTTTATAACCTTTCTTGGTCAAACATTGCGAGCTAAAGTTAACATCTTCATTTCACGCTTTGGAGGATCAAGAACTGCATGAAGCAATAAGACATGAAGAGCGTCAACCCCTTCGAGGAGAATGCTGCGGTTACAGAACCTCGAATCTGTGTTGGTCGGGTCCGATTAAACCGGCTAGATCACTCTAAATCCCAGTTCCTCGAGGCCGATCGCAGCTACAGAAAGCAGTCCCAAGATGATATCGAACACGTAGGCAACGAGGAGTTCTAACCTTTCTCGCCGCGCCCATCGGAGAGTTTATTTTACCTTGACTCGACTCGCTTCAACTATTTTTGACAGGCACTGCGGTCCTGGTACCCAGTTGATTGGGCGCCGGCGCTGCTAAAACTTTCCTTCTTTGTCTTCCAGATTTGTTGCATGTTGTGGCACAAAGCCAAGTCTCGGTCGGCACGAGCCAAATGGGCTCCGTGAGACCTTGGACCTCCCGAAACCAGGCCCCTGAAATCAGTTTTCGATCAAGCTTTTCACGGTTGCGTTAGGATTCCTGAGCCCGTTGCTTATCTTCCCTGGCATCTAAAATTAGTTGTTGGTAATCTCTCAATCTTTCTGTTTCAACCACTTCAATTGATCTTATCGTCGTCTCAGCTGCGACCACCGCACGCACGCGTAAGCAAACGCAAGCTAAGCAAGATCTTAAGAAAATACCAATCTTAGAGTTAGGTCGAAATCCCTTTGTAAAGTGATGATTTGGGTAGCTATCGCCCAGGTACTGCTTCTCGAAATGATCACTGAATGTTTTCCTTTCAAAACCGTCTCACACTTTTCGTCCGATTTCACGGAAACAATAAAACATCCTCATGATAAAACGATTAATACTCCTTGCAAACTAATTAATTGACGGGGGTACCAGATCCCAAGATCGGATTGTCGCAGGTATAGGTACGTTAAGTTCAGATCTCTAACATGCAGAAAGGATTTGTAACTGTAGCCGATCCCCATCGACTCGAGCGGTTGTAAAAAATTTTTAACCTCCTCCGCTTGGCGTCGCACCAGTGCCTGGGCGCCCTAGCTCGAGATCTGGCACTGCCCCGATGCGATGTTCAACTGTGCCTGGTACTGGTCTTCGGTGGCGTCAAATACAGGAGGGGAGATTGCGTATTTCATATGCACGCCAAGTTGGTAAAACTTTCTGCCCACGATTACACTTACCTTCTGGAGTTGAGCTTATCAGATGGCTGGACGGGCTGCCAATTGTGTCATGGAACCATCTGAATATGGGTATCAGGATGCAATTGTAATTCCCGTGGTTACTTACCGATATCAGATCTGAGGTTAAACCGAAGTTGAAGATGGATATTACTTTGCACAATCACATTGACATTGATGAACTGGCCTTCTAAACCCTGTTTTTGGCCTGTTGTTCTTAAAGCCCCCAGGTCCCCTGATACGGGCCGAACGGCCGGTGCTTGATTTAAAGAGGTCACGATGGGATCTCCACCAATATGACCGTTAGAGCAACCTGATGTAATGTTGCGAGATCAACATAATATATAATTATACCCCATGCTATGTTCGAAACTCGGGCATGTGTCGAGCCGACCAAGAACCTCTCAGCCCAGGTGAAAAAGGTGTTGATCTCTCTAAGATCCAGGCTTTTCAGAGCCCGACAGAAAATTCTTCCGTCAAGACAGAATTTCGCCGCGCATATACAAGTGTGACAGCCTTAATATTCAATACGTAGCTCAATGAGAACAACAAATCATTCGGTCGGTACATGAGGACGATGCATGCTCTGGAGACGGAACAGTAAAATCGGGAATGAATTTAGTTTAGATGTCGATATATATAATAATTCTAAATACTGGAGAAATTTGGATTGGTGCATTAATATATCAAGACAAGGGTATATATAGTAATGCCATACTAGTACTGAAAGCAACACTAGTATTCAATCTTGAGGCATGTTACACGATATAAACCTGCGCTGTTATTATAAACTGAATCTTCGTATGTATATAAATAATTACAGGTATCAGGGGAACGTAGGAAAATCTAACAGTCTCTTGCGAGTTTCATTTACCTAACGACTCTAGCCTACTAATTTTAACATATAACCTTGCTACGCACGATGCATATTGGAATTAGACTTGTCGCCTATGGGCTTTTGGTTGCCCACTCCTGTTCGACCCCAATAGTCGATAGCCTGGCCAAAAGGGCGGCACTGGGGGATATTGCAACAACTGGTTATGCGACAATGAATGGGGGCACGACAGGCGGAATGGGGGGCCAGATCGTTGAAGTAGATACGTTAGAAGGATATGTTGCAGCTGTTGCTGACGACAATCCCCGTACCGTAGTCATTACTGGACCTATCACGGCATCAACTCAAGTTTCTGTCGGGTCAAACAAAAGTATCATCGGCAAGAACAAAAATGCTAAGCTCACGGGTGTCGGGATGCATATCTTGGGAAAGTCAAATGTCAGTGTACATGTACAAATATCAATCTACTTGGTTATTTATGAGTACTAACACAACTCGTGTCTATCTTTTGTCTTGATTCCTCTAGGTCATTGTTCGGAACCTAGTAATATCCAAAGTCCTCGCCGCTAATGGAGATGGTATCTGGATTCAGGAGTCGACGAATGTCTGGGTAGACCACTGCGAGATTTTCAATGATCAAGAGCACAGCAAAGACTTCTATGACGGCTTGGTGGATGTCACCCGGGCTTCAGATTGGGTCACTATATCGCACACATATTTCCATGACCATGACAAAGGATCTTTAGTTGGCCACTCAGATAAGAACGCTGCACAAGATACGGGACATCTTCACGTTACCTACCACAACAACCATTGGAAGAATGTTTATAGCCGTGGCCCTAGCCTTCGCTTTGGCACTGGTCACATCTACAATTCTTACTTCGACCACATGTTTGAGTGTGTCAGGCCCCGGAAAGGGGCCCAGGTGCTGGTTGAATCGAACTATTTTGTGGGCGCGTCGAAGCCCATATTTGGGACGGATGGATATGCAGTGGCAAGAGATAATGACTATACAGACTCTACAAATCAAAACACTGCACCATTAGGAAACCTTACAGCCGTTCCATATCAATATAGTCTATTAGGCTCGGCTAATGTTGTAGGTGCAGTGTTAGGGGAGGCTGGCGCAACGTTGACCTTCTAGGACCGGATAGTCTCGACGTCCCGGCGCCAGCCAGATCAAAACCACCATCAGGAATTCAGAGGATACATGTATGTACATATCAAAATGGTAGCAATTGCAAGGTTAGGGCTTGTAGATATATCACGGTCGCACAACCTGGTTGTTGCCTCTTTCAACTGCAATTCTCTGTCCCCGGGGCCCGCCTTGTGATAATCCGGTTGGTGTGACTTTGGTGTCATGTGGACGCAATTGGGTGTTTGATGTTGTATTTTTGTCGCTTGCTGCGTTGTTGACTTCTTCAAGAAGAACAAGCTTGCCACCTTAAGTCTAAGGCAACTACGTCTCTTAAGGGTACGAGTAAGGGATTCCTAGTTTACAAGGGCTTACGTGGTCCAGGGTCTCCTTCCGCAAGGAGACCGAACTCCGGGGTTTCTTTGACTTTGAGAGCTGAGGAAATCAGAACCAATCTGTCGGTGTCGCATGTTGCGAGTGGATATGGTGAACTTATAGCTTATAGTCAGACCCCTTTCATTATTAATTATTGCAGGCTGCTCCTACCGCTGGATTATGCATTGTTAGCAATTCACAACGGTTCGGCGGTTTATACTTATGATGCCATAAACAGAACGACTCGAATATCCGTAATTCCGGAAATACGAATCCTGACCGGGAGCTGACAAGCATTTGCATGAGCGACAAGGCTTCTGCATTATGAGACTCCAACACATTGATATGATGAGACATAACAGGACATTCTGCAGCTGGATATCGATAGTTATGTAAGACATCGAATGTCATATTGGCGAAATACACAATCCAGCTTGCTTATCAAAGTTGGGTCCGTTTTATCAAGAATAGCAAGCTTATCCTGACCTCTTTGTTGCTATTGGGTGAGAGATGCGCCCAGCTAGCTGCCGCGGTGTTGTGGTTAAGCGCAAATGGGAAGGTGCCACATTATTGGCTATCTCGTCAATAACGGTACAATGTTACGAGCTGCTTAAACTCGGAAGGTTCAACATTTGGGGTAGGTCTAGATCTCTAGTCGATGGTGAAATCCTGTCTTCAGCTCAGGCACCAGTCTCCGCTGATCTATTTCAACTACTCCACAAAGTTGCATCGGAAAGTCGGCTGGCGGCTCTACCCGTGGAACTTTGTCTTGTCGTTATATAAAGCTGTCGATCTGCTCCTCGTATAGGCTGTCATCTAGCATCAGCATCAGCTTCGTTCGATATCAAGAATCTTTACGAACTACTTCTAGTATAACCTCTCAAAATGTTCTCTTTCATTCGTGAGATTTCTTCCTTGGTAGCCATTGCCGCCCTTCTCGTCCCTACTCTCGCTGCACCAGCTGTAGGAGCAGTTTCAGTTCCACAAGATGTGTCTATCGACAAGATCATTTACGGTGGAACTGGATGTCCACGCGACTCAGCCTACGTTAACTTGGCCTCGGACAAGCAATCCTTCACTGCATACTTCAATCGATTCACCGCTTTTATCGACAAGGACAACATCAAGAATTCTCGCAAATTTTGTCAATTGAGTCTTGCAGTTGATACTCCTCCTGGCTGGCAGTTCACAGTCGTCCAGACCAGCTTCACGGGCTTCGCAACCCTTGGCGCCGGTGTCACCGCCACTCATACATCCACTACCTATTTCGCCGGAAGTAGCGACGAGCAAAGTTTCAGCACTCCAATTAGAGGCCCCACCAATCAAGAGTTCTCCGTTCGAAGCACATCCATCGTTGGGACGGGGGGCTGGTCACCATGCGGAACTCAAGCCCTTCTCAATATCAAGTCTGAGCTCAGACTCGCCGGAGAAGGGTACGGTGCGATTATAGAAATAAAGGCAACTGGAAATGTCAGCCGGATGTACGCTCTTCAATGGCGTACTTGTTAAAGCAGACCAATTGAATGGGCAAGCTGAAATCTTGTAAATATAAATCTATTAGCTACTGGATACCACTGTACATACGTCATTTCCTTCGTTCTTGAAAACCTACCTGTACAAAACGAATATTCTTGAATATACAATAAAACTTCCCTGAATGTTCCTGTGAATTTCATCATATTGTCTCACGGACCGGCTCGGGATGGACAACATCTCTCAATGCTCGGCCCGAGTCGCTTGCCCTTTCGGGACAAAGGAGGGAGCAAAATGCAACACCAACACGTGTTGTTGTATACGCCGTGTGTCATTCCGCTCACATAATAGTTACGTACAACAAACCTAAAAACGTCTTAAGACAGCCTTTCGAAACATCAGCCCGGAAGGTTGTTATTCATTCATTTCTCCGTCATCTCCGGATCACGTTATAAACAGAGGCGATGGCAACTAATTCGTCTCTGGCATCAATCTTTTCAGACCAACCAACGTTGTAGTGCTCTCGTGTTCCCGAATTCTCCAAGCTTCTCACGATGCATATGAAGCGCAACACAAACCGGTGGGATTTTGATATCGACGATTACATTAACCCATGGATCCCGCCAAGCATACTACAAGAGTTACCGACTTCGATTTCAAGGTTCCTGGGTTATAGAACGTCTCCTCGGAAAGAGCTTGGCAGTATCCTCGTTGCATGGTGGTCTTTTTTTGGTGCATTCTGTGGTATTGCAGCTGTTTCTGCGGTCTTCAAGTACAGTGGCGTATTCTCAGAACTAGATCCTCCCTTGATTATTGGCAGCTTTGTAAGATAACTTACAGCTATTCATGATGGTGGTAGTTTAATGTTTGCTGACAAGATCTTATAGGGGGCCTCGGCTATCTTGGAATATGGTGTTATTGGTTCACCCCTAGGCCAGCCTCGGAACTGCGTTCTAGGCCATTTTGTTTCCGCTATTTGCGGAGTCGGCGTCGCGAAACTATTTCAACTAAATAGCCATTTCGAAGAAATAAAATGGCTAGCTGGTGCGGTTTCTGTCGGCTTAGCTTCTGCTGTTATGAGCATCACAAACACATCTCATCCTCCCGGAGGTGCGACGGCTTTGCTCGCTGCTGTTGAGCCGGGTGTCGCACGGCTTGGCTGGTATCTTCTTCCCTATGTCCTGATAGGAACGACTTTGATGCTTGGGATTGCCCTAGTTGTCAATAATATCCAACGCCAATTCCCTGTGTTCTGGTGGACTCCAAAGGATACAGGTGGTAGGTTATGGCCGGTATCGAAAGCTACGGAGCCAGACTTGGAAGCTCTAGAGGAGCAGAAAGTTGTACACGGAAGATTGAATATACCAATACGGTCGGATGGTCCAGCGGGTTCGGATTCTTCGACAGCTAGTCTCAAATGAGAAATTTTTGGCAGCGAGCACTATAGAATGGAGTGTATGTTGGAACACGGGGACACTAATAGACATAGACTTAAGCGGACTTAGTATAAGGCCGTACATAGATCGGAGGGTTTTAGGCATAAGATAGAGCTAAGCCGGCTGGTTTGTACTTCAAACCATGTTTACATAAAGCCTATACATAGAGGTGGGAGTTTTTAAAATCTTGTCCGTAGTTTCTGTATTTTAGCGGTCAAATAAAAGTTTCGTCAATGACTCAAGCTTGTATAATAACTCGAGAATGAGATAAAGCACCTTGAGATGAAGTTAGATATATGCTAAGTGTTTCCGACAAAGAAGAATTGAGTCGTCGAATAGAGTTCTTATTATGCAGCCGTGAAATCAACCATAAAATACAAGCTTTCGAGCGAAGGGGAAAACGAGCTCAAACTCCGCGCCGCTAAACCGAGATCATAGAAATACATGGCGTTTTCCAGGAATAAATGTTGCAACACTTTCAATGACATCATAACATACTCTGACTTTGGGAAATTGTATTGACGGGATGAGGGTTCGTTTAGATAATAAAAAGTGGTAGCTTTGTTAGATAATGGGGAGATAATCGGACGTGGACAAAAATTAAAAAGCTTTTGAGGGAAGGGTTACGTTGATGCTGCCGAAAGCTAGTATACGTATATACCCGCGCACTTTCAGTGACCCGCAGCTGGCATTGCACACACCTGTCTGCGCGCTTCATGAACCTCTTCACTCGTAAGATCGATGGTTTTAGACTTGAATTTTCGAGCGCTGGTTTTACTCTCAAACAAGAGGTCGAGTTCACCATAAGAACGGCCTTTCGGCTCTGGTAGCCTGAAATAGCACCAAATGATACAGCAGAAGCAGATGGAACCCCAGAAGAATCCTGACTTTCCTTTCCAATTCCAAGCTGTTGGGTTCAACATGTGCGGAATAATGACTCCATTGACGATGCTGAATATGCTGTATAAACTTCTAGCCAAAACAACGGTTTTGGCGCGGAGCCTGGTGGACGAAATTTCGGAAACTAAAGAATAGCACACGGGCCCGACCGTGACATCGTAGAAGAAGGTGTAGACGAGAAGCATAGAGCCAGTTGCCCACTGCGTTGTAGGGTTCGAGGGTCCAAGAGCAATAAATCCAATCGTGAAAAGGCAGATATTCAAAAGGATGAGTCCCGCTATGTAGAGAGTGCGGCGTCCGAAGTAGGACATGAAGACCCAAGAAGAGATAGTCCCGACCATCCCAATGCCATATTGAGCCAGAGCCATATTGAAGGAATTCTCCGGGTTAAGTCCAGCTTGTTCGTAAAAGTAAGTTGAGTAGCCCATAATACCCGCGCCGCATAAATTTTGGATTGCCCACACAAAGCATGCGATTTCTGTTCTGCGCAGGTCGACCCCTTTGAAACAATGTATATAGGACGTGCCTAATGTCATGCGCTTTTCGATCTCGTTTGTGTGTATCATCATTGCGACGTTCTTCTTAGCATCGAAAGGAATACTGTGAGTATTATTGCGGCTTGTCAACCTAGCCAACGCAGCTTCGGCTTCTTGGTGCTTTCCTTGACGGACGAGCCACCAGGGGCTTTCCGGTGCTAGAGTGACGCCGATGAAGATCGGGATGGGCCAAACCCACTGGAGAGCGAATGGGATCCTACACAGATACGTCAGCCCTGTTAGGGATATGAGCTAATCAGAGGGAGTTTTACCTATATGACCACTCGTCGGTTCGGTTGACTAGAGCCCGAAGTACGGAAGATGCGAGAAGCTGACCGATGACCCAACATAGATTGACGTAGGTAGTTAAGTAAGCTCGAAGGCCCACAGGGCAGATTTCGGATGCGTATGCAAGTGTCAGAGTTTGGAAGACCCCTAATGGGATGCCGAGTAGGATCTCCCCGACAAGCAGGGTTTGAACATTCTCCGCAAAAAACAAGATGAAAACGAAAGCTGTTGTAAAGAGGAGACCCCCCATCATTGTCTTTCTGTAGCCGTAACGTTCGGAGATGATTCCATTCAGCATCAGTCCGAATATGGCGCCGATGTTAACACCGTTCGAGAGGCCAGACTGCCAAGCAGCGCTGAGAGAATACTTTCCATTGGGCTGGAGGGTTCCGTATTTTTTGTTAAAAGATGGGTAAGCGTAGAACGATCCCATCAAAACCACGTCGTAGCCTTCCATAATAATAGCTGTCGACATGAGAATGGACCAGGCAATTGCCTTGGGGTACAGCCTGATGTTTTGCCCGAGCGTTAAGTTATGCTCGACTTCAGTAGCTTCGCGTGCTTGCTTCGCTATTTCCATAGCATCTCCATAGTCGCCAGGTACGCTGCCCACTTCAGGCTTGTGCTCAATAAACACTGGGCTTATTTCTGCCGACAGTTCAGTCTTAGGTTCGTTCGATGCCATTGTTTGAGAGTTTCGAGGGATATTCTTATATAACAAAGGCATGCAATGAGCTCGATATATTGAATGGATCAAAGGAGAAGGACTTCAATGCGGATGACGCTGAGCATGGTGAGGCATCTGTTTTCGGAAATCCAACTTCCTTTATACATATCGTATCTCGTGTAAGCTGTCGCCGAGGTTGACTGAAGATGTCTTTTGGCAAAAGCTATGACCCCCTGTGCAGCTGTGGCTTCGGGTTTATAGAAGGTTTGCGTTGCTGATTGTTCTGCTGTCATGTGGTCTTTTTGGCGTTGTTTGAAGGCTAAAAGCCCGCTCAAATGAGTGCAGCAGCAGAAGATGGGACAAAAGTTTAGCTCAAATTCACGGTCTACCCCGACAATCAGAGGAAATCCCCATGTCCGGGGAATTGCCTAAAGCAGCTAGCTACATGGCATGGGTGCAAGAGAATCGAATTGCGGGGCAGTAAATGCGGAGGAATCTTCGGGTTGAACCTTAACTTCTGCGTCTGTCGGCAGCTGGCAGTGGATCAATCCATGCAACGGACCACCGGTCTCGGGGGTTGGAGAGAAAGTTTTTGAAGGAAGGCTGCAATAATGAAGCCGGCTAGATTTCCCCGCTTCCAGTTGAATCTTAGGTTCACCATTGCTTCCCCGCACAGCTGCCGTAGTCCCATATGTCGATTCTCAGGCCTGTCTTGGTGGTTATCTTGTTTCAGGTACTGATGCCGGCCGTCGGTATTTCTGACCTACGCCCCCAGAATGTCAGATTCCAAAGTCCGCTCGGCCGCTGAGCGTACGATATTAGCGGTCTGTATCAATGTCCCGAGTTTCGCCCCGTACCAAACTAGCTAGCGGACAGCCCGAAAAAAGTTTCCAAAGGTAGGTTTTTGAGTTACCATTGGCTGATCTGTGATATCCATCCCGTAGCAGCTGTTGGAATGGCTCAAAGGGCTCGGTCGGCCGGCAGCCTTAATGATTCCCATGAAGTCTATACAGGCGCCTCAGACTAGGCAGCACGAAGTAACAAGTTTCACGTTTAAACTCGCCTAAGAAAACCCATAATTCATTCTAGACCGACATAACGAGGCTTTAAGCAGTCGACGGTTGTGATTGATCTCGTCAAAATTAAAAGTTTACAGTGTGAAGATATCCTAACTGAGGGACGAAATAAAGTGATATCAGATTACAATAAAACATAGTCAGTACAGGCGCTATCATTGACACAAACACCAGAGATTATTTCGTCCCCATTGTTTTCGACGGGGAAATTTTCTCTGCGAACTGTGGGTTGCTTACAAAGCTTGTTCGATATGAAAGGCAGGGCTTTGTTGAGGACGGTTTCCAAATACCGCGATGGCTGTCCACGAAATCTGGATAGCAGACCTAAAAACACCCGTAGATAGTCTTCCCCCTGGCGAAGACTGTTGAGATCCGTCTGTGGTTCAATGCACGTACACGCCATCACATCCGTTAAACAGATAGCTACTTCTGAAATCTTTTGTTCCTATCAATCATTGTCATATCAGCCTCTGATGAACTTTTCTTGACGGTTGAGGCGATTGAAACTTACCATGCCGATACCATGTGACTCAAGTGATTTTAGTCGGGTCGCTGAAATAACCGTTACAAGATCTTTTGCAGGCACGAACGGATATTTCAGATGCAGAAAAGTACCTTTCCCCCTCTCATCGCAGGCTTTCAACAGGCCGAGTTTCACAGTCATCTGCCACGCAACCATGTGAAGCCATTCGCGGGTGACCATGATATCAACCCTTTGGGTCTCAATGCTCTCTGACAGAGGAACGGAAACTCTGCTGATGTTCTCTTGGAATGAGATAAGCCACGAACTCAGAGCTTCTGCGTCTGCTATCGGCTGTCCGTCCGCACTCAACTTGCTATCGTCGCCCCACATGTAGGAAAACTTGGAATCCACAAATTTGAAAAGATTAATCAGATTGACAAATCCGTATAGTAGGCAAGGATCTTCTGAGTCAAAGATTAAGGGCAAGGAAATCGACGGTTGTAGCATAACTGCCTGTCGCCGTTGCAAAGCATATCCCCTAAGTATGCAACACCGTAGAGAGTGAGTCTAGATTGCTCCTAGTTCGTTGTTTTAATCAATTACCTGTCAAGAAATTTTGTTTACCTCTCGGTTACGAATAAGAGCCAAAATATCCTTTTCCGTCTTTGAGATTCGCTGGGGTCTCTGGTGCTATAGGGCTCTTCGATATGCAACTTTAACTCTAGACTAAGGCTAATAGCTTCTCTAAGGTAGTACCATGCAGAGGTGTGTCGCTCGAGCTGACCGTGGTAAGAAAATAGGAAAAATGAAGTTAAGATCCAATTGACTGTGGGTGCGTCAATAAAGTCGGACTGTTGCCGCGCTGAGAGACTTTGTGATACAAAGAATGCCGCGGCCTGGCTGTTGAGTTTGTTTGTATTTGGAATCTCGTCGACATCTACGTTGAGGTCTATATGAGCACTCTGGGTTCGTATCGCAGCCGTATTTTCGTCTTCGACGGTTAGGTTCAGTTGCAAAATGACTGCAGCGGATAGCGCAGAAAACATTGCGATTTCTTCCAACGGTAAAGGCCCCTGGTCATCGACGCGGAGCTCAAGGTCGGTTACCAGTTTATTTCGGTCAAATACCGGCATTATTGGATAGATGTGCTCAAGAAATAATCTTATGTACGGGACAAAGGTGCTGAAAGTAGTGTCAGTGAGGCGGTTTGTGGGTGGGGTTGCTGTTGAAGAAGAAGAAGAACAAGAGGAAGAAGAGGAAGAAGGCGACGGAAGCCCAGAAAAGAAGTTGTTTTCAGGTGCAGCTAGATGTTCTGTATTCGGGCTATTACCCGTGATGAGGCACTGGGTGACAAGGCTATCCATGGTATTGGGACTGAATGTATGGTATGTTTCTGGACCATCCTCTTGGTAAGAATTCTGATGATCGCCACCACTAGTTTCAATCGATGAAGTTAAAGAGGGTGCTCGAAGAACTTCGAATCGTGGGCATGGCGAAGAGATGTTTGGAAGTAGCTGGTTTTCAGGGGTGTCGTGGACAACTGTCTCCGAGATAGAAGGAGAAAGGGAGTCGTCGCTTATAATAATATTTTTACTTCTAGAGAGGCGATGTAGACCATCCTCTGAGCCACCAGTGTCACAGATTCTGCGTCGTTTCGGACCCCTTCGCTGATGAACTGCGAGATATTCACATTTGATGCAGGAGATTGTGCATGCATTGCAAGGGATCTTACGATCGCATCGTGTTTTCCGCCGCCGGCAGCTATCGCATGCCTTGCGAAGGGGTAGAAGAGTGGTCTTTGTCAATTCCGAAGTCGGACTTGAACTGGTGGCATCTGTATGGGATCTCGTTAATACAAGGACACTCGTGGACTGGCTAGCCTCCATCATGTATATTGGTGTAGGCCTCTATAGATCTAAGCGGGTTTATAATTTATAAAATCTCCACAGAATTTGACGAGTAAGAGTTTTAGATATCCAGATTCTGGATGAATCTGGGGTAAGACGGGGTTAAAGGGTTGAAAGTGCGGAGTGCTAAACTTCGGTCGGACGGTTGGGGTCAGTCTGAATCTTGACAAGCTTAGTTACCTCCGTTGTTATCTGGAATTTGGGTCCTGGAGGTCGCGGTTACCTAGCGCTTCAAGATTTCGTCAATAAGTTTGCAAACTTGCATCATGCATCAAGGTCGACCACTTGTGGTAAAGCGCACATGATGTGTTTTGGGACGATTTCTGGAAGCGACGAATTTTTTGACCGAGAGAAGTTCCGGGCGCGCACACATCCCGGTTTTTTGGGTAACAGGGATCGGTGAATTACTGTATACAGTTTAGAGAAAGAGAAATGTTGCAAAATGGTGGACAGATGGGTATTAGTCTTCAAAATGGGCATCTCGAATGTGCTTTGCGAATGGAGAGTTGCATTGAAAACCTTGTATGAAAGATGTAGACAGGATTGGAAGAGAAATATGCATCAAACGTCTAGAAACTGTAAATGCCAACTATCTAGGTATTTACGCGGAACTTAAAAAGACCATAGATTCGAAAGGCGAGAATTGCATCTCGAAACCGCCAAAATCTTTGTGTTGCGGGGTGTTGTAGTTGTGCAGCACGAGATTATTCGGCTTCAAAAGATGCTGGACTTCAACGGGCACCTTCCAGCCGACCTTTGCCTGTGAAAAGTTACAAAGAACAAGTGCTCTCCCAGCAGTCGGGTGGGATCTTTCGTAGGCGCAGATATTCTGGTCGTCGCCACCTAAGAATTTGAAATCACCATAGACAAAGACGTCGACCGATTTCCGACGGAGCTTTAAGACACTCTGCCAAAACGCGAAGACGCTCTGAGGGTCGTTGATTTGGGACTGTGCATTGCAATCCATATAATCATCGTTGACACGCATCCATGGAGTTCCAGTGGAGAAGCCGGCGTTTTTAGTCCCGTCCCACTGAATTGGCGATCGTGAATTATCACGAGCCTTTGAGCGGACTTCTTCTAGAGATTGGTCGTAAACGGCCTGGCCTTTGATCTTCGACGCTTCGGAAAGCCTACTGGAATAGTTAGAAAAATGCGACATAGTATCTCCTTGATCTTAAAGCAGACGCAAGAGATTGATTAGTAGATAGATGGATTCACATACTCGTTGATATAATTGATGGTCTCGACATCCTTGAACTCATCGAGGCTCCAATCTTTTGGTAAATTTGCCATCCCGAGCTCCTGACCTTGGTATACGAAGAGGGTTCCCGACTGAAATGCAAGGAACGTCGCTAGCATTTTAGCGGCATGATTCCTGAACTCTGAACAATCCGAGGCAAAGCGGGAGACAGAACGTGGTTGATCGTGATTTTCCAAAAACAACGCATTCCAGCCGTCCCTTTCGATCATAAATGTCTGCCATTTCCCGACGATGTCCTTGAGAGTTGATAACGACCAAGATGCGGGAGAAAACTTGCCCAGAGGTCCGCTGTCGATATCGACTCTAATCACAGCAAGTTAATAAATTTGATCGCGCATCAATCTCTGACTTTGACTCTGACTCTGACTCTGACTTACATGTCAAACTGGAAAATCATGTTGAGTTCCTTTCGGGAAGCACCGACGACCTTAATGATCTCCTCGGGTTCCCTGACACAAGGCATCTCTCCCACAGAAAAGGCATTGTAACGGTCAAGGATTTCTCTCAACCCTCTCAAATGCTCATGAAGTCGAGGGCCATTTGCATAATGCGACATTGCCGGTTGATATGGGCTTGACTCAACTATGACTGGAGCATCTGGGAGACCTGGAGTCTTGCTGATCATATTTATCACGTCCATGCGAAACCCGTCAACACCCTTATCTAACCAGAATGTCATGATATCGTGTACTGCCGAAACCACTTTGGGATTCTCCCAGTTAAGGTCAGGCTGCTCAGTGCAAAAGAGGTGCAAATAGTATTCATCCGTTTCGGCATCGTATTCCCAGGCACTCCCTAAAGTTGTCCTCGTGTCAGGGTCCCATTCTTCCCTCATAGGTGTCTAGTACGCTATAGTACTGTTTTAGAAATAGTCAAAGGGTAGTATGCAACCAACCGCCGAATATAGATGCCCAATTATTAGGCGGGTGTCTATTTCCCTGTGCGTCATATCTTGGGGGCCTCCAAATATACCAGTCCCGAAACGGGTTTGTTTTCGAGGTTCTGGATTCTTGAAACCATTTATGCTAAACATCGTGTAAGTTTTGTATCGACTTGGAGGAATGCTTTAGAGCTGTGATCTTGCCTGATCGGATGTATGGTTGACTACCAAGTCCATGATAAGTCGCATACCACGGTGATGTAAACCCTCGATTAAATCCTCCACGTCTTGCACCGTGCCATAAGGTTTGTGTATTCTAGTATAATCGGCGATATCATAGCCCATATCTTTTTGAGGCGACTCGTAGACTTTTTGGGTTCCAGCATGAGGTTGAGGGCCCTTGGTTAGACTTTTGGCACACTTGATCGTGCTACTGACGAACTCGAATCTTACCTGGAGACAGCCAGATTACGTCGACTCCCAACGTTTTTAAATAATCGATCTTAGCTATGATACCAGGGATATCTCCCAGCCCATCACCATTGGAATCATAAAAGGACGCTGGGTATATTTGATAAACTGAGGCTTCTTTCCACCAGGCTCGCGCCCCTCCGGGTACGCCGTTCTCATGTATCCAAGAGGAACTTTCAATCCCATTTGACAAGTGGGCATCTTTTCCGTTAATGCCGTGGACCGCAGTCAGCATCTTGAAGATCAAGTCGTAAGAAATCCGCTCCTGGCGTCGATAGTGAGTGATTGGTAAATTGACTTTGTTTTGTGCACAGTCAATTTATTATACTCGTTTGCAAGCCCAGGTGTTGTGAAGGTGGCGGCCGGTCTGAGTAGAAGAGGTGTGCCTGATATTTAAGCGTTTAAGAAACTTACCAGTTGTATTGCGGGCTCTACCCGAAAATCACTTCGGTGAAAGTGCTGAAAAGAATGTGGTATCTACGGGGCGATCGATCTTTCTAACGTCGATGGCAGGCCTGCAGGGCGGATCTTCCGTAAAAGGTAATTCGCCGAAGTACTGGACATTTCCGCCGCTTTTAGTGCACCGGTTTCGCCGCGAAAGAAAAATTAAAAAGTGAAGAAACCAAGCAAGTTACTCCAGCAAACAAAAAGGCTCAAAAGAATAAAAAGTTAGCTTAAGGTCTGAAATCAGATAATTAAGTAAATGTATCAAATTCAGTATTATAATTTATACAAATTTATCCGCACTTTTAGGTAAAATAGATTTATTTTTTCTAGTAGAAGCCAAGTTATAAACCAAGTTATAAACCAAGTTGTAGCCCAGTTTTTGGGCGCCCACGCATTCTACAGACTAAGTTAGCCCAAAAAAAAAAAAAAAAAAAAAAAAAAAAAAAAAAAAAAAAATACTCAAATTGGTTATGTAAATCTACTTTATTATTGAAAAGGACATGTTCTCGTCATCATTTCGTTCTGACACCTTTTGGCTGTCATATTAATGTTTGCTAAGAAACTTGTACTGAAGCTTTGTAAACATCCGGTAGGCTAGATGACTATGCAACACAGGCCTTGAGCTTAGCAAGGACTTCAGAATCAAAATTCAAGATTCTCTCGTCAGGACTGTCCGGCCAGTCACTCATACAAGCCTTTACAGCTCCAAGGTACAAATCTCCGACTCGTGATGACAGATTTTTCGTGTGCTTCCCCTTAAGATGAGCTCTAAATTTCTCCCAGTCCTTTGCCTTCGCCTCAAGTTTATCAATGGGGCGCCAATACGCTATCTCTAACAGGATGACACCGAGACTCCAAAGATCGTAAGAAGGTTTGTAGTGAGGACTGTTTTCAGGGTACTCGAAGTGTTCGCCCGCTTCAATTACCGCTTCGGGATGGCGATAAAGGTTCAATTCATCTGTGGCATATTCTTTTACTAACCTTTCTGGTATGTTTTCGGTGTTTATTCCCAAGTTGTTCTGCCGAGAAACTTCAAATCCGGCGAGATATGGACCTTTCAAATCTTCGATGGCGTTGGATTTACCATCCAGCAGAAATAATATGTTGTCACTGCGAAGTCCTTTGTGTAACCAACCGACCAGTAATAGGTACGAGACGTATTGACAGACGTGCTCCGCTAACCGAAAACGGTAGCCCAAAGAAGCTACTTTGCCTGTCTCAAAGTCTCTGGCTAATTTGTCCCAGAGGGATATATAGACTTGGGTATTCTCTTTGTTATCAGGAGGGATTGGAGCTGCAAAAGCGATACCCAGACGGAGTTTTGCTTCATCCAGACAAGCGCCCAGACAAGACAAAGTTCTGAACTTGTGTTCACCAATGTTGGACGCCAGCTGAAGCATTGCAATCAATTTTCTTAAGCGGATTTGAGTTAACGGGATCTCTGTATCTTCCGACATGTACCTCCATTCAACCAACAGTTGGTGCTTTTCATCGTAAGGAAAAATTTCGCGTAAGGGATAATGATCTTCGGCTTGACCTTGGCTAAGGTCCGCGAAATTGTGACGGAAGTCCCAGGCTCGGTTGCTGAAGTCAAAGCGGTCCTGTCCAGGCTGGCTCCGAACGCCCAAAGCTGACGATGATTCGCCTTCTGCTGAGCTTAGAAGTATCATATTGGAGAGACCTTCGATACGATTGCCGTGACGAGACTCTCGAATATCCAATTGCAAGTATTCTTGAGGCTGGTGTGTGACGTCCATTTCCCTCATACGCTCTATCAAGTTATACAGGTTGAACATCGTATAGAGGGTGTTATTTGTTTGTTGAAGGACGGTGAGGATATCTCGAACTTTTTCCCTTTGGTGAAAGCAAAGGAGACAGAGCGACCACTGGATTTTAGAAACTTAGGGACAATGCCTCCCTTTTTTCTCTCGGTTGGCTCTATAGACTGTAGATTGTTTGTTTTTTGGAGATCAGCAACCCGTTCCAAGGCGCTTTTGATGACATTTAGAAGCGAAGGGTCGTTCTTAAATTTCTCCTCTAACTTTGTGCGTTCCTCGTCATTTAAGTGATATCGGCTGTTCATGTTACCCATTGTTTCCTCGAATGAAGCTATGCCAGCGAGGCTTTTCCATCTAAGAAATAGTACGTTTTCGCACTTGAATTGTACCAGCATGCTTTTAGATTCGGCATCGTAGTTTTTAATATCGCAGGCGAATTCATAGACGTTTTGGCAAGACGCAAGAACTTGCCCAAAACTAATGATACTGGCGGCAATCGAGAAAGGCTCCGCCATATTGTTTGATGCGATAGATCTTGAGACGTAGGAGATTTGAGATCGCGTTGCTGGCCTTGGCAAATCGCTATTTTGTAAGTTTTAAATAATAGAGGTTAGAGGTCTTTCAGAAAAAGAGTCGGTAGGTCAGAGATATAAACATCCATCAGACTCGAATCTATAGGTGCGAAAGACCATTTCCAAGAAGGCTGTGTTGGCGAAATTTCATGAACATAGCCTTCGAGGGCAATTGCTTAGAACGCGTAACCGGAAGCATATGAGGTGGCATTGCCTGCTGTTTGCAAGATCTATTGGCCAGTCGCATTTGTTGGCGCGAGGCTGATGATGCAGGCTATGTTATCTGAGAATGAGTGTATGGAAGTGTATGCACACATCGAGGCTGTTGCATTTCGGTCCCAGCTGAGCCTCCTCAAGCGCCCGCCCAGCAAGAACGCAATCCCCAACCTCAGCAAGGAAACTCCGCTTTTACGATTTTCGACTGCTTCCCGCTTGCACAATACTTTTTATTCGGAATCAACGTTATCTAAAGTCTGCACGATTTTATATATCTTCATTCCAAACGATGAATACCGAGTACAGCGAGTCATCAGCAATCACTGCTCGGACCCCAGTTATCCAAAGTCAGCTATCAAATGTTTCTTCGTCCAATTCAAACCCAATCCGCTCAAATGTTGTCCAACATGGCGGCCCAGTCCAAACGATACATACCATCGATATAAGCCAGATAAAAGAACAAGATTACAAAGAAGTTGAAGACCAATGTGGCAGATGCGATTTTATGGCATTCTTAGCTGCGGCCTCTGAATTTTCAAAGCTGGAGGATGCAGATCCAATGCTTTTCACGAGTAATTTTGAAATAGAGCCCACTGACAGTAAGCTGGAGAGTTCTGGAGCAAGCGCTGTAGTTCACGCCGCAGGGGTATACAGACGATTAGACAACTTCGGCAACCCAAGAGCAGATAAGGCTGAACGGTCTCCTGTCGTGGTAAAGCGTTCCTCTCAAGGGCGGCGACGTTACTTTGAGAAAAATGGAAGACATGTAAGCCGAGACGATAAAGAAGTAGCCAGAAGCCTTATATTCGAGGCTCGCGTTCTTAGTCACGAATCTCTACGGAAACATCCCAATATCGTGAAACTTCTCACAATAGCGTGGTCCTTTGATTCACTGGGAAGTCAAGCTATATCTCCACGCCGTAGAGCTAATTACTAACATTGACCGTGTAGACTGAGGACTCAGTATCTATGTCCATCCCTAGTCCCCAACTGGTTCTGGAGTATGCCCCACATCATAACTTATCAGACTTGCTCAAAGCCAATAAGCACCTGTCATACCCGATACGTCGCAAAATCTGTACGGACGTCCGAGACGGCCTTAGAGCGCTGCATCTCTGCGACATCATTCACAGAGATGTGAAACTTGAGAACGTTCTAATCTTCTCGCAAGACTCCGTCCTCTCAAGGGATTGTGTAGCCAAGCTTGCAGACTTTAGACATTCGTTTCTCATGACTAGAAACTCTACCCCTGAACAGTCATCTTCCGGAAAATTCGTAAGCGGAGGGTTGTCAATCGGTGGACATTCCAGGGAAAAAGCATCTGCTAGAGATATTTATTACCGCAGAAAAGGAACACCTCTTTATGCACCACCAGAGTATGAAGATGCCATATCGAGCAGCGAATATATTCTCTCTGATCTGTATTCGTATGGAATCTTGGTTTGGTTCGTGATGCTAGGCTTTGATGCTTTTCTGGACTTTGTGCACGGGAAAACTACATCGCCAATGCTAGCAGAGGGCCTTGAGCTCGAAGGATATAGCCCCGAGGTTGCGAGGGATAGGAGGATAGCATATGTACAGGAAATGAAAAAGAGCGACGTAATCCTACAAAGAGCGACGGAAATGCTGTCAACAACAGAATCAAGTATTATTACATTTAGAGGTTCCGATATTGAACTAGAAATCCACAAGGTACTTCAGTGTAGTCTGTCTCGCGAATCTTCAAGTCGAAATTGGAATTTTCTTGAGTAAGTGAATAAGAATGCATTCAATACTACCGTTATACTGATCATGAGCTTCTCGCCAGCCAAGGAACAGTCTCACCCAATCTAAAACGGCTCAAAGCGCTTTCAAAAGATCAGGTATTTCCATTCCAAGTCTAAAAAAGCGAATTGGCTTCTTCATCTTAACTAGGCTTGAGATAGATTATTATTCCTTACAATGCAATGATGCACCTTGGAAACACCGTCCATGAGTATGTCTATAAAAATCTCGAGTTGATTGCAGCGGACGAAACAGATACAGGACGCCGCGCTCAAGCATCTTTTCATCTTGCAGCTTGCATGTTTTCATCCTTGGGAGTTCCCAAGTCTCTAGAACGGGAAATGGACGGTTCTTTCAACGAAGCTGCTAAAACCGAGATACGAAAGTTATTGGAACAGGCTCATGACAATGAGATTTCAGGACAGGGAGGTGCCTACGCTGTTGTATCTCGGAATATATTGAACGCTGTCAATGGAAACTCAGACCGTCAAGGGTCGGCTCGAGACGCTGAACATCTGCCTCTCCTGTTGAACACAGCAATCAAGGCGGAAATGCTACTAGACGAGGATAAGGGCACTATAGAAGGAGAATTTCTGGAAGCATGCGCCGAAGGATTTTGGCCGTCCGTGGAGATGATTTTGGATACCCATCCGGGTATTGCTGGAAGAGCCCTCACGGCCCATAACGAAAATGCACTACATTTCGCTCATCGATTTGCGGACAACCACATTGATGATATTGTTAGACGATTTTACATAGAAGGCGCTGACCAAACCGGGCGGTCTCTTCCTAATGGCAAACGTGTTAACATCGACTCATATCCTGTCTCCGGTCTTCCCATCATCCGCATGATTATTTTTGGCACCTACAATGGGCTTAATGCTTTTCTCAAAAACCTCTGCGACGAGGACAATAGATGTTCTTTATGCATATCACACCGAGATCGGAATGAAGCTATCATGACCGCGACGCGGTATGCAAAGGGCTTGCAACCGGAAGCTTTGATTATACATACCGAACGCTGGGTGCCTGATCTCACCCAGATTACTCTCGATTTAAGACGCGGCCGCGCAGTGAATTCTGGTATCGCAATCAGACGCCACACAGAACCAAACTATACTTGGACAACTTCTAATCTCATGTCTCTTTTGATACATGGCGGAGTCTAGCGCCAGCAGAGAATTGAAAATTCGTTAGATTTGCCAGAAGAATTTCTACGAGCGTGCATACATGGCAGAGAATATCTGAAAGCGCTGGAGGAAACGTTCGAGACCCTGATCAAAAGGGGCTGGGGAAATTTCGATGATAACTTCACGAAGTACCTTCATCCAGCGATAACAATGCGGCATACCGATTTTTGCCGATTAGTGTTTCGGAGAGATAAGTTCAGAATCGATGTGGTTCCACGTAGGAGCCACGTTCATTTTCTCGAAGAATGCTCAACCACCAGTCTTACGCTTGCGATCGAATATGGTCGCCGTGATATATTCAGACTGATAGTGGAGCGGGACGACACTATTGACCAGTTGGAAAACGGCAACCCATATCTAGGGGACTCAGCTTTATCCACTGATGAAGACTCGGCATTAGAATTGGCCTATTACAAGGATCGTGGCTTGTTTGAGTTGGTCAAACAGGGGGAATACTCTGAAAGACCAGGTCGTAGACACATGGGGCCAGATAACTTTCGTCTATGGTACCTTAGTTGGTCAGCCAATGTCAAGCATCATGACACATACTTTGGGTAAGCATCATTAAACCGGTTTTTATCAAATATACTTGATGGAATGGCTCATGCGAAAACTCAAAAACAATCTAGAGAGAAACTTATGGAACGTGAAAGAAAGGACCATGGTGAGCTTTGGTGGAGCAAAAAAAGAGATGGCGTTTATTACCGTCCATTGAGTTATTCTCCACTCTTTTATGCTGTCAAGCTCAGCTGGATCGCCATGTTTGAGATCCTTCTGAAGGGCAACGCTCCTTTGAACAACGGAGGATATCTTAGTTTCAAAACAACTCGAACTTCCACGAACTCTAACCCAAATCAAAAGATCCCAGGAATAAAGAAGGAGCCCGTTGCTAGAATTGGCGAGCTCGCAATGGCTAATATGGCTGCCTTCCAGATGATACAACCAAACATCGACCTGAGGTCGCCTCGAGAGCTCATCAAAACATGGCTTGAGCATGTGGAAAGGGTCCCGGACTCTTTAATCCGTGCAGTGATCTTGAACAAGGCAGAACTTGTACCTGGTGACAAGAGGAGAGCCAAAATCGATGAATTCTGGAGCGATCTTGAGAATAGCGGGGAAAAGTTCGGACAAGGATTCTTCAGCAGACGCAGATTAGTTGGAGACATCCCCATAATATCTTCTGAATGGCACGGCCGTCGGCATGTCGACAAACGTATGGTGGGTGTACTGCAACTGGCAATATTATACGCCGATATGAAAGCCGTTGAAGGGATCCTGAAGTTGCGGATGCCATTAACCCCCATTACTTGGTGGCCTACTTATTACATAGTGGGGAGTTTTGACCCCTGGTCTTGGACATTAACTCGGATATATAGATTGAAAGCCCGTAACCCCAAGCATAGGGATTTACAAACTTTAGAGAAGATAGCAAACCTATTGGACGCAGCAGGCTATGGGTACGGTCTGCTTGCTTATCTCGATGTTTTTCTCTTCGCCATCGGGGCACTGTGGGTGACTCAGATTCTCATAGCCTATCGTCACTTGAAAAGGACGGGTTTTGACACTAGCTGGAGCCGCGAACTAGTAATAATTATAGCTCAAAAGTCGGGCGCCGCCTTATCGGGACTACTGTTGCTACTTTTGACCTATATATGGGGAAAGCAGGCTTTCAAGGGGGCAGTGTATAAATACAAATATATACCCTTCAAACCTGAGCACATTACCGACGGTCGCAATCTACAACTGTACTGGATTCTTCGGCAGTTCTTTATATTTGATGTCTGGATTCGATTCAAGCGCCTGCATAATCTACATAAGCAGCAATGGGGAAAGAGCAACGTGAAGATTGGTGATCTTTTTGTTCCACCCCCTTCGCTGTACCGGTTCTACCTGGGTCAGGTGCATCGATGGCAGAGGCTTTCTCTCTGGGAGGATTACGGCATGTACTTCTTGGCGTGCTTTGGCTTTGTTTGTGCTGGATCTATAGTCGTTGGACTGGGCATCCTTGGGATAATTTGGGGAGTAATGCCTTGGACTCTCAGTGTACCGTGGTTTGTGTGGTTGTTATATAGGCAAAATCAGCGACATCGAGGGAAACACCAGTTTCATCAAGGGTTTTAATACTCTCCGAGATATGAGTTTTCTGGATGGTACACTTATTTGTACGAAATTTATATAAATAAATTGTGGTCTTGATAAAAACAAGGTTACTAATTTGAATTATTAATTCGTACTGCGAGGTACTAGTCAAAAGTTTTCTATTTTAAGGTTTTACAGAACTATATCTTTTTTTGATGTATTCTAAAGTTTTGAGGAACCATGCTATTGTCTCTTCCCTGACCAATATAACCTTTTAAAACTACTAGGTTTACATATAAATATAATTTCAAAATTCCCTTTTTTTCACATAGAAAGATCCCAGTATAGTAATGATTAATGATTGATCGATCATTTATTACGACAACATCACTGATTAAAGTTTGCTCATATTGTTCGCCGTATTATTTCTAATCAACTTCATGAGTCTATTAGCACACACAAATTTCGTACTATCCTATTTTATTTTATGTGGAGAGCACTCTGTGAGGAGCAAAGTGTTATAGCTGGTTTCTAAAGTTTGTACGCACAAATCACGAGGAATAAAGAGGATGAGCCCTCAATTCAGTAGCGTACTTTCCAAGTCGTCTGCATAATCGGTATCCTCGATAAATCCTCCATTATTGGGTTGAAAGGGAATATCTTCATGAGCCAACCAGCATTCCAAACTCTGTGTATATATGAACTCCTGCAGATCTGGTGTTCTCGACCTTTCCGCGGCCCGGATGGTTAAAATGTCTATATATTCTTGAGTGTCGATACCACCACGCTTCATTGCCTTGTAAAGCTCCTGGTAAGTGCGACCTTGTGCATAACCGGCCATTTGTAGAGGTTTAAACAAGTTGTTGAAAGCAGAGTCAAGACCGAAGTACAAAACCGGACCTCGCCGATTCATAACCTGCGTAATTGTCTTTATTTGTTCGAACGATTCGGGGTGGTTTATGTCTAGTTGAGACCGATATCCATTGAAACAGGAAAAAAGCGTGGCGAGGGATTTTTTGTATTCACCGATTTCAGCGTAGGCCCTCCCCAGAAGATGACTGCAGGACCGGGTTGGGTAAGCAACAAACAAAACATCCGGTCCCCCCTCCCAAGAACATGGCTCTACTAAAAGTTTTGCCGCCAAACCGAACTTCCCAAGTGCCAGCAATGCTTTTCCCAATGTTCTCCAGCATCCCAGGAGACTCTCTTTCTGAGAGTTCAGGAATATTGGGTAAGCGGCCCGAATGGTTTGTATGATGCCATATACCATCAATTCCCCTTGCTGTTGGAGTCCAGACTTTATCAAATGATTTACGAGATTTAACAAGATTCGCAAGGCCTTTGGATGACTCTGCCCGTATCTTCGAAGGATCATCGTTTGCATGTTATTGCGAACTTTGCTATAGGCCTGAGCCAATTCAGGTTCAAGCTCAGGGCTCCATTCGAAACAATCCAGCGCCAGTTGATGAGTAGCCATGCCGATGTTGTTGTATATGCACACCGCGGAAGCTTCCATTGTATCAGCCAAATCGTTCATGCTACAGAGATCCCTCAACGTATCTGCTGTTATTCCCAGGGCGAACGCTGTGAACAGATGGTTTGAGCCGTACTTGGATAGAATGAAGGGGAGATGAACTGCCCAACCATCAAAAAATTGCCGGCTGTTGTGATGGGGGGGCAATTGTCTCACCGCCCTTTCGAGAGCGGCAAAGTTTTCTTCAATGATCTGAGACAAAATATTTCTGTTTACGCCGTCGACTTCGACAGTGGACACACATTTTGTCTCTTCATCATTGATATCTTCCTTCGAAATCCGCTTGTAGATGTTATACGGAAGTCTTTCTTCGGCCCCAGTCTGTTGCCACTCTAGCGACACGATGTCTGCCGCTTTGAGTAAGGACACCCCTCGTTCTTCTGAAATAGATTCTACCTCTTCAACAAATTGAATTGCCTCGTTCTTCCAGTCTTCCACTTGTTCCCAGAAGAAATATCTTTTTTGGCGGGCATATCTTTCCAGCGGGGTTTCATCCTGAGAATCGCTCATAGCTCCCTCGACTGCCGAAACCGGTCGGCTTTGACCTTCAGCATCGACCCAGCTACCTTTGGCGTCGTTCTCCAAATTAGCTGACTCTATTTCCGTCACCTCTAGCTCTACTTGAACAATTCCCGCCAGCTCGCTTAATACCATCTCCTGTAACTCCTTGATGGAGCCTTCAGATTCCCCTGTGGGAGCGGGATTCTCTTGTATAGATGCGACAAGTGTATCCTTGCTCTTCAGCCCTAGATCAACAAAAACCTCAATTCTAACAATTTATCACTTTTAGAACAACTTCCAACGGAAAGCAGCTAGGCGGCAGTGTGATTGTTAACTTACAGGTGCTCCAGAGGCTCGATATTATCCTGGAAATCGATTATAGTTCCCCTCCCCTCCCCTCCCTCCACCCCTGCTGCTGAAAGATCATCAATAGACGTGTTGAAACTCAGATGACTGCCTGTATAGTCATCCTCAGCCCCAGGATCATCATCCGCTCCAAAACCATGACCGATATCAACACCCATCTCCCTAAAATGCACGGGATCATCATTGTCATTTTCAGCATGCATATCATCTAGTCGGTCTAGGTCCTGAAACGCTAAAAGAAGTCCAGAAGGGGGATAGTCGATATGGTCATCTCCTGTTTGCATATCCTCCGAGGGCCCATCTCTTGGAGTGGGGGTGGACAAAACAACGAGGTTTCTGGAGCTTGATTTGACACCTATGAAAAAGGTATCAAATTAGAACGGTCTTTTAGACTTACTCAGGTGTCTGTGGATGGGTAACCTTTGAAATAGGTAGGACTATAAGCCATAATAATATCCAATTTCTCCTTGGTCAACCTCTTCCCCGAGCGGCTCATCACTACCTTGTGAGCCTGCTTTCCAAGTCGCTTGCGCTTCTCAACCCCTTGCCGAATATCCTTTTCACACTTTTTTGTGAGATTGTGATTGGATACACCCCATTTATCGAGCATTCGTTTTAGCTTATATATTCTAGAATATAACAAGATGGGATTCAGCTTCCGGCGCTGTGAAACCAAAAAGGATTATATAGAACTCTGGGCGGACAACATACGGTAGTTTAACCCCCTTCTCTTCCCTGAGAGCGTCCAGTATAGCCTGTTGCTTTGCACCCGCCCTCTGTAGAGAAAGTATAAAATCTTTGTTGTCCGCTATATTCTTCAGTTTCAGGTAGCCCCTACGTTTGGGTTCCTGAGGCCAAAGTCGAAATATCCCGTTATCCATGTTTTTGAGATGCGTATATACACCTATTGAGCAAAGTGGCGATAGTGTAAATGGACGTAGCACGGATGCAAACGGGGCCGAGTTGTACAGAGCGGTAGAGGTCTTGTTCGCGTTATAAACGTAAAGTAGATAAAGGCTATATATATGGCAGAGAAGTCGATATTATGAAAGGACAATGCAATGCTGGCGAAAAAATTAATTAAATTGGGGCACACAATCTTCATACTTATAAGCTCGAGGTCTGGTCAGGAATCTAGGTCAAACTCGTTAATCAAGCAGCCTCGCTGAATCCATTTCAAAACAACGACTAGATGACGCCAACTATATGCATGTGCGGCTCGTCGAAAAACGCCGATCGGTTGCAGATTCCTTTTCTCAAAAGTCAACTTTTTTACAAGCGAGAAAAAAGTCGACTTTTCTGGAGCGGCAGGAATAGCCACAATGCATCATGCAGGACGCATCCTTTTGTTGTTTTGTAAGCGTTGGCATTCCAGACCCGTGATACAGCCTTAGCCTTCATATCAGGATTCCTTATTCCTGCGCTGCAGGTTTTATTGGTCGGTAGCACACTGTCGACGAGAAGTATCTGACTCAGTTGGCCCGAAAGAAGGCTACTAATCTAATATTATCTACAAGTATACAATGCAAGAATGGCCAACTTGTGCTATGGGCGAATGGTAGACCTATCTATTATTCCCAACTCTGTTTTGTGCAGAGTTTCTGATTGGAGACGTCATGAAATCCCCCAACTTAAAATTCCAAAATTTTGCATTTTCAATAATCGTATAACCCCAAATCTACTTGTTCGTCAAAACAATGTACAGAGCTTCCGTCGAGCGGGTTACCTACGGGCGAGCCACGCACTCGCTATTTGCGACACCCTATTAGCTCAACCCCGGGAACATATTCAGAGCGGCCACTCATACACTCGATCTCGTAATTTTAATATGCGTCAAAGGCGTTATGATGATCAAAGCATCGATGGAAAACCAAGATGCAGTGCGGGCAATACGGGCAATACAAAAAAGACACATAACTTCAACAATTGACAAATTCTTATTTGTCAACATCGAACAATTGATCAAATCGGTATGAATCGAACCATCCAATTCCATAAATGAATTACAATCGAATCAATCGCCACAGAAACTTCCGCACGTATATCAAACGCGATAAGAGTTGGATGATCTAGCTTTATTAAGCCCTTGCTAGAAGAGTGTTTTCGATATATACTTATCTTCATCGTCAGCTATTGACGGTAAGCGCAGCTTATTCGTGGTGCTTTGCAATTGATAGTAACAGCTATTTGGCTGTGAGGCTTTGACTCTCACCGAACATGACGTTCGATGAGTATCGCCGCAGCGAGTAAACCCTTCGATTGAGTATTATATTTGAACGAGTACGTTACCCGATTGTTATTATTATTATTACTATTACTACTCTTGTTGTTCGTGCAGCCGTAGGGTCTCATCACCTTATAGGTCTTATAGCCTGGGAGTTTAATATAGTAACGAATATGCTACTCGATGATTCTCTTGCTGTGTTTACAGCCATGGGTCTTATAGCCATACTTGTGGTCTTAATGCCTAAGAGTTACCATGACCGAATATTATTTTCGGTAGTTATTCTTGCTGTACTTGCAGCCGTGGGTCTTATAGCCATACTTGTGGTCTTATAGCCTGAGAATATATACAATTGCACACTACCAGTTTGTCTGCGTAGTGGTAACCTCCAACCGAATTACGTGTTCGGCAGGGTGAGGTAATGTTACCGATTTCGCGACCATCCAAAGGTTCCGGTCAGCAGCTCCCATTGAGCTTGTGGAGTTGGATTTTCCACATTTGATAATAACCGTTTAACGGCTTTCGATAGAGTTTGATTTATGAGCATTCCAGCTCTGAAATAGCGTTCATCGAAGTCTTTGACTGCACTATTTCGGTTGTTCTCTTCCGATCGAGTCTCTCCTTCAGTGACTATCGGCCAGGTATTGGAGTAGTGGGGTGGATTTTTAGTTTTAAGAAATCAATCATCATAGTCATTCTCTGTAAGTTTAAGCCCTTCACCCCATTTGGTTCGGTAGTAGGTGTCAGTGGATCCGGAAGTTCCAGCGAGGGCGGCTGGCAGTTCCATTTCAGCGAGACGCGTATGCGGTAGCCTAGATGTCAGTAACTGTCACGAACGTGTAGTATCGACGGTTAGTATATCAGTCGCAATCGTAATGGCGGCGGTAGGTGCGTTACGCCGGGCTCATAACCTGTTAGAATTTGCGTGTCCCAATGATGTGTTATTCTTCTAATATGATTTAGGACTACATGCGATGGGTACCATACTTATCATCATGTGACCATACTTCTAACAAATACCGCTACCAATTTTCTTGTAGTGTTTGATTTTTTCGATTTTTTCGATTTTTTTTTTTTTTTGAAACATGTACCTTTTTGCTTTCGACCAATGAGTTTGCTGGCAGGCGCTGTGTTTCCCATCCCATAATAAAGCGCTACTGTTTGTTCGGATGTTTGTCGCCCCTGCGGATTCCCTTTTTTAGCTGGAAAAATGCCGACTTTCCACTTAGAATAAATGGTAGCGGGTTCTATTCTATTACCCCGGGGTTTCGTTGGGCTTCTGGGATTTCATGTTGTTTTAAGGTTTTGGGCTTTTTTTTAGCGTTTTCTTGTTGATTTTGAAGTTAGTATCAGCGCCAAATTTTTATACCAAGAATTTCTCGCTGACCATATAACATGTTGGTATCAGTGCTGATTCCGCAACACTTATATCTCGTAGTTCTGTCGTGCCTCACTGGGTTCGTAGATAGACCTTCCGGCATTACACCGTAACACTTATATCTCATATATTAATATCAATATTAAATTTTAATGTTAAAACCAGATCTCGCTTGTGGGTACAAGTTGGTATCAGCACTGATTCCGAAGTCTGGTTTGAGACAAGGCAGCATCTCGCAAATACGATTGTACGCTGAGAGAAATCGACAAGGCTGAGAGTTTGATTACGGCTAAGATTGTTAGCCCGATTCGACTTGCCGCCGTTTGTCTTTCGTTATTTCCTCTTGTACAGCCGTACGCTTTCCAATAAATTAGTCTGTGTCACCTTGGGGTTTGCTTACGTCGCATTAACAAAGATTGTAATCAACCAATGGTGGGCGTCCACACGGCCCGCGCTGACCTCGGGAAGAGGAGGCTGTTAAGCTGTTCCAGCCAAAACTGCAAGGGAAATTTCAAGAATGTATTGAACCAATAAAAGTTTGTTTGAGAAGCCTCCGTTTTGTTTATTTAAACTGGGTCGATGGAAATTGATGTCTGAATTCTCTAGACCATTTACATAGCAAGTAAATAATTTGGGACATTTGAAAACGCCCTTGTCTTGCAATACTTCCAACTGATCTCAACTAGCCCTACTATTCCGTTTACTTTTGCCAATATACTCTAGATTTAAACATTTGCTTTGTGTGAGATGGCCGAGCAACATTCGAATTCAGGAATTTTAGCAAACGGCCGTCGTGCAAGGCTGACTGCCGAAGTCTGGGAGCTTTATAAAGCCCGGATCCGCCAACTTTATCTCGAACAGGATAAAAGTGCTGCAGATACTATCCGAATAATAGAAAATGAATCTGGATTCGCTCCTTCGTAAGTATTATCCCCGGGACATGAAGCTAAAGAGTCTCAACATTACTAAATGAAATTCATGGCTCAGTGTGGCCCAGTTTAATCACCAGGTTAAAATTTGGGGGCTACGTAAAAACCTTAGTGAACAAGACCTTGACTTCATCGAAAACCGGAAGCGGCAGCGTGATAAAGAAGGCAAAAAATCTTTAATAGCTCTTTGCGATATACCAATCAATATAGATGATCTGCCACGGAAACGCCAACGAAAGTTCTATCCAATACAGAAGCGATTCCAAGGCAAAAACAATGCCGAGACAGGTATAACAAGCTCACTGCCCAAGTACCAGCAAAGAGGGTCTCTAACACATTAAACCCCAGTTTGCCCGAGCACACCGCCGGGCTTATTTGTCGGTACCCCTCCACCACGATCCCCGCTCCAGGCTCGTTCACCATCGCCATTTTCGTGGTTAGTCGAAGAATTCGGCGAAATCCTAGACCCTCAATCGTTTCCGTTCACGATCAATCCACTATATCTGAAAACACCGTCTTATAGCTTCGAGACTATCCTAATAAAGACCAGGGCAAACTTTCTCAAAGGTATGAAACGATATGAATCCCTCGCCCGTTGCGCTACCGAACGCCGTAACAATCGTCATACCTAACGGATACTTCTTCAACCTACAGATCTTTCTTCCACCTCAAGGAGGAACCAGGACATTGAACAGCGGAATATTTTTGCACCTTCATCTATCAAAGGTTATCAATTGCGAAATTTGACGTCACCGTTCAATATCATTCATGGCCGTTTAGCTCTAGAGGACCTGATGAGCATCCTCAAAGTACAAATCATCCGTCTCGGAAATAACGTCGACGAGGTCCAAGTACAGTCAGAAATTCTCGACACACTACTTCAGTCAAATCTACTAACCGCACATATGCCTGTCCTAAGCCAACTTTTACAAGTAGACAATGCTATGGTTAACAGTTTCGTGATTCAACTATTCTACAGCGCTGCTAGGACAGGCATTCTTGACCCTCTGCGGTTGATATTGCAGCTGTACGACCAAAACACTCATCACAAAGCTTTCTGGCAAAACAACAGGCACCTTATTATTGCTACAGCAACTCAATTTGCCCTGGAGCGGCAACAAGGTGCCGGGTTTAGCCTTCTTTTAAGCACGGGGTTCGACGTAAATACGTCTCCGTTGTCTCCGATATCAAAGTCTTTACTTCATACAGCTGTCATGGTAGGAGATATAGACGCTGTACGGGAACTCATCCGCTGCGGTGCCAAGGATATATTCGACAAAGATCTAGCAACCTGTTTACGTAATGGATATATTGAACAGCTGGAAGATATGGGATATAGCTGGGCAAAAACTGTGCGGCAATACGCAAACTTGAGCTACGAAGCGCCCACAGAAAATAGTCTTCACCTTGCAATTATTCTGCATAAGAAAGATATCACCGAACTATTGCTTTCGCGAGTAGAGGAAGGAATGCGAAGTTTCACCTACTCCGAAGTTGACCCTTCTAAATTACACTTTCATGCGGTATTGGTCGACGACAGTGAACTTCTCCAATATATACTCAACTCGACCGACCTTGCTATCGATATAGAAGAAGAGCGGGCCACAGGAGCAACAGCCAGAGGAGAAACAGCCTTAGTTTCGGCCGTTTCTAAAATGAGGCAGAGATGTGTCAAGACGCTCTTGGAAAACGGAGCCGATCCAAAAGCGCTGATCAACAGAGCTGATTTATTCCTATATAAATGGGACAAGACCCGCGAATTCCTTGATGAAATGGAACTTACGGGTGTGGCATCGAAAATTGAAAAGATATTGAAAGAAATAGCCAGCAGAAAGGCAACCATTTCACAATGGGGATGGGGGAACCGGGGAGTTCCAATCGACATAAGGGGCAGTTTCCCAGATATTGGAAGAAATAAAGCAGAGGTTTTCCGCTACATCGATATTATCTTCGGTGCATACAACAAGAAAGGCGCTGAATTCAAATATACGATTTGTGTCTTTGAACACCTTGTGAAGGAGATAAAATTCTCAATTTGGGAGGAGGAGGAGAAGATATACATCAATATGATAGGAATTCCCTGGGATTCCGACAATGTGTCCGATATTGCGTCAGTAGTAGGGCACATCGATAAATGTCTAGGAGTAAGAATCGGAATAGTGCATTCAATCATCGAAGTGTTTGAAAGCCTTCCACTCTCCCAAAAGCAGGAGCTTTTAAACAGGGGTATTCAGTATAGTTTCCCACTTCACACCAGACGGGAAGAAACTCTCCTAGAATGGGAAAGGTCATGCATGGATAGAGTCGATTTCATGACTGGGGAGGTTTATAGAAAGGCACTGAATGATCGTGGCGACGATAACGGAGACGGAGACAGCGAAGGCGACGATGACATAGAGTTCTATGGTAGAATATGCTACAAGCTCAACTTTGCTAGCGCCATGTCTCGACTTCGAAAGTTGGATGCTCAATTAAAGCTCAAGGAGTTTGGAGAATTGGACTTTATACTGGAATGGGCCCTATCCGTCTCAAACGCCCAATTTCTCCGCAATCTCGTAGCATTGTGTCTGCCCTACATCAATAGCCTCACTCTAATCCAAAGGCAAGCTCTCCTAAGATTAGCCGTTCGCCAAGGCTTTCAGGTCGTGGTCGAGAAAATTCTTAATTCGGTCGATGGAGCTTCATGTGTTACCGACATGGTACTTCGCGAAGCAGTTTCGAGCGATGATACAGCAATTTTCGATATAATTATGGATGTTTACGATCTCCAACCTCCCTCACCTAATGTTATCGAGCCTATCCTTGTGATTCCGATATGTTCCGCTCATCTGCACAAGGTTATGAGGATGGTTGGAACAGAAGGTTTCAGGGTAGATCTTCTTTTCGGTGATACATTTACGTGCATTGAGCTAGCAGCAAGACTCGGGCGGATTGATATCACGCAAGTTCTGCTCAACAAGGTTGCATCAAGAAACCTCGATTGCGCTATCAATGCTGCTTTGGATTCGGGACATTTTGCGCTTGCGGAGATGATCGAAGCCGCTTCCGAAAATGGATTAAATGCAGACGCAAGCGAACATGCAAGTCCAGTATTGTCTCCCCAGCCAAACAACTCTTTGGATCAGGTATTTAATGACTTTCTATTACCTTATGAGTTTGAAGTTGTTCATTTCAACTATGGCATATGAGTTTGCTGGATGGGATATTTATCTAACTCAATATTATATAAATGAGTTGTGGTCTTAGTATTAAAAAGAATATTGATTTGGGTTATTAAATTGGTTTATTTAATTTTCTTAAATTAGTAATCCTTACTATTATTTCCAACTCCATTTACTGTTATGTCAGAGTTTCATTTAACAAAAATATTAGTAAATTTCATTAAATTTTTATGGCATAACCCTAGAATAATTTAAAGTAATTTAAAATTTTTATAAATTTTTTTTTTTTTTTTTACTAGCTACTTATACCATCGGTCCGGGGGTCGACCGACGGTTCTTCCGGTGGGGTCGCCCGATGCGTTGCGGACAAACACCCCACCGAACTGTCGATTGGGACGGCCCGGTTTGTTAACGACCCCTCACAAACTATGTAGAGTTGTTAGTAAAAAAAAAAGTGTCAATTCACTATGAAAAAATCCCAACCCTAATTGACGTTTCAATTCCCGACGTTGATAGCAGCATCAAAACTATTAAAACAACACCCCCCAAAAATAAATAAAATTATAACAGCTTCGCCGGCTTCTGGACAGGCACTGGTGAAAGTCTCAGGTCGTTTTCATTAGTGGTCGTGGAATTATGAGGTCGAACGTGGCATCAAGTCGTTCCACCGTACCAATTTGGTGGTAGTGGTGGTGGTGTTGGTGGCAGAACTCGACTTTTGCCAATACAACTATATTGACAGCATCAAAAGCACTGAAACTACATCAAAAAAAATAAAAAAAAATTATGACAATTTTGCTGGCTCCTGTGCAAGTGCTAGTAAAAATTTCAGACAATTTTGATATATATTCGTGGAGTTATGATGGATGTTAAAAATGCCATTCGTTTGGCTGGCTGGCTGGCTGGCTGGCTGGCTGGTTGCTGGTATAGTGGTTGTTGTATACTGCACTTAGTAGGCTCAAAAGAGGATTAAACTTTTTAGAATAAAATAGGTAACATCTCAAGATATAGAATAAATGGCTGCTAGTTTTCCAGGTCTTTATTACTAATGAATGTGAAGTTCTAGATTGCGAAAGCATCACCGGTAATAGTGGGTAGCAGTTGATGACAACGCACGCCCCTAATGCTAAGCATTGGTAGTTAGAATCGTACCAATAGTCTTAAACTAGCTTTAAAGTATTCTAAAACATACGTACAAAATCTAGATATACTATTCCTGTTATTCCCAAATTTTCAGAGCGATACAGGTTGTGGTTCTGGAGTTCTGAATAGAATGTGCAACTAGTAGTAAACTCAACCGACTGACAGAATGGGCAGGCGAATACTCCTCTCCACTCCACTCTAGTTTAAACAGCACCAAACCATGACTGAAAATTCACAGAAAAAAACAGTAGCTTTAATAGTTAGTATTTAGCCATCAATGAAGGTTTTAGGTCAATATATAATGTTTTGGTGGAGTTCTGAGGTTTGACATTCAGCCAGTTGTCCGGGCCAGACTGGTAGCATAACATTTTCGACTGGCCGGCCCCTTAGTAGTGGTGGTGGTGTGGTGGTGGTGGTGGTGGTGGTGCCGCGACCCACAAACAGATTTGCAGCGACCCCTCACAAACGGTTTTGCAGCAACCCTTCCTAAATTGTGAGGGGTCGCTAACAAATTTCTCTTGCTTGGCCTGTGTGGTGTGGTGTGGTGTGGTATTATATCGCGTCGCATCGCACTACATGCACTGCCGCACGACACCGTGCATCACCGCGTATCATTATATATCACACATTATCGCACGTTCCATTACGTCCCTTTCCTTCCTCTATGTCCCTTTCCTCCTCTTTCCTCCTATCCTAGCCGTTATTCCAGGTGGTAAAACAGTGTTATGCCAGCTATTTGAAGAAAAAAACAAAAATAAAAAATAACAAACACCTTAAAAACTCAAAAAATATCCAATGAAGTGTAAACAAAGATTTATACAAAAAATACAATAATATACTAATAAGCCATTGGTCAAAATCAAAAAGGTACATCATCCATAAAAATTAAACATCTTAAAAAAAAAGTTTTTTAGAAATTATATTATATGTAATATAAAAAATACTGATCTAACATCTAGGATCTCTTTCATACCTAAAATGGGCGATAATTAAAAAAAAAAATTTAAAAAATTAAAAAATTTAAAAAAAAATGACGGATTAATAATTCGACAAATAATATAGAATATAGCAAGCATAAACAATAAGTAATTTATAAAAACCAAATTTTTTTTTTCAAAAAAAAAAAAAAAAAAAAAAAAAAAAAAAAAAAAAAGAATTTTAACAAACAAAACTTTAATATAAACTAAAAACTTAAAATATAAAATAAATAACATTTTCAAACACTAACATAATTTAAAAATATAAAATCCATAAAATATACCGCAATAATATATATCATAATAATAATCAAAACATTACATCTTTATCAAATTCCCAAATCTTTAATTTTTAGATTAATTAATTTTTTTTTGTAATATCTTTCAATTTAGGTTTTTAGAATTTAATTAAAAAATTTGTTTGAAGTATATTATTATAATAAATTAAAAAAATGATTTAATTAAATTTATCAATTAATTGATATTTGTTTATAATATAATTTTCAAAAAGTATATTTTTATTTTGATTTTAAAAGTGGGTTTTTTTATTAAGTAATACAATATTATTAAATATCACCACTCTTATCCCAAAATATGATAAATAAAAAAGGGGGGCTTCAATATAAAGATTTTATTTTAAAAAAAAAAACTAAAAATTGGTATCTTAAACAAACAAATAAAAAATTAAGATTAATAGAATGGAATATATTCAAATACAACACATAATAATGTTTATAAAAAAAAAATGTTGGTATATTAAATAATTTTTTAAATATTATGAAAATTTTGGGGTTCTAATATACACAATTTACCAAAATACCATAATTCCAACCAATATTATAAGGTATATTAACAATTAATATCAGAATATAAACTCAAATTTTTGAAAGGATTTGGTAAGGTAATATGAAAATCTTCAGCTAATTAATCTAATTGACGTTGAAATGTTTAAGTTGTTAATTGGAGTTTTCAATTACTTGAAAAGATCATATAAAATTTTTATTTATACTATTAACAATTGTAAAATTTTATATTTAAAAAAATATTAGATCACTAAATACATCAATTAAACACACAATATCAAAAAAACCTGATAACAATTAATTCAAAACAAATAAAAAAAAACTATCAGTCAAATTTTCTTTTAAAAGAAAAATCACACAAAATATTTTAAAATTTACATAAAAACAAAAACCAAAAATAATATTAAATAAATTATTAAAACAAATTTAACTACTTTCAATAAATTCCTATCAAATCTCAAAATTAAATTAAAAAATATTGAGGAAATAATCCACAATTTAAAAATTATATTATAAATAAAGAAATCCAGATTTTAAAATCATTTAATCAAATTTAATCTAGAAATTATTTATAAAACTTTTTTACTACCAAAAAATCACAACACACACAACAAGAACAATTCCGAAAAATCAGAATTGAAAAGTCAACTCAAAATAATCTATAAAAACATCAACTAAATACTACAATATAATATTATCTATACTTTACCTTTAAACAAAAAAAATAGCAAAAAATTGTTATTAAAGTTAGCCAAGATATTTAATATTTTCTAATCCAACTAGGTAAATATTGCACTCTTCAATATACTTTAAGAACTAATATTAGTCAACAAATATATTTAAAATTAATAATAATTAATCTACTACTTCTTTTAAGCTATTTTGATTTAAAATAATAATAATAAATATTAATTATTCACCATCAACAAAAAATAAAAAACAACTCACAAAAATATATTTCAAGCCCTTAACAAACCTGCAAACATAAAAAAATTCAATATCAATAATTACAAAACATACCAAAAATTTAATAATTTAATAACTAAATTATACATATTTTTTATTGCTTACACCATTTTTTTGAATATTTTCGAAAATATAATGCTAAACTTTTATGTCGTCCTATACATCTAAATTGTAGACAACAACAACATATTAAAACCAACCTGATTTTTGATTTTTTAATTATAAATAATTTACTACATGCAATTAATAATACTAATATAATATCATTAAAAAGCAAAAATAAAATCAACAAACTTAAAAAATATTAATAAAATATTTGCAAACAAATTTATCAAAATTTACAACAGATAATTACTAAATAACACTAACAACTTTTTAAAAAAAATATTTAATTAGAAACTGTACACCATAACCACTAAACAAAACTAAAGTATACCTACTAAAATAATTTAGAATAAAAACAATTTAACAATTATTTATCAACACATTCGTCTCAAACTTGAAGATCTGTAGAAGTTTACTCGAAGTTAGTATGAAATTGTTAAAGAAATATTGTTAAAAAAACTATTATTCTTTTTAAAAATCCTGCTGTTTGAAATATCAAAACTCTTTGATAATTAGAATAGTTAAAAGATTAGTTATAATTTTTTCAACAACTTAAAGAGTAGAGAATAACTACAAAAAAACCTTACAAGTAACTAATTACTTACCAATAATAATACTTTCAAATTTAAATTTTAAAAAATCTTGAAAATTTTAAAAACAAAGATATAAATATTATTAAAATTGAAAATTTACAAATTATTAATTTAAAAATTTTTAAAATATTTTTTAATCTTAATCCATATATTAATAAACCAACCCAATTATTATAAAAAAATTCTAAAAATAAAATTCACCAACACAAAAAAGAATTTTTAGAATGTATTTATCTACAACAAAAATTTTATGATAATAATATCTTATTATAAATTATAAGTGGTAATGGGAAAAAAAAAATAAATATATCTTATAAAAAAAAATTCCTAAAAATTTAAATTATAAAGATTAAAAAAGATTAATTTAACTAATAAATATTGATAAAAAATAAACAATAAATACATATATCAATTTCCACCACCAAAAATAACTAAACTAATAATAATCTTTTTAATCTACATCCAGCCCTACCAATAGTTTTTTTGGAAGATGTTACTCAAAATTGAAAGAATATTGATTAAAGAAGTGTTAAAGAAAATAAAATAAAATTGGGATTAGAAATTCCTATTTACTTCAAAAACAAAAATCTAAAATAAAAGTATATTTTTGAAGTATTTGTAGGCTTAAACTTCGCTGTTAGGTATTGAAGGATTTAGGGTATTGGTATAGAGGTAGATAGTGGTAACCATCACTAGAAAATATTTTATAAATTAAAACTTTTGTATAAATTTTAATAATGTGGAAGTAAATATTAAAAATTTTAAAAACATTAATAAAAATTTAATATAATATTATTTACAAATATATAGTGTGAGAATAGTTAACTTTTGTTATGGGTGAATGATAGATTTTGGTGTTGGACTAGGGGATGATATGATAGCTGTGAAGATAAGAGCCTGTAGGGAATAATATAGGTTTTTAAATTTTGATAGGTAGAAAAAAAAGAATTCTATAATAAATAAATATTGATGGTAGGAATTTTGAATGGTTAAATAAATATTAATAAAATAATTTTTGGCTGTGGTATTATTATTATTATTATTATATTATTAAAAGAAAAATCTAAATTAAAATTTGGATAATATATAAATAATCTTTAATAAAGCTATAGGGAGAACAAGAATTATATATAAGTTAAAAAAATAGTAAAAATTTATTAAAATTATTATTACTAGAAAATTATTTATAATAAAAATCTTAATTATTAATAAAAATAAAAACCTAATTTTTAGTTTATTGGTTTGTTTGTAAAAAACTTATATAATAATTATAGTAATATTATTGGTTTTGTTAAAATAGGATTTATTTGGAAAATTTCAAAAGCTTAAGGTTGAATGTGAAAACTAAGAAGATAAAAGGTTGGTTTGTTATGGGTTTTTGATAATACTCATATTAATAGAGTTGGCATCGAACAATTAATTCCTAAAATTCGTAAATAAATTATATAGTTAGTGAGAATTTAATTAAATAATAGTAGATAAAAGCTATTTGGTTTTGATTAATAGCAATTATTAATCTTAATTGAAAGTAATTAAAAAATTTTAATAATTTAAAATATAATTTATTTTACTAACAATTATTTTATTATTTAATTTAATATCAAAATTAATTAATAAATTTTATAACAATTTATTTTTAGTGATTTAACAAAAAATAATATATTGATAAAATTATTTTTATTTTATTATAAAACTTTTTATCTAAATATAAAAAAAAAGTATTGAAAATATTTATAATAACATGATTTTAAATTTTGAAAATTAGAAAAAATTAATAATATATGCAAAAAAAATTATAAAAATTAAGAAATGGGTTGAAAAATTGGGATGTGAAATATATTATTTATTGGTATTTAATAAAAATGGTATTTTTGAATAGTAATAAAAAGGTAAATATTAGATAATTATAATAACAATAATTTTTATATATAAAATCAATATATTATTTATAAAAGTAGTATTTTTTATTAAAATATTCCAAAAATTATTTAAATTTATTTAAAATATTAGTAGGGTAGGTTAAATAAAAAAATTAAGTTATATAAATATATTTATATAAGTAGATTGGAATTGAAATATAGATTAATTAATATAAAATTTGAAAATAGATGAAAGTGTGATGGAAGATTTTATTGAAAATAAGAGGTGTTGGAGGACAGTATTTGCAGAGTTTATGGACAGTAAAGGTGAAATAATAAATTATAAATTAATTTAGGAAGTTAAGATGGTAGGCCTAAATGAGATTTTTAGGGTATATAATAATTATATCTGAAAATATAAGATATATAAATAAAAGTTTTGATTGTTAAAGATAAAAGTTATGAAAATAGCTGGTGTGTTCAATAGATAAAAGATAGGGTAAAAAAAAAAATAATGGGTAGTGGGTAAATATAAAAAATTAATAAGAATAAAAGAGTATAAGTAAAATTTAGAAAAAGTATAAGGTGGATGTATGTTATGCGTGGTTTGGTATAAAAATTAGGAGAGAAGGAAAGGGTATAAGTTGATAAAATACTTAAACCAAAAAAAATACTTTGATACGTGACAAGGAGTGGTGGTAAGAACAATAATAAAAATATCAAAAAAAAAGAAAGAGGGTAAAGAGATATAGTGGTTTAACAAAAATAGTTATTACTTTGGATGTTATTAACTAAAGAGAATTTATAAGATAGAAAATAGAGAAAAAAACAAAATAAAATAAAATTGTTGGTATAAAAATATATTACTACCAGCATATTATAAAAATTTTAAGGATAAAAAATAAATTTAATAGTATTTAAAAAAAATAAAAACAAATTCTGGATTAAAATTCAAGAAAAATGAAGTAAATAAAAAAAAATATTTTAAATAAATCAAACAAAAAGTATTATTTTTAGAAATCGAAAAATATAACAAGTATTTTATTTTAGAAGATATATTCCAACAATTTTTATAAAAACAAAAATTAAAATGGAAAATTATTAAAAAGCAATTTAATAAATTAATTAAAACAATAAAACAATAAAATAATTTTATTAATAACAGAATTTTAATAAATTATATAATATCTACAATTTTTATAATTAATACAGATTTATAATTATATAAAACAGGAAGACAGCAGTAATTCACAATAAAATATATTTATTTAAAAAAAAAAAAAATATATAATAAAATACAAAATTTCACATAATAACAACAATAATAATATATAAAAAAACAATAGAAATAATAAATTAAAGCAAGTAAATAACTAATTGCTAATAACTAATCACTAATAAATAATTGCTAATAAATAATTGCTAATAAATAATTACTAACAAATAATTATTAAGCAATATGAAAAGAAATTTTAATTTTAGGATATAAAAAAAAGAATAATTAAATATAAAAAAATAAAAATAAGAATTAAAAAAAACAAAGGTAATAATAAAAATAAAAAAAAAAAAAAATAAAAAATAAAAAAAAAAAGTAAAAGAATAATAATAAAAAGGGAAATAAATGAATGTAAAAAAAAAATAAAATAAAAAAATAATAATATGAAAAAATAATAAATAAAATAAAATAAAAATAAAAGTTAGGTAAAGTTTAATAAATAAATAAAAAGATAAAGAAATAAAAAGGTTAATAAAAAAAAAATAAAAAAAAATATATAAATATATATATTTAAATATAAATATATATAAAAAAAATATTTATTATAAATATATAATATAAAAAAAAAAAAAGAAAAAAAAAAAAAAAAAAAATTAAAAAAAAAAAATAAAAAAAAAAAAAAGTTAAAAAAAAAAAAAATTTTTGAAATAAAATTAGAAAGAAAAAAAAAAAAAAAAAAAAAAAAAAAAAAAAAAAAAAAATAAATAAAAAATAGAAATAGGAATTAGGGTGATGATGGTGATGATATAAATAAAATAGTAAAAAGAATTTAAAAAAAAAAAAATTTTTAAAAAAAAAAAAATTAGAAAGAAAAAAATAAAAGAAAATAAAAAAAAATAGGAGAAAATAGGAGAAAATAGGAGAAAATAAAAAGAAAAAAAAATTAAAAGAAAATTTTTAGAGATTGGTAATAATAAAAAAAAAAAAAAAAAAGAAAAAAAAGAAAAAAAAAGATGAAAATTTAAAAAAAAGAATTTTTTTGTAAAAATAAAAGAAATAATAGAAATAAAAATTAATAAAATGTTGATAAAAAATGAAGATAAGGGAGGGGTTAGGGAGATATTGATAAAGATGTAAAGGTAAGGATAGGAATGAGGGTGAAAAAGGGGTTAAGATAATTTTAATAAAGGTGAAGGTAAGGGTGAGGATGAAGATAAAAGTAAAAATGGGGGTGGGGTTAGGATGATTTTGATAAGAATAAGGGTGAAGATGAGGGTGAGGATGGGGGTGGAATTATGGTTAGATGTTAATAAAAAATGAGAATAAGGGTGAGGTTGAGGGTTAGGGATATTTAATTTTAGATGGAAAAGATAAAGATGAAAATGAATATAAATATAAAATAAAATATATAAAAAAGAAGTTTTGGAAGATGAAAATATTGATGAAGATATTAATAAAAAGAAGAAGTTTTAGAAAGAATTTTAGGGTTTAGGGTTAGGGTTAGGGTTAGGGTTAGGGTTAGGGTTAGGGTTAGGGTTAGGTTAGGGTTAGGGTTAGGGTTAGGGTTAGGGTTAGGGTTAGGGTTAGGGTTAGGGTTAGGGTTAGGGTTAGGGTTAGGGTTAGGGTTAGGGTTAGGTTAGGGTT